>JAZKJV010001189.1:675090-1134665 GCA_037367405.1 Ottelia alismoides
TATCTTTTGTTAGATTTCCTAATCTACTTATGACCAAGTCTTAGGAAAAGTCTATCAACTGTTCTCTGAAAACCTACATGATATTACTTGACTCATAAAGTATGGAAATCTTTTTATTGATGAGGAATCTTGATTAATAAGCATCACTATCCGGTAATAATTCAAGCTATTAGGTAAGAGTTATTAGCAAGATGTTGGAACTGAAATGTTTAAATAAAGCATTATTGCATGGAAAAGGAAGTGTTAATGAAAGAAATGTAAATTTACTTAAGATGAGTAATGGCACGACAACGATAAGCGGAGCTAAGTGCTACACCTATGACGACCGCCCAAATGACAGAGGTAAAAGGTGTAAAATAAATGCTAGGTCGTTGCGACCTCAATCACTCGGGCTGAGTCAATCAAGAAAAATAATCAACCACTCGAATAAGATAAAATCAAGCAAGCACAAGAAAGAGCGGTATAGCTAGAGGATTTAACCTGGTATAGCTCCCAGGGTCGAACACAAGGAGCACAGATTGGCCTTGCGGCCTACGATGTAGTCAAGAATCCAAAAAGTCTTTTTTAAGGTTTTTATTTGTTTTTAAAATTTTTTTAGAATTTTTTAATGAGTGAGAAAATGAAAGAATGTAAATACAGGGCAACTTCAACAATTTATACAACACACAAAAATGAAGCAAAAATTCCAGAAAATTGGTTTTTATGTTTTAAATGTTTTTTTTACTGTTTTTGGTGAATTTTTGGGATTTTTCTAATGGGGAAATTATTTATTAAAAATCAAACAATGCAAAGAATGTAGGGTACTGTCCAGCAAGGCTTAAGACCACAAAATAAAATAATTTTGGATCTCAAAAAGCCCTAGAGGTAATTTTCCTATATTCTATGAAGAACAAGGAAAATTTAGGCACCCTAATTATTGTTTTTGGATTTTTAATTTTTTTTACTACAATTTTTATGAGTTTTTAGGGGTTTTTCAATTTTTATGGTTTTTAATTGATGAAAAGTAGCCAAACTTGGCTAGAAAATCAAACAACCAGTAAACAACAATATCTAATTTTTTTGGAATTTTTGGTGGAGTTTTTATATTTTTTTGGTATTTTTAAAGTCAAACAGTAGCAAAAATATGGGTTTTTGAATTTTTAAAAATAATAAATGAAATCCAAAATGTCCCCAAAAATCATAGAAATTCCTACACCATGGCAGGAGCCATGTGTCAAAATTTCATTGGATTTGGAGTTCGTTTGATATTTTATTCAAAAAGAAAGGTGGGGCACTGTGCACAGGGACCTAAGTGCAAATACCCAAAAGTTCTGGGGTCCTGGTGCAATTTACCCAAGAAGTCACGTGCCAAGCACGTGTCTGGGGCACACAGGGACCAAATGGTAATAAAAATAAGTTCCGAGGGCTTATTGATAACAAGTATCAAAAGTCCAGGGACTTATATGCAAATAACCCAAAATAAAAACGCACATGCGCATATAAAGTGTTCACAGGGGTATATTTGCAATTAAACAAAACATTTCATTCATTGCATAACATCCAGAACAACAGGGGGTTCTATGCAAATAACCCAACAAAACACGTGCCAAGGCACGTGGGTCTCTACTGGCAGGGGTATAAGTGCAATTAAAATAAAGTCCGAGGTCCTTGATGCAAATAACCCAGAAAATAAACAACTAGAATTGAAAATTACAGGACTAAACTGAAATAAGACAAACAGAGGGGGTCCTATGAAATTTACCCCTTTATTAATAGCGACGGCCCAGATGATGACGCGTGGATGATCGGACGGTGGAGATCAAATGCGCCTTTAACGCTTCGGCTCTTGGGCTCGATCGACGGCGGAGAGAGGTCCACGTGGATGATCTAACGGTGCTGGGGTCTTGGCCTCTCTCCTCTGCTATCAAGGGTCCAGATGCGATCCTCAGATGGATCGACGGCTGCTGCTCCTCAACGAATGGACGGTCACGATCAGATCTGGAGCAGAGGGTGCATCGGACGGCTCTGGAAGGTCCTCGAAGAACTGATGACCGGCGAACTTCGCCGGCCTCCTGCGTGCACTCCGGTCCTCCTCAGCTGCGCCTGAAGGTCGGAGAGGCTCCGGCGTGAGGTTGCGCAGCTGCTGCGGGTCTCCGATGGTCGAACCAAGCTCCGAGGAGCTCGAGCACGGCCGGCGGAGAAGAAGCTCCTGGCTTGAAGTTGGGGGGCCTCAGACACCTCCCTTTAGACCTGCAAAATAGTCAAGGAGCTTCGCGGGTCGAGGGCAAAGTGCCTCGACCCAAGAAGGCGGGGTGAAGGTGGTCTGTGCGGCGTGGCGAACGAGCTCCGGCGAAGCGACGGCGAGGGAGCTCGAATCCCGGATCCGGTGCGATCTGGGTTGAATGATCGGGCGTAGAAGGTGCGTGGGGACACGGTGAAGGTGATGCTCGGGTCGGATGGTCGAGAGATTGCGTGAGGTGGTCGGAATCGAAGAAGTGCGTCGGAGGTGGAAATTGGGCGTAATCGGAAATTAAGCTAAATTAAAAAGAACTACGGCTACCTGATGGATGCTGGAGACTGTGGTGGAGATGGGCTATCTCCGGGTCGTAGCTTCGAAGGGCGTCAAGGCCTGAAGCTCGGTGCTCGACGCGGCGGCGGAGCAAGGACGGCGAGGTTACGCCGGATCGATGGATTCACGTCCTCGCCTCACTGCAACAAGGGCTAACGCTCGCTGTCACTCAGGCGGAGCCAATGGAGGTCACGGGGAAGGAAGAGAAGGGCCAAAGATGCGGCGCGAGGGCGGCGGAGATGGTGGTTTTATAATGTGACCGGGCGATTAGGGTTGAGTGGCGACAGCAAAGGAAGGGGTGATTTTGATGGCGAAGGATCCGGCGAGGGAGAGGGATGTGCGGCGAAGAATCTGGGCGCGGGGGTTGAGTGGAAGACAGCCTGGAGCGCGTGGGAAAAATCGGGGAAGGAGGCGCGGCGCGCGACGGCCAGAAAAGGAAAGGGTCGCGGGGGAGTTGACCGGGGTCAACATTCCCCCGTGGACCAACCAGACTCTGCCACGTGTGTGCTATTTTTGTTTTATTTTTTTAGGGTAGAAATAGGTCGAATTAGGAAAAACTTAAAACATGAAATATTTTTCTTTTATTTTTTTCTATTTTTTGGTGATTTTTAATTAATTTTTGGAAATAAAAATAGGTTGGCTCTATATATAGGTATATGTACACTATATGGATTTTTATTTTTGATTTTTTTTGTGTTTTTATGCTCATTTTGTATTTTATTTATTTACAAGATAAAATATGGAATAAAAGAATATTTTTATTTTATTTTTATCACATATATACAAGGGTGAAATAAATAAATGAATACATTTATATACATGGTATTTATACAATGAATTTTTGTATTTTTCATTTTGTGATTTTTATTAGATTTTTGTTTTGTTTCTTGTTATTTATTTTATTTGCAAAATATAACAAAGAATATTTACAAAAATTTTGGAAAATAATTGAATTTATTTATAGGGTTAAATAATTACAAGGGTGTGGTTTATACACATGGTGAAGGAGTGATATTTTTGAATTTTGATTTTTATCTTTTTATTTTGTTTTTAATAGAATGTACACACAATATGTACAAGCTTCTTTTTGGGTGAAGAAAATATATAGTTTAATTTATTTACAAATATAAACAAGTGTGAGCCCCTATCTCCCTCTACTTTGGCTTTTATGCGGTCAGGCCCATGCTGAGCCCTCCCTTGGGTTAGGTTGCTCAATATTTATTCTAAATATTTCCCTCTTTTTCTTTTTGCTCTTTATTCTTTTATTTTGTGCACAAAAACATGCTAATTATAGGTTTTTACACAATGCATGCTTTTGGTAATTATTTGTATTTACACATATCTACATGTATTTGACAAGGTTTTTGTAGCTAAAATAGAAGAATAAAGAGTGATGAATGGGTATTCATCAACCTAATGGTGGGAGCCACCTCTAGAGTTCAATTAGCGTAGACCTAAGAGGCAACGCCACAAGGAGCGTATGGTTGCAAGGAACCACGGAGGCAAAAGCTAAGTCCTCTAGTGTTTTAGCTGATGAATCCACGATTCATCATCTCAATATCTTGATCTTAGCAAAATCCACGAGTAAATTATCTAATAAATGTCTATAAAATCAATAAATTAACAAAATAACTCTTGTAAATAAAATACATTAATTATTGTATATTAGATTGTACAAAATAAATTAACACTAAAAAGCCACAAATTAAAGGAGTTTTTCACCTGTAAATAGCCCAAAACTTCATATTTTTTTATAATTTTTTTCAATTTCTTCTTGGCTAATTCTTTCTCTAATTTATTTATAAAAATGTATATAAAAATACAAAAATATAAAACAAATTTCACTTCAAATAAATGCTCCTACATCCCAAAGACAGAAAGCTGTAAAGTCCAACTTCTAAGCCAATTTCCCGCTCCGTATGAACTCCGAATTCACCAAACTCACTTTTAAAATTCATGTTAGAAAATTATCTATCCAACGGAAGTGGTTTCATTAAAATCGGAGCTCGTTTGCAAAAGTTAGGTTTCGGGACCTAGATGTACATTGTATATTATGTGTAGATTTCTTTCTTATTTTTTATTTTATCTTTCTCAATTACATAAAAATCCAAAAAAATCATTGTTGTATTGTATTTTAATTATAGTATTTTATTTAATTTTTTGTTGTAAATATCTCTTATTAAAAAGACAAAAAAATTACATATTAGAAAAGCAAACAAAAAAATGTACATGTTGTATGTATTCACTTGTAAATTCACCACTATTTTTTTCCTTCTTTTTTTTTGTTGTATTTAAAGTAGCCTACTTTATTTATTTATTTATTATTTAATTTCTATTCTCTATAATAACCTCAAATTCAACTCCATTATTCCACCATTTTTCCAACTTCCCATTCAACTCCATTAATAATACAACCTCCCATTCAACTCCACCACTTTAATAACCTCTCATTTTTTCCCTCTTTATATACATCTCATTCTCCTCATTTTTGCCTTTGATCCATCTTTATATGAGGAGAGCCTAGTTCCCAGAGTTGAATCGGTGACAGCGACGCAACCGTGGTTGAGCGACGACAACCCTCTCTCCGATGAGATCCCTTAGCTTCTTGGCCAACATCACAGCCGCATCCGTGCGCTGCTCGAGCTCATCGCTCGCCGGGATTCGAGCGAAGACCGTGCTCTCGTGAGCACTTCATAGGCACCCGCGTTCATCATAGGTAAGTTCCCTTTTTATCATTAGGCACTGTCGTTATTTTTGCATTTTTTATCACGTCATATTACCATCATCATCACCACCATCATCTCCCTTATTTTTATTTCATCATTCCCTCTTCTCCATTTGCATCTCTTGATTAACAAAACAAAAAAATTAAAACAAAAAAGAGTTTTTTATTATAACAACAGTAAAAGAAAAATGAAAAAAAAAACAAAATAGCCGCAGCGGTGGGAGCACCCACCGTCGCCGCCCCCTCTCCTCCTACATGGATCAAGGTTGACTTATTAAATTTTCCTTCATTAAATTGAAATATGGAGCTCGATCAGATCTTTGGATTATTAATGTGTCGGAACCTTATTTGGACTTAAGCCTAAAACTCAACAGCCTCCAAGTTCCACCAATCTATGGGCAAGACTCCTCAATAAACAAGATCAGAACAAGTCTACATACACAAACTCTAATGACCATGAATCTTTCCTTGCGGTGTAAGTGATATGTGGCTCCCCACCTCAGAAGTGACAAAGAAACAACCTCCCTCAACCTGGTAACTCTAATGCCTCAGTCTAGCAACTCTTTCCTCGAGAAGCGGGGTATTCCCTTCTAAGTTCAAGTGCAACCGGCTCAAGAAGAGGGGGTAGAAGTATAGAGTTTTGGAAGCTTAGCCAGTGTAGCTAAGTCTCCCGCTGCAAGCTTCATGAGATCTTTACACTCCGGTGGGGTTATTAAATTTTCAATCCGACCCACCACTTTTTTGGAGTTCTTTTTGCATTTTTGCATTTTTTTTTTTTTTTTTTCAACAACTTCTGTACAACATATCTACATGGTGCAGCATATATAAGAAATTTCCCCTTGAGCCAGTAGACTATCCCTCTTTTGAAGCTTTATTGCAACCCACAGCTTCTGTCTTTAGCTTTCAACACCACTAGACCAAGTTGAGGTGCACTTCCTTCACTATAAGAAGAAGAGAGGTTCCGCCTAGAAGTACTACCCTCATATGCTACCCCAAGCCAAAGGAAACTGCCTCCTCACCACCTCGTCCATGGAGAGCCATGTGTAAAGTGCAGGTGCAAGTTAAGCCATTGTCTCTGAGAGTCATGTGTGTGTTGTTAAGTGCTCTACTTAGGCTTATCAAGATGACATATGCTCACAGCCTAGTGGACTCAAAGAATTAAGTCCTTATGGACCTGAAAAGCTTTAACCCTAAGTCCTACAAGGTTCCTCTTGAAGTTAAGTGGATTAAGATCTTATTCAAGCTCCATTTCTCAATTTAATTCCAGGCTCAGTTTACATGTCAACTCTCATCCAGGAAAAATTATATACACATATGTACAAAAGATGCTATTTACAAATATTTTACAATCATGCAAAAATTTTGATAAATGTTTTGAAATCATGAATGATGCATGAAGTGCAAGTTTTGCAAAAAGATATTTACACACATTTACACAAGATTTTTGCAAACTTTTGATTTTCAAAACATTTTGAAAAAAATTTTGTACTATATACATAATTTTGATACAAAAATATTTTACACAAGCTTTACACAAAAGATGTTTGAAATCATTTTTACAAAAATACTTTATACACTAGCTATGTATGTGCAAGAATAAAAGAGGTTTATGAAAAAAATTTTTAATTTTTGTGATTTTTAGCCATTTTATTTATTAACACACTCACACAAAGTACGAGTTATGGCTAAAGTATATATGCAATATATACACACCCCCCCTATACTTAGCTCGAACGATGTCCTCAGAGTGATCAAGAGCGATGAAGAAGACATAACTCGTGCTTAATAAAAGGGAAGTGAAAAGGAACGAATAAATGAATAGAATAAAAGGAACTCGGTGGTTTCCCCCTATACTTAGGATTAACTAATCCTAAGTATAGAAAGCTGTACATGAAGGGAAAGCCGAGTGAAGAATATACAGAATCTGCCCCCCCTATACTTAGGGTAAAATATCCCTAAGTATAGGCAGCAAAAACAAGAGCAGAAAGAATGAAAAGAATACTCACAGGTCCGACATCCCCCCTATACTTAGGGTAAAGTACACCCTAAGTATAGCATAATCATAAGATGAGAAATGGGATGTGGGACTAAAGAATAGAATGATATGGACAACTGGATCTATACAGGCGGAGGAACAGTGAAAATCAGGCGTGAGATGTAAAAGATGTGAGTCAAAGACCACATCTCACGCAAAATGAATAGCAGCAATAATAACGTCCCGCGGCTCATGATCTAGAAATGGTTTGAGCCGCTGGCCGTTCACTCGGAAGGTACTCTCAGAAGATAACTCAGATATATCAATGCTACCGTTATCGTGTACCTTTCTGACCAAATAGGGTCCTTTCCATTTGCTCTGTAGCTTCCCTGGAAATAGTCTAAGCCTTGCATCAAACAGCCATACTTTCTGTCCAATCTCAAAATGTTTGTGGCTGATATGAGAATCATGCCACTCTTTGACTTTCTCCTTATAATGTAGGCTATTTGAGAAAGCTGCATCTCTAAGCTCTTCCAAGGCGGCTAACTCTGCCCTCCTCTGGTCTCCTATACCATTTGGATCCATCAATATGTCTGTAACTGCCCAGAGTGACTTGTGCCTCAACTCTACTGGTAGGTGACAAGGCTTGCCATAAACGAGGCGAAAGGGAGATGTACCCAATGGAGTCTTGAAAGACGTCCGATATGCCCACAAGACCGAGTCCAAAAGCTGTGACCAATTCTTTCGGTCAGGGCGGACGACTTTCTGCAAAATATTCTTGATCTCCCTATTCGACACCTCGGCTAGACCATTTGTCTGTGGATGGTATGGTGTAGCAACACGATGGTCTATGCCGAACTCGGTAGCAAGTGCCTTCACCTGGTCGTTGATGAAGTGAGACCCCCCATCAGAAATCAGAACTCGTGGAACCCCGAACCGCGTGATGATGTTCTTCCTCAAAAATCTGCAAACTGTCTTCGCATCTGCGGCTCGGGCGGGGATAGCCTCAACCCAACGACTCACATAATCTACGGCTAACAGAATGTACTCAAATCCCTGACTCTTAGGGAATGGACCCATGAAATCGATGCCCCATGCGTCAAAAACCTCACAGAAGTGAATGGGCTGCATCGGCATCATATCACGCTGTCCACAAGTGCCCATCCTCTGACAGTCAGTACACCTCTTCACGAACTCATCAGAGTCCTTGAAGAGTGTAGGCCACCACAAGCCGGATTGGAGCACTTTCTGTGCCGTTCTCCTCCCAGAATGATGTCCTCCTGCCTCAAGCTTGTGGCAGTACGTGAGGACACTATGGTGTTCCTCCTGAGGAATACACCGACGCCAGATGCTATCCCCTCCTTCGTGGTAAAGGATGGGATCCTCCCAATGGTAGGACTTGGCCTTCGCAAGGAAGGTCTCAATCTTCTGCTTGGGCCAATCTTGTGGGACTTTCCCAGCAACGAGAAAGTTCACAATATCGGCGTACCATGGGAGTGAGGCGATAGCAAGGATCGCCTCATCTGGGAAGGTATCACAAATGGGATCAATCTGCTCAGAATCCTCAGGCTGCTCTAATCGGGATAAATGGTCCGCCACCACATTCTTGACTCCAGGTTTATCCTTGATCTCAATGTCGAACTCCTGGAGTAGAAGGATCCATCTAGTAAGTCTGGCCTTGGCATCCTTCTTTGACATGAGGTACCTGATGGCGGTGTGGTCTGTGTACAAGGTCACTCGAGATCCAATGATATATGATCTGAATTTATCTAGGGCAAACACTACTGCTAGCATCTCCTTCTCTGTGACTGTATAATTCCGCTGGGCGGAATCCAATGTGCGGCTAGCATAGTGTATGGCAAACGGAATTCCATCCCTCCTCTGTCCTAGCACGGCCCCTACGGCAAAATCAGAGGCGTCCGTCATGATCTCGAATGGGAGAGACCAATCGGGTGGCTGAAGGACAGGAGCCTCAATTACGCACTGTTGGAGAGTCTCAAAGGACGAAAGACACTTGTCATCAACCAGGAACTCGGTGTCTTTCGTCAAGAGGTCAGTCAACGGTCGGGCAATCTTGCTGAAATCATGAATGAATCTCCTATAAAAACCAACGTGCCCCAGAAATGACCGTAACTGCTTCAGATTGGACGGCGGTGTGAGTTTCCTAATGACATCGACCTTGGCCGGATCAACCTCCATGCCTCTGTTGGAGATGATGTGGCCAAGCACCGTCCCTTGAGTCACCATGAAGTGACTCTTCTCCCAAGACAGAACTAAGCGGGTAGCAATGCATCGCTGGAGCACTCGGTCTAGGCAATCAAGACAGGAATCGAAATCGTCGCCGTAAACCGAGAAGTCGTCCATGAAGACCTCCAAACACTCCCCTACCATGTCCGAAAAGATTGACAGCATGCATCTCTGAAAAGTCGCAGGGGCGTTACATAGCCCGAATGGCATGCGTCGAAAGGCGTAAGTACCGAAGGGACAGGTAAAGGTGGTCTTCTCCTGATCCTCAGGAGCGATGGCCACTTGATTGTAGCCCGAGTACCCATCTAGGAAGCAGTAATGGCTCTTCCCTGCCAGTCTCTCTATGATCTGATCAATAAAAGGCAGGGGGAAATGGTCCTTCTTGGTGGCCTGGTTGAGTTTCCTGTAGTCAACACAAACCCTCCAAGAGGTGGGTACTCGTGTAGCAATCTCCTCCCCCGACTCATTGATCACAGTCGTGATGCCCGTCTTCTTGGGCACCACATGCAAGGGGCTAACCCACTTGGAGTCGGAAATGGGATAAATAAAATCTGCACTCCACCATTTTGATATTTCCTTCATAACAACTTCTCTTAGGTTGGGGTTCAGTCGTCGCTGGAACTCACGTGACGGCTTTGCCCCTTCCTCAAGATAGATATGGTGGGAGCACAACGAGGGACTAATCCCATGGAGATCTGCTACGCTCCATCCGATTGCCTTGCGGTTCTTTTCAAGAACCTCCATCAGACGGGATTCTTGCTCTTCAGTTAGATCAGCAGAGATGATGACTGGATACATCTCAGACTCTCCCGCAAGGAATCTATACTTCAGCGAAGTAGGGAGCGGCTTTAGCTCTGGACAGCTGGGTGCTGGCAAATCTGGCTTCTGAAGAAGATGTGTGTATGCGGACAATTCTGCCAAATTTGCCTGGGAGAATGATAACGAACTCTCACAAACTGGATCTGGAGAAGGCGGGTCCTCTACATTGTCTCTGGTCTGCTCTGCCTCTACCTCCTCCTCATCTGTAGGCTCAGGTGGATCCAGATCTGGCATCTGATCATTACAATCTGCCCAATCAGACTCTGAATCCGAGGGATCTATATCAGACTCAGTGGCATCAGTACCACTGGAGAACAAGGTGGCATCAGCACCACCATAGAGCAGGGTGGCCTCAGTACCACCATCACTGAAAATCGTGTCGCGATCAAGATCCGACTCTGCAGACTCAATAGTATCCTGAACCAGGGCCGTGCTCTCCAGACTATCCTCTGCTATCATCTCTGCATCAGCTGTATCTGAGTATGAGAGGATGGTCTGTGCTGCAGGATCTGCCCAAGCTGCCTCATCATCTGTGATCACAAAATCACAGTCCTGGTGGATGTCTGGCTCTGCGTCTGTCAGCTGCTCTGAATCTGTACTGCCATGTGAGCGGGATCTGGATCTGGCTCTGCGGTCCTTGACCGTCTCTATCTGTATACTCTCGCCCTGGACGCGAAAGTACACCTTCCCGCTATCATGATCAGTCACCGCCTTGGCTGTGGCCAAGAATGGGCGACCGAGGATGATGGGGGAATCGGTCAACGAGTCAGGGGTCTCCATGTCCAGCACTACGAAGTCCACGGGGAATTGCAAACCCTGAATCGTGACGACAACGTCTCGCAACAACCCCTTTGGCCTCTTGACAGACCGATCAGCAAACTGAAGGTATGTCCTGCTCTGTCTAAGAGTGCCCAACTCTAAGTGGTCGAGAAGGGCTGCCGGAAGAAGGTTGATAGACGATCCGCTATCTAATAGAGTGCGGTCGAACCTCTGCTCACTAATCTGACATCTGACATACGGGGCCCCTAAATCTGGCCTCTTAGTCGGCAGATGGTTCTGGATCGCGTAACACGTGGCTTTTGTTAGCACATGGATTTCTGCGGTCTTGTTCCTCTTCGTCCTCCTGACTGTGGTCCTGTCTCTCAAGGACCGCTGAAGAAGAGGGATGTGCTTCAAAGCCTCCTTGAGGGTCAGCTGAATGTGAAATCGATCTATCATGCTCTGGCTGAACTCCTCCTGCTCTCTCTTTTTTGGGTCTTTTTCTTTTTTCTTCCCCTTTCCCAACTCAAGGGCTCTAGGAAAGGGGATCACAGGGTCCTTCTCAGATGAAGGACTAGGAATAGGCCTAGTTGATTCGATGACCGGATCCTCACAAACATCATTCACCACAGTGGGATCAGAAAAAACTAAACCTTTTCCTTTATTCAAATCATTGTTCCGAGATACATTCATTCGAGGAAAGACAACATTTCTATCACAATAAATGTTGGTGGCGTCAGTACCACCTCCTCTATGTGGTGAAATGGCGGCCTCAGTACCGCCAGTGGAATCAGCATCTCGGGTGGCCTCAGTACCACCGTCATCATGATGTGCGGCTTCAGTACCGCTCTCCTCTTCCTCATCTGGCGCTCTAGATGGATCCTCGCTTGGTCGCTCAGATGAGGCGCCGCCTGCTGGTCTTCTACCGCTCCTAAGTGTGACAAAATCAGCATCAAATAAATCCGACGAGATAACATCAAATGAGTCACTAGAAGTGGTAGGCTCAGTGTGAACTACCTGCTCAGATTTCCTCTTCAAATTATTCGGATTAGGCTCTATCTGTGCAGGGATGGCGGCTTTCCCTCTCATCAGGTCCCGCATCTCCTGGCGGAACTCGTCCATCTCCCGTCTAAATGTAGCCTGCTGCTCTGTGAAGAGGCGGGCTATATCATCCATGGCGGGGCTCTCATGGGAGCCCGACGGGTTGCCTCTCTGGTAATGAGGCTGCTGGACCTGGTGCTGCTGTGACTGAGAGGGGTAAGAGAAATGATGCTGCTGCTGGTGAGCCTGCTGCTCACGTCTCCAACTCTGTCCCTGCTGCTGATAGGGACGAGATACGAATGATGATGGCTGGTGTGCTGGGTGCTGCTGGTGGTCCCTCTGCTGGGAGTACTGCCCTCCCTGACCGGCTGGCTGCTGCTGGGGTTGGTTACCCCCATTCCCCCCACCTGAATCCGGGATGGTCTCGTCGGATTCCAGGCTGGGGCCGGTCATACCAAATCCCGTTGACATCCATCAACGGCTCTGCATCGTAAGGGGCTGGTGGGAGTACATCCAGAGGCTGATCCGGCTGATATACCACCATCTGTAAGTCTGGAGATGGTGGTGCCTGGTAAGAGGGCTGCTGCTGCTGGTACGGCTCCGCCTGTACAAGGTGAACTTGTCTAGGCTGCTGCAAGGAGCTGGAGCGCTGGGACGAGCTGCGGCTGCCGCCGGAATCGCCTCGCGACAGAAGACGGGGCTGAGGAGCCGTCTGTGCCTCCTGAAGACACAAGAGCTGGGTCTTCATGTCGCTCAGAGTCTGTGCCATTTCCTCCATCTGAGTTATGCCCTGGCACTGCTTCTTTTCTATTATCTCCATGCGGTCCAACTTTTCGCTGATAATCCCCATGTCCGCAGCTGCCGACTCTGCCTGTGCGGCTGCAACTGTGGACGAACTGGATGGACCTGCATCAACCCGTGCTATCCGCTGATACTGCACGGGTCCTGGCGGCTGCTGAGATCTCTGTGTGTACAACCTAGTCTGGGACATCACCATGTAATTCTCGGACATCTCCTCATAGATGGCCCAGACTTGGTTGTGGTCCTTGGCAAAGTAGGACCCGCCGCAAGAAGCATTCACCAGACCCTGAAGCTCTGGCGTCAGCCCACTGAAGAAGCTCTGAACTAGGTTCGGCTTCGAAATGTCGTGGTGGGGGCATCTATCCAGAAGCTCTCTGAACCTCTCCCATGCTTCATGAAATTGCTCGTTAGGGAGCATGGAGAAGTTGTTTATCAGGGCCTCGCTGCATTCGTCCGCCCGAGTGGATAGTACTTGTTCAAGTACTCGGTGCGGAGCTGATCCCAAGTGTACACAAACTTCCCTAGATGTTTCAGCCAGGCGGCTGCTCTATCTGCCAGTGAAAAAGGGAAGGCCATCATTCGAATCGTATCTTGGTCCACACGACGGTCGTGGACAGTGCTGCAGATCATCAGAAACTCCTGGAGATGGAGGTGTGGTTCCTCAGTGGCGAGTCCATGAAAGTGCGGAAGCATCTGCAGGGTGTTCGGAGGGAACTTGAAATCCCCCACGATAGCAGGAATCACCACCCATTGGTGCATCAGTGTAGATCCGGGGTTGTGAAGCTCCCGCATCGGTCTTGCTGCGGCGGCGGCTGCCGCTGCTGCGGCTGCTGCTGCTGCGGCTGCTGCCTCTGCATCAGCATCAGGGATGTCCTCCGGCTCACTCGGCTCTTCTCGCTCTCTTCGGAGTCTCTCCAACTCCCTCCTCATCTCTATCATGAAAGCCCCCTGATCGCGTAACTGGTTCTGAACTGTCTCTAAAGACGCGATCAGGGTGGAGTTAATCGCCCCCTGGTCTAAAACAAAGTGTTCGGGCTGGCGATCGTCTGAACTACCGGCTCCAGCCATAGGGATGTCTGCAAAATCAGAAGAGCCCAACTCAGGTTCAGTCAAATGAATTCGTCTCTCCTCGGGCTCATGTCTCTCAGGAACAGAAGAAAGGGGATCGAGGGGGAACAGGGTGGATTCGAACTCGGGCCCGGAGAGCTGGTCTCGACTCTCACGGGCCAACCTAGATGATGGAGTAGACGCGCCTGAAAGCGGTGCAGCCAGAGGCTGCCTAAGAGATCGTCTGCCCATCATCTTGATCTTGGCGAGTTGGGCGGATGGGATCTGGAGAAAATATGATCGCAAGCAAACCCCTGGTTCACCAACGCAACACAATGTGAAGACCGTGAAAGATCGGTCAATTTATCTTGTCAATTTTATTTGGTGAACATACAAGATATCAGAGCGATTAACGTGACCTGTTAGGATACCCGATACTCTCTCAACCGACTGTCCCGCACAGAAGAGTCGGTAATCAGTCGAGATGAGTACCGGAGGGCTTTACCTAGTGTTCGGGTCACTCTCTCGCACAATCAAACCAAACAATGAGGGGGTTGCTCTCCCAAGACAAATTTTTCTGGTGAGTGTCTTTTAGGGTCAATAATGTTATCCAGTCCCAATTTTTTTGTTTTTCTTTTTAAATATTTTTCAAAATAAATACAGGCGGCCTAACGGTTTTTCCAATTCTCCTGATGATTAATAATCCAAACACAGAGGGAGAAGACGAAAAAGCCGATGCACGGAGAAATCAATGATGCATGCAGAGGAAGAAATGCGTACCTTGTCTCCAGCACTCTACATGCAAGTGATCCGCGCAGAATTTAAAGACAGAATAAAACTACCTAAATGGTGCAGCGGGAAAAGCCGAGTCCTAGATGAGCAACTTCTATTGATCGTGAAGAACAATAGTTAGCTTAATCGAATAGAGTCCGGAGTCCGATCTTGGGAGTCACTCGGTGCCCGCCACAACGGGTCCTGCCAGCGCTGTATGTAACTCCTCACGGCACGTGGTCTCAAATCCAATTTCACTAACTTTTTCAATGAATTTTATTAAGGTCCAATTACGTTCTATGGGAACAGATATTCTATTAGGTGTTTGGGCCTTAAATATCTACGTCACAATCAACATAAATTCCTAAATCTAGGGGCTCGAGGAAAACCGCGTAAACACCGGAAAAGGCAGCTAGCTATGAAAACCACGATAAAAGCCGCGAAAATCAGATGGGTCCCCCGAGCACACCGGTGCTCGGCGAAACAGACCCGCTAAGTTTACAAGTGTCCACAGTTCAAAGTTCAAGTCCTAAATTATTACAACAAGAAATGTTCTCTCTCTCTCTCTAAAATGAAAATCTCTTCTCTCTCTCTCTCTTCCTGCTCCTCTTCCCGTGCGGGTCCTCAAAAAGTATACTTCAAGAGCTCCACGTAGTACCTCGCACAAAAATCAAAGAGAGAGAATGGTCAGAAAACAACAATAATATAGAGAGAGACAAAATGGAAAACTGACTACAAAGCCGTGCTCCCCGGCAACGGCGCCATTCTGACGACCGCCCAAATGACAGAGGTAAAAGGTGTAAAATAAATGCTAGGTCGTTGCGACCTCAATCACTCGGGCTGAGTCAATCAAGAAAAATAATCAACCACTCGAATAAGATAAAATCAAGCAAGCACAAGAAAGAGCGGTATAGCTAGAGGATTTAACCTGGTATAGCTCCCAGGGTCGAACACAAGGAGCACAGATTGGCCTTGCGGCCTACGATGTAGTCAAGAATCCAAAAAGTCTTTTTTAAGGTTTTTATTTGTTTTTAAAATTTTTTTAGAATTTTTTAATGAGTGAGAAAATGAAAGAATGTAAATACAGGGCAACTTCAACAATTTATACAACACACAAAAATGAAGCAAAAATTCCAGAAAATTGGTTTTTATGTTTTAAATGTTTTTTTTTACTGTTTTTGGTGAATTTTTGGGATTTTTCTAATGGGGAAATTATTTATTAAAAATCAAACAATGCAAAGAATGTAGGGTACTGTCCAGCAAGGCTTAAGACCACAAAATAAAATAATTTTGGATCTCAAAAAGCCCTAGAGGTAATTTTCCTATATTCTATGAAGAACAAGGAAAATTTAGGCACCCTAATTATTGTTTTTGGATTTTTAATTTTTTTTACTACAATTTTTATGAGTTTTTAGGGGTTTTTCAATTTTATGGTTTTTAATTGATGAAAAGTAGCCAAACTTGGCTAGAAAATCAAACAACCAGTAAACAACAATATCTAATTTTTTTGGAATTTTTGGTGGAGTTTTTATATTTTTTTGGTATTTTTAAAGTCAAACAGTAGCAAAAATATGGGTTTTTGAATTTTTAAAAATAATAAATGAAATCCAAAATGTCCCCAAAAATCATAGAAATTCCTACACCATGGCAGGAGCCATGTGTCAAAATTTCATTGGATTTGGAGTTCGTTTGATATTTTATTCAAAAAGAAAGGTGGGGCACTGTGCACAGGGACCTAAGTGCAAATACCCAAAAGTTCTGGGGTCCTGGTGCAATTTACCCAAGAAGTCACGTGCCAAGCACGTGTCTGGGGCACACAGGGACCAAATGGTAATAAAAATAAGTTCCGAGGGCTTATTGATAACAAGTATCAAAAGTCCAGGGACTTATATGCAAATAACCCAAAATAAAAACGCACATGCGCATATAAAGTGTTCACAGGGGTATATTTGCAATTAAACAAAACATTTCATTCATTGCATAACATCCAGAACAACAGGGGGTTCTATGCAAATAACCCAACAAAACACGTGCCAAGGCACGTGGGTCTCTACTGGCAGGGGTATAAGTGCAATTAAAATAAAGTCCGAGGTCCTTGATGCAAATAACCCAGAAAATAAACAACTAGAATTGAAAATTACAGGACTAAACTGAAATAAGACAAACAGAGGGGGTCCTATGAAATTTACCCCTTTATTAATAGCGACGGCCCAGATGATGACGCGTGGATGATCGGACGGTGGAGATCAAATGCGCCTTTAACGCTTCGGCTCTTGGGCTCGATCGACGGCGGAGAGAGGTCCACGTGGATGATCTAACGGTGCTGGGGTCTTGGCCTCTCTCCTCTGCTATCAAGGGTCCAGATGCGATCCTCAGATGGATCGACGGCTGCTGCTCCTCAACGAATGGACGGTCACGATCAGATCTGGAGCAGAGGGTGCATCGGACGGCTCTGGAAGGTCCTCGAAGAACTGATGACCGGCGAACTTCGCCGGCCTCCTGCGTGCACTCCGGTCCTCCTCAGCTGCGCCTGAAGGTCGGAGAGGCTCCGGCGTGAGGTTGCGCAGCTGCTGCGGGTCTCCGATGGTCGAACCAAGCTCCGAGGAGCTCGAGCACGGCCGGCGGAGAAGAAGCTCCTGGCTTGAAGTTGGGGGGCCTCAGACACCTCCCTTTAGACCTGCAAAATAGTCAAGGAGCTTCGCGGGTCGAGGGCAAAGTGCCTCGACCCAAGAAGGCGGGGTGAAGGTGGTCTGTGCGGCGTGGCGAACGAGCTCCGGCGAAGCGACGGCGAGGGAGCTCGAATCCCGGATCCGGTGCGATCTGGGTTGAATGATCGGGCGTAGAAGGTGCGTGGGGACACGGTGAAGGTGATGCTCGGGTCGGATGGTCGAGAGATTGCGTGAGGTGGTCGGAATCGAAGAAGTGCGTCGGAGGTGGAAATTGGGCGTAATCGGAAATTAAGCTAAATTAAAAAGAACTACGGCTACCTGATGGATGCTGGAGACTGTGGTGGAGATGGGCTATCTCCGGGTCGTAGCTTCGAAGGGCGTCAAGGCCTGAAGCTCGGTGCTCGACGCGGCGGCGGAGCAAGGACGGCGAGGTTACGCCGGATCGATGGATTCACGTCCTCGCCTCACTGCAACAAGGGCTAACGCTCGCTGTCACTCAGGCGGAGCCAATGGAGGTCACGGGGAAGGAAGAGAAGGGCCAAAGATGCGGCGCGAGGGCGGCGGAGATGGTGGTTTTATAATGTGACCGGGCGATTAGGGTTGAGTGGCGACAGCAAAGGAAGGGGTGATTTTGATGGCGAAGGATCCGGCGAGGGAGAGGGATGTGCGGCGAAGAATCTGGGCGCGGGGGTTGAGTGGAAGACAGCCTGGAGCGCGTGGGAAAAATCGGGGAAGGAGGCGCGGCGCGCGACGGCCAGAAAAGGAAAGGGTCGCGGGGGAGTTGACCGGGGTCAACATTCCCCCGTGGACCAACCAGACTCTGCCACGTGTGTGCTATTTTTGTTTTATTTTTTTAGGGTAGAAATAGGTCGAATTAGGAAAAACTTAAAACATGAAATATTTTTCTTTTATTTTTTTCTATTTTTTGGTGATTTTTAATTAATTTTTGGAAATAAAAATAGGTTGGCTCTATATATAGGTATATGTACACTATATGGATTTTTATTTTTGATTTTTTTGTGTTTTTATGCTCATTTTGTATTTTATTTATTTACAAGATAAAATATGGAATAAAAGAATATTTTTATTTTATTTTTATCACATATATACAAGGGTGAAATAAATAAATGAATACATTTATATACATGGTATTTATACAATGAATTTTTTGTATTTTTCATTTTGTGATTTTTATTAGATTTTTGTTTTGTTTCTTGTTATTTATTTTATTTGCAAAATATAACAAAGAATATTTACAAAAATTTTGGAAAATAATTGAATTTATTTATAGGGTTAAATAATTACAAGGGTGTGGTTTATACACATGGTGAAGGAGTGATATTTTTGAATTTTGATTTTTATCTTTTTATTTTGTTTTTAATAGAATGTACACACAATATGTACAAGCTTCTTTTTGGGTGAAGAAAATATATAGTTTAATTTATTTACAAATATAAACAAGTGTGAGCCCCTATCTCCCTCTACTTTGGCTTTTATGCGGTCAGGCCCATGCTGAGCCCTCCCTTGGGTTAGGTTGCTCAATATTTATTCTAAATATTTCCCTCTTTTTCTTTTTGCTCTTTATTCTTTTATTTTGTGCACAAAAACATGCTAATTATAGGTTTTTACACAATGCATGCTTTTGGTAATTATTTGTATTTACACATATCTACATGTATTTGACAAGGTTTTTGTAGCTAAAATAGAAGAATAAAGAGTGATGAATGGGTATTCATCAACCTAATGGTGGGAGCCACCTCTAGAGTTCAATTAGCGTAGACCTAAGAGGCAACGCCACAAGGAGCGTATGGTTGCAAGGAACCACGGAGGCAAAAGCTAAGTCCTCTAGTGTTTTAGCTGATGAATCCACGATTCATCATCTCAATATCTTGATCTTAGCAAAATCCACGAGTAAATTATCTAATAAATGTCTATAAAATCAATAAATTAACAAAATAACTCTTGTAAATAAAATACATTAATTATTGTATATTAGATTGTACAAAATAAATTAACACTAAAAAGCCACAAATTAAAGGAGTTTTTCACCTGTAAATAGCCCAAAACTTCATATTTTTTTATAATTTTTTTCAATTTCTTCTTGGCTAATTCTTTCTCTAATTTATTTATAAAAATGTATATAAAAATACAAAATATAAAACAAATTTCACCTTCAAATAAATGCTCCTACATCCCAAAGACAGAAAGCTGTAAAGTCCAACTTCTAAGCCAATTTCCCGCTCCGTATGAACTCCGAATTCACCAAACTCACTTTTAAAATTCATGTTAGAAAATTATCTATCCAACGGAAGTGGTTTCATTAAAATCGGAGCTCGTTTGCAAAAGTTAGGTTTCGGGACCTAGATGTACATTGTATATTATGTGTAGATTTCTTTCTTATTTTTTATTTTATCTTTCTCAATTACATAAAAATCCAAAAAAATCATTGTTGTATTGTATTTTAATTATAGTATTTTATTTAATTTTTTGTTGTAAATATCTCTTATTAAAAAGACAAAAAAATTACATATTAGAAAAGCAAACAAAAAAATGTACATGTTGTATGTATTCACTTGTAAATTCACCACTATTTTTTTCCTTCTTTTTTTTTGTTGTATTTAAAGTAGCCTACTTTATTTATTTATTTATTATTTAATTTCTATTCTCTATAATAACCTCAAATTCAACTCCATTATTCCACCATTTTTCCAACTTCCCATTCAACTCCATTAATAATACAACCTCCCATTCAACTCCACCACTTTAATAACCTCTCATTTTTTCCCTCTTTATATACATCTCATTCTCCTCATTTTTGCCTTTGATCCATCTTTATATGAGGAGAGCCTAGTTCCCAGAGTTGAATCGGTGACAGCGACGCAACCGTGGTTGAGCGACGACAACCCTCTCTCCGATGAGATCCCTTAGCTTCTTGGCCAACATCACAGCCGCATCCGTGCGCTGCTCGAGCTCATCGCTCGCCGGGATTCGAGCGAAGACCGTGCTCTCGTGAGCACTTCATAGGCACCCGCGTTCATCATAGGTAAGTTCCCTTTTTATCATTAGGCACTGTCGTTATTTTTGCATTTTTTATCACGTCATATTACCATCATCATCACCACCATCATCTCCCTTATTTTTATTTCATCATTCCCTCTTCTCCATTTGCATCTCTTGATTAACAAAACAAAAAAATTAAAACAAAAAAGAGTTTTTTATTATAACAACAGTAAAAGAAAAATGAAAAAAAAAACAAAATAGCCGCAGCGGTGGGAGCACCCACCGTCGCCGCCCCCTCTCCTCCATCGATGCCCAGCAGGCGTCGCGCCGCCGCGGCTGGTGCCTTCCGGACTTGCGTCGACGCATGCGAGCCGCCACCCGCCGTCATCCGCCTACGCGCGGCGCTCGCCGCCCCGCGGTGGCCTGCGCTCCGCCCGCCATCCCGACCCCCCCCACCGTGGGAGCCTTCCACCCGCATCCTCCTACAGCCGAGACCCATCCACATCCTCCGCGCACGGCCGTCGCCCACCGCGGTCGCCCCTCTGCGTCTCGTACCTTCGCCTCCGTCGCGATCGGTGCCGCCGGCCGCCGACCCTTTTGGGTTCCTCCTCCTACGCCCAACGAAGAAGAAGATGAAGGTCTACTTTTCTCTTTATTTTTTTAATGATAAAATTGCATTGTGTATACTTCAAGTTTCCGTTATTGCAAACAGGTACATAGTTGTTTGTAAGTTTTCAATTTCTGAAATTGCATGCATACCCTTGTGTTCATCTCTTAATTTGGACATTTGTATAGCATCATTTTACTCAATGAAAAATGTCATTATGTTGAGCAACTTATCCTCTGTCATGTGAATATTTATTTATATTTTTAGGGTCTTTGAGTAATTAATTAAAATTATCTAACTGAAACTCTTCATATTTTACCCTTTCTGGACCCTTAAATATATATCTGTCACATAGTTGCTCTAAAAATTCCACAAAAATTAGAAATGATGCTTTGAAATGTGATTGAGTTACTGTCCAAATTTCATATAAAATGGAGTTTTCATGAGCCTGAAATAAATTGTGGAGTGATTTTCGTATTTGATTTTTAGTTAAATCTACTTACATCCTTTTTACAAAATTTCAAGTCTCCTGGATGCCAAATGAAAATACCTATTTGAGAGAATTCGTTCTCTGTCTAATTTGATATTGTGTATTAATTAGGAATTAATTACTCACTGTCACTCTGTTTTTACTAAAAATCTATAAAAAAATTCACATTTTGTCAAAAAATTTCAAAAATATTACTGTAGCTTCCTTGCATCATGTTTATATTCCAGTAAATTTTTTTATGAGTTTTGCTTACTGTTTGTGTGCGAAATTTCGAAAAAAACCATAAAAAGTGTGCATTTTTAATTGTTGCATTTCAATTCCTAAAAATACAAAAAATGTGTCTTCCATTCTTATCTGAATTAGGATTCTAGGAAAATATAATTTGGCTAAATTGGACTGATTTGACATTAAATTAATTTACCCTTGTTGTGTGTCTTCTTAGTGTCTTAATTCAGTCGCATTTGCATTTGCTTTTGTCTTTGCATATAAAATATAAAAAATATCCGCATTGGAAAACTAAATCTTTATTTTTGAATTAACTCGACGTTGTTCCTTTGCCTCCCTGTGTTCGACCCCGGACTTGCCCAGGATATAATTAAAGCCGAGACACTCTTCACGGAGATCTTCTCTCGGTTCTGATTGAATTGCTAGGTACACGTACTACAACGTGCTCCAATTATTTATCGTATTCAGAGATCCGTCAGATGGCGCCGTTGCCGGGGAGGCAAACAGCTTAGGGATTAATTTAAAATTTTGGATTTAGATTTTCATTTACTCGGGTAGTCTGACCCCCGAGCCACTTGTATTTATTCCATCTTTTTTGCAATTATTTTTGTTCTCATTTTTGTATATATTTTATTGTTTATCTCTCTAATATAAATTTTATTTTCCTTGCGAGGGCCCGGTGGACTTGGAGTGCATCGGAGGCCGACGGACGCAACGCGCGCCGACTGCGGAAGATCAAGGAATTGCTAATTTATTTTTGAGAGAAATTTTTGTAAATTCTTGTAATTATTTTATTGTAATAATTTAGGTAACTTGCTTCTTTATAGAGGCTCTTGTTTGAGAGCTCGTGTGTGTAAAAGAGACTCGGACATTAGTTGTGGTGTGTCGAGACCTGTTTCACTCTCCGGTGAGGGTGGGGCTCGACTTGAATGGTGAAATTAAGGATTAGGCACACGGTAGTTTAGACTCAAATTTGTTTGTGCCCATCGTAAATTAGGCCACACACATCGTAGAATATTCACTTATCTTATAAGATTCGTAATGAGACGCACATAGACACGTACTACTTAGCTCAAATTCAATCAATTCTTCCCCGCTAATAGTATATTGTTTAGGTGCAGTTTTCTCGATCTGCATGCATTTAGTGTAAAATTTATAAATTCAGTTTTGCATAACGCATGGAGAGTGCTGGGATTCACTATAAGTATACCTTCTTCTAAGCATGCATCATAGTTTCTCGTTTGCATTCTAATTTCCGATTCCCCTCTTGTTTTACAACTTAAGGCCAAAAAGAAAATTGGGACTGAACGGTAGACGTGTTTGTGTGTTCAGATTAGATTCAAGTGATAACCTAACTCTAAAATTAGGACTGAATTAAACAGGTCGATTAAAAAAATTGGAATAAAAAGAACCCTTGTTCTCGGGTGCATAAAGCCCTCATTATTTGTTTTACTTGCAAGTGAGAGAGAGACGACCCTAGGATAGAGCCAAGCCTGGATTTCTTACTTACTACTGGTTCTTTATTCTTAGGTGATTAGCTACTCTTCAGTGAGGAATACGGGTAGCCGGTAAACGGTCCGGACTTTCTTAACAGAGTGGGAGGTTTAGAGGATGCCTTAGTCCTCAAGGAACGGGTAGCCGTATTTATACAGTCTGTACTTACTCCTATACTGGCTGAAAGTAGGTCAAACTTGTCGTAAGAACCGGGCCAGTCTGTAGGAAAATACGGGCACCTAACAGCTCGTTAATCTTTCCAAGATTGTATTCTCACCAACTAAAATTGACAAGATAATTCGGCCGAACTCTTACGGCCATCACGTGTTGAGTTGGTGAAATTGAGGGTTTGAATTGAGTTTGTATTGTGTGAGTTCACTCCGCACATTTATGTGCACCGTAGAACTAGCGCCTCATTGAATATCGTGTTCTAATCGATTCTTTTGACATCGAAGATGACTGATTGGGGGATATTTATTCGGACTTTGCGAATCTCTCGATGAACCCTTCAAGAAGTACATCTTCACATGTCCATGTGCAACTTGGACCAACCTGGACTCATGACCCTCTTGAGCCCAGGATCACCCACTCTCGGGATGGTTACTCTCAAACCATTCCATTTCTCTCTGCCCACCTCACCGAGGAAGACCTTCTCCTCGATGAGAATATCTTGATTCATAAATTTTCTTCTAATCAAGAATACCTTGCTGATTCAGGCCATAAAGAAGATACAAGGAAAATGCCTCCAAAGAAGAAAGAAGAGGAAGAAGAGAAACATGAAGACCCGTTGAGAATGATACCTGCCAGATTAGCTGCATCTGAGCAGCAACACGCACTACTCCGAGCTCAACTAGGACAACTAAATGTTGGGGTCGAACCACCAATGGAGGCGTCATACAACCCCAGACAATATCAAATTCATAACTACTTGAGTCCGATCGAACCCAATGTTGATTTTGAGTTGAAGCCGCACTTTCTGAACCTCCTGCCACATTTTGATGGGAATGCATCTGAGGAGCCATATGCATTTCTATGAGATTTTGAGCTCATATGTGCTAACCTCAAACATCATAATGTTAGCCAGGATTATATTAGGCTCAAAGCCCTTCCATTTGCCTTGGGTGGCAAAGATGACTACTGGGTAAAGAATTTGGGAGTTATAGTAACCACTTATGCCCAGTTCAAGGACCTGTTTCTGAAGAAGTTCTACCCGTTGAGTAGAACTAAGATGATGAGGACGCACATTACGAGTTTTTCCCAGTTACCCCATGAAGCCTTTTGTGATGCTTGGGAAAGATTCAAGGATATCCTGCAGAAGTGTCCCTGTCACAATTTAGATGATAACATCTTGGTCCAATCATTCTTTACTGGTCTCAACCCTGAGATGCAGGGTTTAGTGAACGCTGCCTGTGGAGGCAGCTATACCTCACGAGGAGAGGATATCGTCTGGAATGTATTCGAGCAAATGGCTGAAACTAGCCGCTCACAGATGGCCAGCAAGGCCTATACACCATCCCCCAATTCACTCTCATTTGGAGGGGGAAAATCAGCTATAATCGATCTCTCTCAGGACGTGATCCCTAACATGGGACTCCTTGCGGACAAGCTTGCAGTAGTCGAGAAAATCGACAGGAGGATTGATGAGTTAGACCGGAGCGTCTCTAAACTTCCAAAACAGATGGAGGAGTTGACAAAGAAGGTATCTAAGATAAGGATACCCACCGTGACTGCACCCTCTTCCCCCGTATACCAAGTTCACCATATTCAGGTGCAGTTGGTGTCAGGGCAACCCCAACCGTGGGAGCAGGACCAATCCTACGCACACTCTTTCCAGCAGCCACCTCTTTAGCAGAGACAGTTCACGAGGAGCCTCCACTGGTTTGGGAGGTGAATGGAGTATGGTATACTCAGGACCCTGCCAAGCAGGGAAGTACGGGAGACCGACAGACCTACCAGCGTCCCCCGACCTTTCACAACACCGCATTCACCTCCGCACCACCTCCATCACAGTAGAGCCCTGGATTCCAGCCATCCCAGCAGCAGCGGCAATAGTACCAGCAGTATGGCCGACAGGGCCATTACCAGACGGGCCAGCAGGGCCTGCAACCCCAGCAGCAGCAGCACAGGCAGTACCCTGGCCAGCAGGGCTAGTCTTCTCGTTCTTCTTCCCAGTCTTATCCACTTCCTTCATCGTATGGACCCGTGGACATACAACAGCAGATACTCGACGAGCTCTGTTCCTACAGGAACGAAATTCATGACTTACGGGTGGATGTCAACCGCCTATCCAGATGGCAAGACGAGCAGACTACACCTTCTACCTCGATTCCAGCCCAAGTTCAGGCTAACCCCACTAGCCTGAACCGATCTAGTTCTCAACAACACTTTGTTCAGGTATACTATTCAGCATCTCCTAGATCTGAACATGAGATTCTTTCGTGTGACGAGGCTAACCACATGTCACTCAGGAGCGGAAGGACCGTGATCGTACCTGACCGGGCAAGGGACACGAGGAGGGGATTCCCTGGAGCTCTACCTGAGGAGTCTTCAGAGAATGAGGAGGAGAGGCAACATATTTTGGATGCCCATCAGCACCATTCGAGGATTTTTACTCAGGGAGCCGAGAGGAGAAGGAGAGCATGTATGCAGCATCGGCAGCATGGATACACTTCTGAGTCTACGGAGGACCTTGAATCTCCGGTTGTTGCAAATACCACTCCAGCTTTTATTCCACAACTTATAGTAGATAGATTTGATTCTGATTCCATGTTGCATCAAAAAGATTCATGTATGAAGAACTCTGTTTCAGTTAATGCCAAGAATGAACTTTCAGTTCATGATTCAGACTCTTCATCTTCTGTTTCTCTAGCTTCAATCCCTTTCCCCCGTGCTCTTACGGCAGGAAAGCGCATCAAAAAGATTCAGAAAGATGACCCGATATGGCATGGTTTTATAAAGAAAACATCACTGTAAAGGTGTCATTTGATGAATATGTGGCTAACCATCCTACATTCCAAAAATACCTTAAGGTGAGATGCACATCTACAAGGGTTAGCAGGAAGAAAGATAATCGAAATATAAAGACACATGTCTTATCAGTAGCCACAACCTCTTGTCTCAAAAACCAGACTTTGCCAAGGAAAAAGAGAGACATGGGTGCTCACTATGTGGAGAGTCGTATTGACGACATTGCGCTTGCACACACACTCTTAGATAATGGTTCTTCAATCAACTTACTTCCCTTAGCATTATATCAGAAATTGGAGTTGGAACCACTTCGCAAATCTAGAGCTTTACTCCAATTTGCAGATCGTTCAGTAAAGAGACCCAAGGGAGAAATGAAGAACGTAGTTATCTCGATTGAGGGGCAGAACTATCTAGTTGACTTCACAATCTTGGACATGGAGACCCCCAATCATTGGAGAGAATCTCGTATCATTGTCGGACGACCCTTCCTTAGGACCGCAGGCGCAACTATCGATTATGGCACAGGAATGATGAAGTTCCGTTCTCCATGCGGAGAAGTGAATCTTGAGATGAAGCAAACCAAGTGTCAGCGACCCGATTCAGAGAGTAGCACAAAGTAATCATCTTCAGAGGCAGATTGCAGTATGATTAGCACAGTTGGGATTTGGGGACAGATTCCTTCAGGATAGAATGAGTCCCTTTCATATGGAAAGGGCATAGTGGATGATGCAGTTTGCCAGGTGTTGTTTGATCTTGTGAGAGATGCATCGCCTATTCTCATGATGACATAGAGATCCAGCCGGATCTGTCAGTTCCATCCCCTTCAGAACGATCATGGGACATAGATAATGAGTCGGACGTGGCTTTGGCTGAACTACCGTGTTTCTTTGGCGATCCAACTCCCCTTGCTTCTGAGTTGGTAGCAAGTACTACTCAGCTTAGCCCACCTTCATGCAACACGGAACCAGATTCAGATTCAGTTCAACCAGATTTTATTGATGATACCACATTGCCAGAACCGAAATCACTACCTCCTACACTCAAGTACGCCTTTCTTGCAAGACCCAAAGAGAGATATCATGTCATCATTAGCTCAGACTTGACTTTAGAACAGGAGTCTAGGTTGTTAGAAGTCTTAGAGAGGAACCGCAAAGCAATAGGCTTGACAGTGTCGGATCTCGTGGGGATTAACCCTGCTCTCTGCTCGCACCACATTTTTACTGAGGATAATGTGAGACCTTCCCGTGAGTTCCAGAGGAGACTTAACCCCAATCTACGGAAGTAGTGAAGAAAGAAATTGAGAAATGGTGCAACGCAGGGTTCATATACCCTATTTCTGACTCGAGGTGGGTGGCCCCACTTCATGTTGTCCCGAAGAAGTCAGGAATTCAGATGGTCACCAACGAGGAGGGGGTAGAAATCGCGACACGAGTACCCACGTCGTGGCGTGTCTGTGTTGACTACAGGCGCCTGAATGCCGCGACCAAGAAATATCACTTTCCCTTGCCTTTTATTGATCAGATCTTGGAGAGACTCGCAGGGAAAGAGTTCTTCTGTTTTCTTGATGGGTACTCAGGCTACAACCAGGTGGCCATAGCCCCTGAGGACCAGGAAAGACCACATTCACATGTCCATTCGGTACTTATGCTTTCAAGCGCATGCCATTCAGGCTCTGCAATGCCCCGGGACATTTCAGCGGTGCATGATAGCCATATTTGCCGAGATGGTGGGAGATTTCCTGGAAGTGTTCATGGATGACTTCTTGATCCATGGTGATTCTTTTGATACATGTTTAGCGCACTTGGACCGAGTCCTCACGAGGTGTAGAGAGGTGAATCTGGTACTCTTATGGGAGAAGAGTCACTTTATGGTGACGGAGGGTATCGTGTCGGGGCATGTCATCTCCAAAAGGGGAATGGAGGTTGACCCTGCCAAGGTGAAGGTGATCAAGAAACTCGATCCACCTACCAACGTGAAGTCAGTGCGGTCATTTCTAGGGCATGTTGGATTCTATAGGAGATTTATTCAGGATTTTTCTAAGATCGCCCGCCCACTGACTGAGCTCTTAGGAAAAGACATATTTATGGTAGATCACAGGTGTCTGGAGGCCTTTGAGCTCTTGAAGATGAAGATTTGTGCCTCGCCTATCCTACAAGCTTCTGATTGGTCTCTCCCCCTTGAGATCATGACTAACGCTTCAGATTTTGCTATAGGAGCTGTGTTAGGACAACGGCGAGAGGGGATCTCGTTTGCGATCCACTACGCGAGCAAAGTATTAGATCCTGCACAGAAGGATTATACAGTGACTGAAAAGGAAATTCTCGCGGTAGTATGGGCCTTCGAGAAGTTCAGATCATATATTTTGGGCTCTAAGGTGACAATCTACACCGATCATATAGCCATTTGATACTTAATGAAAAAGAAGGACGTGAAGGCGCTTCTTCTTAGGTGGATTTTAATCCTCCAGGAATTTGATTTGGAGATAAAAGATAAACATGGAGTGAAGAATATTGTGGTTGATCACCTTTCTCGGATTGAACTTAAGGTTTCTCCTGATCATGAGCGGATTAGAGAGACCTTCCCAGATGAGTCAATTTGTGTTATTGACTCACTCCCGTGGTATGCCAACATGGTGAACTATCTTGTCTCCAAGCAGGTTTCCCATGGTTGGACTAGGAGCAACATTGATCGACTGAAGTCGGATTCAAGGAGATACCACTGGGGCGATCCTTTCCTTTTCTTCGAAGGACCGGATTGTGTTTGGAGAAGATGTATTCCGCAGGAGGAATACCAGAGTGTCCTCACATATTGGCATTCACTCAAAGCTGGAGGACACCATTCGGGAAAGAGAACCGCTCACAAAGTACTGATAAACACGGAAATCGATGGTCTTAAGTTCAACACAAAGCGTGAACTCAGTCGAAGTGTCGACCAATCAAAATCCGCATTTAATCAACAATTAACCCACACTAAAGATCAACAAATTAGAAATAATGTGGAGTTAAAATTTATTTTTAACTCTGCACAAATGGTGTATAGTGTCAAGTATGCAGAGAGTTCGAACACAGGGAACAAGCAGGGTAGTTCAAGCAAGTGCTAAAGTGTGTGTGAGTGTGTGATGTGTATACACTAAGCAATCAAGCAAAGTAAATGTGTTTGTGGGTTTTTAGTTTTTTAATTTTTTTTATTTTAATTTTTAATTTTGTATTTTGATTTTTAATTTTCTGATTTTTATATTTTATATTTTTTATATTTTTTTTCTTTTTCAATATTGGAAAGTAAAGACAATATAATAAAAGGCAAACTAAAATATTTATAAAAATGCACAAAAATAACCAAAAATTCAGAACTAAGATGTTTTTGGTATTTTTATAATTTTTTACTGTTTTTGTGATTTTTGGGGATTTTTCAAGGTGTTTTTGGTCTTTTTAATTACTGAAATAAAGGAAAACAGTGGGAATAATGCTTGCTGAGGGTAAAATGAGATTTAAAAATACCAGCCAGTAGCTAAAAATTTTCACACTATTTTTCGAATAAAAAGAACAAAACAAAGAACAAACAGAAGTTGAGTTTGTGATTTTTGGATTTTTCTACTATTTTATATATTTTTTTGAAGTTTTTGAGTGTTTTTAAATTTTTAGTGCTTTTCTTTTGAGATTTTTAATGATTTTTGGACTGACACTAAAATAGGATAAAATAGACACTAGGTGATTTTTTTGGAATTTTTGGAGGTGTTTTAATATTTTTTTGGTATTTTCTAAGCTAAACAGTGCACAAATAGCAAGTTTTTGATTTTTAATAAATATGAAAATAAAGTAAAATCAAAAACTAAAATGGTGGCGTCAAAGTACACATATCCAGATGCTTAAGTCTATTTTTGTGAAATTTTTGGAGTTAAAATGATAGGCTAAATAATTAGAGCAAACATCCAAACATTAAACAGTCCTGGCAGGGGTATATGTGCAATATCCGAAACATCCAGGGGCATACATGCAATTTTCCACAAAAATATACACTGTATATTCAATTTTTAGCACCAAAAGTTAATTACAAAAGTCGCCTAGGCCCCTTAGCAATTTACCCACCAGGACGCGTGACTTGCACGCGCCTGGGAAGGACTGAAATGTAATTTGTTGAAACCCTGGGGGCCTACTTGCAAAATAACCAAAAAGTTTACACGTGCTGCAATAGTTTTAGGACTAAGACAAAATACACAAACGCTCGAGGGTGTCCTTGCAAAATGCCCACCCCCTCACGTGTACATGTCACGTGAGGTGACGTGGCGAAGGACCTAAGTGCAAATAGATAAAGTCTGGGGGTCTCTATGCAAATGTTACAAAACTTTTACACTACAGACAAAAGTTTAAAGACTAATAAATAAATACAAAAAGTGCGAGGGTTGGGATGCAAAATACCCTCGCTCGGGCGCTCCGATGACGACACGTGGCTCGAATCCAACGGCTGGTGGGCGAAGCGCGATCCAGCGGCTGGGAGCGAGCCACTAATCCACGTGGCAGTTTGGGAACGGCCGATGACGGTTGGCGTCGACGTCTGAGATTAGATCTCAGAAAGAGATCTGACGGTGGATGGGCTTGGAAGATCGGACGGTCGTCACGCGAACTGGAGCTGCGGCTCAATCGGACGGTGGAGAAGCGAGGAGGAAGAACAGGGAAGAAGGCCGGCGGAGGCGAACTTCCCCGACTCCGATCTCGCTCCTCAGGCGTTGGACGGGCTCCAAAATGGAGCTGCAGGCTCCTGGAAGGTCCTTCTATGGACTGGATGGCTTGGATTCGCCGGAGGAGCGTCGAGGTGCTGGCGCGAAGGCGGCGGAGCTTTGCGCTCCAGATATCTCCGGCGAGGAATCAAAATGGCCCTCCAGGTGCTTTCAAGGGTCTTTGACCTGCAAAAAGTTGTGAAAAGGCCCAGGGCAAATTGCCTGGGCCTCGCGGAGGTGTGGGGAGGTGTGCTACGAGGTGGCGGCGAACGGCCGGAGGTGCGCTCCGGCCAAAGTGGGTGATCGAGCGATTCAGATGATGGAACTTCGAATTTTTTGGGGGATATTGATCCTAAGGCTAGCAGGAGTTAAATGTAAGAAATAAATAAGCGGGGCGAGCCCTCGATGGCCGGAGCCAGAGGGAAAATAGGTACCTCGACCGGCGACTTCGCGGGAGGTGGTGGAGGCTCCCTCGACTTCGCGCGCCTTGGCTGAAGGGCTGGCGGTGGAGCTGTCACCTCCACGGAGCTCGGGAGCACGGAGGTGGCGCTGAAGGGTGGACCAAGGGGACTCAAATTCGAAATGGAAGATGGGGAGTTGGTTTTAAGTGGTTTGACCCGAGGTGACAGGGGTCCAAAGACCAAGGGATATCTTGCAAATCTTGGGTCCGACGACCAAGATTAAGCTTGGGCGAGTTAGGTAGATGGTTGGTGGACAATGTTGCAGAAGGATGCAACACGAAAAGATGAAAGAATTGGCCTGGAAAAAGCCAACAAGATGGCTCAAAAACCAAGCCTGACATGGGCTACAGGGGTAGGTCAGACTGTTGACCTAGGTCAACAGTCCTGGCCTCCTGGTTGGTCCACGTGGACCAACCAGGAAAAACCCTGGAAAAACATTTTAATAATTCTATTTAAAATACTAAATGGCCGAATTAGTTAAAAGTTATAAAATAAAAAATGTTTAAAATTTTATGTAGTATTTTATTTTGATTTTTAATTATTTTTATGACTTATATTTTTATAAGTTGCCTTTTTAACCCTATATAGGTATAATACCTATGTATTTTGATATTTTATTTTTATTTAGGTATTTTATTTTCATTATTTTTATTTAGTATTTTATAAAATTGTAACATACTTTTATAAATATATTTTTATTGTATTTTTCTGTTATGTTTTGTATATTTAATAAAATACAAGTGTATTCTATACAGGTATAAGTGTGTGCAGTATGCCTATGTATTCTTTATATAGGTATTTTTATTTTTATTTTTCTTTGCATTTTATTTCAATTTTAATGCACATATGTATTATAAGTAATATTCACAAAATTATAAAAATATAAAAATGAATAAATAATGAATAAAGAATAAATTGAATATTTTATTCAGTACAAGTATACAATAGGGGTCTAAAATTCAACTTTCAAATCGTAGCTCCGCCAAATGCGAAACCACCGCCATTGGGTAGATTATTTTATTCTATATACAATTAAAGGTGAGTTTGCTACATTTGGAGTTGTCAGTTGTGAGATACGGGTCTGGAAAGTTGGGATTTTGGATTCTTATTCAGACCATATCTTTTTGTCTGTACATGATTTTTATGTAAAATCAATTTTGTATTTTTCTTTATGAAATTATCTACAACTTTCATGCACAAAGTTTCTTTATTTGATGTACAAAAAGTGGAACCAAAAATAGGTCCCAAAATGAATAAAGAATGAATGAAATATAAAGGTATTTTATTGGTATTTCTGACCTTATCTCCCCCTACTTTATTCCTTGTCGACCTATTCATCAAGATGCCTAGGTCTTGGGGGTTTTGGGTCATAAAATATTTACAATATTTTATTCTTTTCTTTATTTATTCTATAATTTTGGCCTTAATTATAGTAATTTATACACTGTTTGGATGCACATGCATGAATGCTAAGATGCTCTATTTAAGGGTATTTACAGGCATTTGCTAGGGTTTTTGGTGCCAAAATGATAGAATAAAGATGATGAAATGTGGATTCATCATCCCCCTATACTTTACCTTTGCTAGTCCCTAGCAAACACTTATGCAATAAGTGCAAAAAGAAAAGAAAGAAAAGAAAAAGAAGAAAGATGGATTAATTCTAACTATCAAACTTGTCTTCGCAAAATCAAAGTTTTGAGCTTAAGTCAGACCTTTTGAATTTTAGTGCGAGCGGAACCTTATTGAAAACCGTGTTTGAAATCCAACAGTCCTTGAGAATCCCAAAACTCTGTCCAAGTCTCCTCAATAGCCAGGTCAGAAATACTTCAACTCATACGCAAACTCTTACGACTATGAGTCTGACTTGTACAGTGTAAGTGATGGTGGCTCTCCCCAACTAGAATGACAAAGAGACTGACTTCTCCAGTACAACAACCCAATGATTCCCCAATCCAGCAACTCTATCCTCGAGGAGCGGGGTATTCCCTTCTAAGTTCAAGTGGCAACCAGCTCAAGAGGAGGGGGTGAAGAGAAGAGTGGACGGTAGCCAGTGTAGCTACCTATCCTTGGATGCAAGACCAGTGTAGTCAAGTCATCCTGCTGCAGGCTCACATGATATGACTTTGGAACTCAAGCTTGCTTATTGACTTTGTACATACTTTGCAGGCTTTTTACTTTTGTACATGCCTGAACATTTTTTTTTGAATACTATTCACAGCAGCATTTACATAAGGAGTTTTTCCTCTTGAGCCAGTAGACTATCCCTCTTTTGAAGCTTTATCTCAACCCACAGCCTCCTGTCTTTAGACTTCCTAATCACTGGACGGGTTGGGGTGCACTTCCCTCCCTAGAGGAGGACAAGTGTTTCCACTTGTGTGTGTCTCATACCGGCAAATCCAATCCCTTCACCACTCCAACTGAGTTGAGCCATGTGAAAGGTGCAGGTGTCCAAGTTAGGTCATTATCAACAAGAGTCGTGCGTGTGCTCCGTAATACTCTACTTAGGCAGTCAAGAATCCATTGAACCAAGTCCCGTGATCCTCAAAGAATTAAGTCAACTAGACCTGAAGTACCTCAAACTCAGTTCCTATAGGGTTCCTGTTATTAGGTAGATTTTAAGGTCCAATCAAGCTCCAATCTCCGGATTTTACTTAGACTCGTTCAACTATCAAACTCAATCCGAAAAATGCTCATGCTATGCAATGCGATGCAGAAAATATTTTTGTGATGCAATTTTCAAGGATTTTGAACTTTTTATGGGTTTTTGAAAATATGATGCATGCATATGCAGATGCATTTTTTTGTATTTTTCAAAAAGATTTTTCAAATGTTTTTGGATTTTAATTTTGCAAATGTTTTTGGGAATTTTTGAAAACAAAAAGATTTTGGCTGAAAAATAGGTTAAAATATGTACACGGGAGTGCTTCTTTGTATATACAAGAAGTGGATTTTAGAATTTACAAGGGTAAGTGGTCAATTTTATACATATATACATAAGATGGATTTCGGTGTGATGTGTGTATTCCTCAAACTTATTTGACACAAGCTTTTCACACAATTTTTGAAAACTATAGTCCAAAATAGTTTTTACAAACATTTTACACACATTTGAAAACATTTTGCAAAGGCTTTCAAAACAGTATATATAGGTTTTTCAAATCATTTTTGCAACCATTTTTCAAACCATTTTGCAAATCATTTTTCAAACATTTTTATTTCACACAAAGAAAAGAAATTTTACAAAACACACATTTTTCACACAGGTTGAAAACATGAAACAAAATATTTTCAAAATAGTTTTCAATAGATGTTCACAAAGTTTTTCAAACTATTTTTCAAACATTTTGCAAAAAAACATTTTCACCTGATTTATTAATCAGTGAATACAAAAAAGAATTTGAGGAATAACCACATCTTTTTATTAAGGATTTTTAATGAACTTTAAAGAATTATTAGCCATATTATTAAGAAAATACGAAAGTACGAGTTATGGCTAAAGTATATACGCAGTATATACGACCCCCTATACTTAGCTTGAGCTATGTCCTCATAGATCGGAGAAAAAAGAGAAGACATAACTCGTACTAAGTATAGACAAGTCTAAAGAATAAAGGAATGAATCAATGAATGAGAAGTTGACCGTCCCCCCTATACTTAGGATCAAATAATCCAAAGTATAGCAGACTATACACAAGGCAGGGAGGGTCAAGGGTGGGAATGAACAGATCGTACTCGGGTTGTCTCCCCCTATACTTAGGGTAAGATGTCCCTAAGTATAGACAAGAAGAGGAGACAATGGAGAGGATCAAAGAATAGAACAACTCGGGGTGCACACCCCCCTATACTTAGGACAAAGTACGTCCTAAGTATGGAAAACTGTCTACAAGGGCGGCACCTTTTTGATAGATAAAGAGAATAGAAAAGGAAAAGAAGAAAAGAAGAAAAGAAGAAAATAAATCGACAGACAACGAAGTGATATAAACAGATGGATCTGTACAACGAAAGATGGAATTGCTCACCATGTATGAGATGTAGATGATGAGAGTCAAAGGACACATCTCATACCAGAAGAATGGGGGCAACGTCAATGGTCGGCGGATCATGATCAAGATAGAGTTTCAAGCGTTGACCATTGACGCGGAAGGTAGAGGAAGATGACGGTTCAGATATGTCGATGCTGCCATTGTCATGTACCTTCCTGACCACATACGGTCCTTTCCACTTGCTCTGCAATTTCCCTGGGAATAATTTCAGCCTGGAGTCAAACAACCATACTCTCTGATCTGGCTCAAACTGTTTATGGCTGATATGCGAATCATGCCATGTCTTTACTTTCTCTTTGTACTGTAGGCTGTTGGAAAAGGCTGTATCTCTCAATTCTTCCAGGGCTGCCAATTCTGCTCTTCTCTGGTCTCCTATACTCTCGGGATCTAGAAGCAATTCTGTAACTGCCCAAAAAGATTTGTGCTTGATTTCCACTGGCAAATGGCACGGCTTGCCATAGACGAGACGAAAGGGAGATGTTCCCAATGGATTCTTGAAAGAAGTCCGATAAGCCCACAAGACCGAGTCCAAAAGCTGTGACCAATCCTTTCGGTCTGGGCGGACAACTTTCTGCAAGATAGTCTTTATCTCTCTGTTCGATACTTCGGCAAGACCATTAGTCTGAGGGTGATAAGGAGTGGCAACCCGATGGTCAATGCCGAACTCGTCTGCAAGGGCCCTGACTTTGTCATTGATGAAGTGAGACCCCCCGTCTGAAATCAAGACTCTAGGTACACCGAACCGTGAAATGATATTTTTCCTCAAAAATTTGCAAACGGTTTTAGTATCTGCGGCTCGGGCGGGGATAGCCTCAACCCATCGGCTGACATAATCTACAGCGAGCAAAATATGCTCGAATCCCTGACTCTTAGGAAATGGGCCCATGAAATCAATCCCCCATGCATCAAAAACCTCACAGAAGTGAATGGGTTGCATGGGCATCATGTCTCTCTGTCCGCAGGTTCCCATTTTCTGACAGTCAGTACATCTCTTCACGAACTCATCAGAATCCTTGAAGAGAGTAGGCCACCATAGGCCGGATTGAAGCACCTTTTGTGCTGTCCTTTTTCCAGAATGATGTCCTCCTGCCTCAAGCTTGTGGCAGTATGTGAGGACGCTATGCTGCTCTTCTTGAGGAATGCACCTCCTCCAGATACTATCCCCTCCTTCATGATAAAGGACGGGATCCTCCCAATGGTAAAACTTGGCCTTAGCTAGGAAGGTCTCAAGTTTCTGCCTGGGCCAACCCTGAGGGATTGTCTTGGCAACAAGATAGTTTACAAAGTCAGCATACCACGGGAGTGAGGTGACAGCCAAGATCGCCTCATCTGGAAATGTCTCAGTGATAGGTGCGCTGGGCTCAGATTCCTCAAGATTCTCCAATCTAGAGAGATGATCTGCCACCACATTCTTGACTCCAGGCTTGTCCTTAATTTCAATATCAAATTCCTGGAGTAGAAGGATCCATCTGGTGAGACGTGCTTTGGCATCCTTCTTAGCCATTAAGTACCGGATGGCGGTATGATCAGTATAAATGGTCACTCTAGATCCGAGAATATATGATCGATACTTATCAAGAGCGAAGACTACGGCCAGCATCTCTTTCTCAGTTACAGTGTAATTCCGCTGCGCGGCATCCAAAGTCCGGCTGGCATAGTGAATGGCAAACGGTAAACCATCCCTCCTCTGTCCAAGCACAGCCCCAACGGCAAAATCTGAAGCATCCGTCATGATCTCGAATGGGAGAGACCAATCGGGCGGCTGAAGGACAGGAGCTGAGACAACCATATTCTTGAGAGCCTCAAATGATTCAAGACACTTATCATTAACAATAAACTCGGTGTCTTTGGTGAGCAAGTCAGTAAGCGGTCGGGCAATTCGACTGAAGTCCTGAATGAACCGTCGGTAGAAACCGACATGCCCCAGAAAAGACCGTAACTGACGCAAATTGGACGGCGGATTGAGTTTTCTGATGATATCCACCTTAGCAGGATCGACCTCCATGCCCCTGTTGGAGACGATATGACCAAGGACCGTCCCCTGAGTCATCATGAAATGACTCTTCTCCCAGGATAAAACAAGATTAACCTCAATGCAGTGCTTCAGCACACAGTCTAGGCAGTCAAGACAAGCGTCGAACCCGTCGCCATAGACCGAGAAGTCATCCATGAAGACCTCTAAACAGTCACCCACCATGTCCGAGAAGATGGACAACATGCACCTTTGGAATGTCGCCGGAGCGTTACATAGACCAAAGGGCATCCGTCTGAAAGCATACGTCCCAAACGGACAGGTGAATGTCGTTTTCTCCTGGTCTTCGGGCGCAATGGCCACTTGATTATATCCGGAGTACCCATCAAGAAAGCAGTAATGACTCTTCCCGGCTAACCGCTCGATAATCTGATCAATGAAGGGAAGCGGGAAGTGATCCTTCTTGGTGGCCTCGTTCAATCGTCTGTAGTCCACACAGACCATCCAAGAAGTCGGTACTCTGGTAGCGATCTCCTCTCCAGACTCATTGACAACTGTAGTGATACCCATCTTCTTGGGTACCACATGTAATGGACTTACCCATTTGGAGTCGGAGATGGGATAGATGAAATCGGAGCTCCACCACTTGGAAATTTCTTTCATGACCACATCTCGAAGATTCGGCTTCAGCCGTCGTTGGAACTCACGCGACGGCTTAGCGTTATCTTCAAGATAAATGTGGTGAGAGCAAAGATTTGGGCTCAGCCCTTGGAGATCAGCTATACTCCAACCGATTGACTTGCGGTTTCTTTCAAGAACCTCCATCAGACGAGATTCTTGTTCTCCAGTCAAATCTGCTGAGATAATGACTGGGTGCATTTCTGGCTCTCCAGCAAGGAATCTGTACTTCATTGACTGCGGCAGAGGTTTTCGTTCTGGACAACTGGGAGGTGGCAGATCTGGCTTCTGATATGTCTGTGTAAATGCTACCAGGTCTGCATGGGAGAACTCTCGCTCTGCATGAATTTCTGACGAAGGGCGGCCTTCTGAATCAACGATAAACTGCACCGGCTCGCACTCTGTCATGGTTGTTGGCTCAGTAGGAATCAGACAAGGTAAATAGTCATCAAAGTCATCCCAATCAATGTCTGAATCCGAGGGATCAGAAGACGATGAGCAAGATTGAAATTCCTCATCACCACTCATCACAACACTGTCAGCCTCAGAAATAGCCTCCTCCAGGGATGTGCTCTCCCGGCTCTCGACTGCCATGAGCTTGAGATATAGAGAATCTGTAGGCAAGGCGAGGGTCGGTGCTACGGGATCTTTCCAGTTGGATTCATCATCAGTCATCTCAAAATCACAAACCTGGTGGATGTCTAGCTCCTCCTCTGTCATCTGCTCGGCTTCGCTGGACTGTTCTGAGCATTCTGCCTCTCTGGCTCTGATCTCGTCGATCGTCTCTATTTGTATGGCTTCGCCCTCTACGCGAAAACATACCTTCCCGCTATCGTGGTCGGTCACCGCCTTGGCTGTGGCCAAGAATGGACGTCCGAGAATGATGGGGGCATCAGTTACCGACTCAGGGATCTCCATGTCCAACACAACGAAGTCCACGGGGAATTTCAGGCCCTGAATGGTAACGACCACGTCTTTCAATAACCCCTTCGGCCTCTTAATCGACCTATCAGCAAACTGAAGGACGGTTCTGCTTCGAAGAAGAGGGCCAAACTCGAACTGCTTGAGTAAGGCTGCCGGAAGGAGGTTAATTGAAGAGCCGCTGTCTAATAGAGTACGATCAAACTGCTGCTCCTGAATCTCGCATCTGACATAGGGAGCTCCTGCGTCTGGTCGCTTGGCTGGCAATGTTTTCTGAATGGCGCAGCAAGTGTCATGAGTGAGCATATGGATTTGATCTCTGTGCCTCTTCTTCCTTCTGACAGTGGTTGTTTCTTTCAAATTCTTCTTGAAGAAGGGGATATGCTCAAATGCTTCTCGTAGAGTCAGCTGAATATGAAATCTGTCAATCATCTCGTTGCTGAACTCTACCTGTTGACTCTTTTTTGGATTTTCTTTTTTACTCCCCTTCGCTTGGCGGAGTGCCTCAGGGAAGGGGATTGTAGGGGCCTCCTCAGATGGAGGACTAGGAATCGGTCCCTGTGCCTGTGAAGACGGAGAGTCCATACGATAATCATCATTCACCACATATGGATTCGTAATTTGAACAGAAACCTTTCCTTTATTCATATTTTTGTTTTTGTTTTTGTTCCCACAGTCTCTAGATACAAAATGTGGCAACATCACAGATGGTTCAACAAAAGTGGATGTGGTGGCCTCAGTACCACCACTAGCACCTGTCTTCGCGGCATCAGCACCGCGCTCTGGTTCAGCATCCAAAATGGTGGCATCAGCACCACCGTCTGCATCTGGTATCACAACGGCATCAGCACCGTCGTCCTGGTCTCCATCATTGGTGGCATCAGCACCACCGTCTGCAACATCATCATTAGCGGCATCAGCACTGCTAGTCTGCTCCTTTGGTGCTCCTGGTTCTGCATCCGGTTGTCGCTCAGAAGAGGCGCCGCCGGCTGGCATCCTACCGCTCCTAGTAGTAACAAAATCAGCATCATAATAGGAATAAGACATGTCACTCAGATAATCACTAGGAGAGGTATCCTCTGTGAACTCTACCTGCTCAGATTTTCTTTTTAAATTATTAGGATTCGGTTCGATCTGAGCGGGTATGGCGGCCTTGCCTTTGATAAAATCCCGCATCTCCTGCCGGAACTCATCCATTTCTTGCCTGAAAGATGCTCGCTGTTCAGATAGCAAGCGGGCAAGATCATCGAGAGCAGGGTTCTCGAAGGCTGGACCCTGAGAACCGGACGTCTGTCCCTGCTGGAAATGGGGCTGTTGCTGCTGGTGTTGTTGCTGAAACTGGGGGGAAGGCTGGGCATAGGAATGCTGAGGCGGCTGACGCTGCCTCCACTGTTGTCCCTGATAGGCGGGACGAGGACCACTCTGGTATTGTTGTGGCTGGGCAAACTGGGGCTGCTGGTTGTACTGATGTGGCTGGCTGCTCTGCTGTCCTTGAGCAGGGGGATGCTGTTGGGATGAGGAACCACCATTACCCCAACGGAATCCGGGATGATCCCTACGAATTGCGGGCTGAGGATATCGGTCATACCAAATCCCGTTGACTTCCATCAACGGTTCCTGCTCGAAGGAAGGTGGAGGAAGAACTGCCAGTGGCTGCTCCGGCTGATACACCACCATCTACGTCTCCTGAGATGGCGGTTGCTCTGGATGGTACTGCAACAATGGAACCGGCTCCGCCTGGATATGGTTCACCTGGCGGTATGAGGTGGAGGCCTGGTTGGGATTGTTGCTGCTGGAAGCAACCTGTGACCTGGGAGGCTGTTGTGAATGGGCATGTGCCTCTGAATACAGAGAATTTGAGTTTTCAGGTCACTCATTGTCTTGGTGAGAAGGTCCATCTGGGCTAGACCTTGGTTCTGCTTCTTTTCGAGGATCTCCATGCGGTCCAGCTTTTCACTGATAATGCCCATGTCGGCTGCTGCTGATTCGGCTTGTGCTGCGGCTACCGATGTTGCGCTGGGACCGGCATCGATGCGAGCGATCCTCTGAAATGATCCCGCTCCTTGCGGGGGCTTTTGCTGTGTGTAGACTCTGGCTTGGGTCATCACTGTAGAGTTTTCTGCCATACCTTCGTAGATGGCCCATACATCGTCTTCACCTTTAGAGAAATATGATCCACCGCAAGAGGCGTTCACAAGCCCCTGCAGCTCCGGTGTCAGCCCACAGAAGAAACTCTGCACCAGGTGGGGCTTGGAGATATCGTGATGTGGACACCGGTCTATGAGCTCTCTGAATCGATCCCATGCTTCATGGAACTGTTCATTTGGGATCATGACGAAGTTGCTGATCATGGCTCGAGCTGCGTTGGTCCGGCCGAGGGGATAATATTTCTTCAAATATACGGACCGGAGATCTGCCCAAGTATCGACGAATCGCCCTAGATGCTTGAGCCAATATGCGGCTCGATCAACCAATGAGAACGGGAAGGCGATCATCCTGATAGTGTCCTCGGTCAACAACCGATCGTGGATAGTGCTGCATATCATTTCGAACTCTTGGAGATGGAGGTGCGGCTCTTCGGTCGGCAGCCCATGGAACTTGGGAAGAAGCTGGATCGTGTGGTGCCGAAGCTTGAAGTCTCCGTGGATTGGCGGGAGTCTGATCCACCGGTGAGTGAGGGACGAAGCTGGGTTGTGCAGTTCCCTCATGATGGTCTGTGGCGGTCGCTCACCGTCTGGATCGCCTCCTCCTGCATCAGGTCCTCCTCCTTCTCCGCCACCGCCTCCTCCAGGTCGGTTCTCTCTCAGCTGTGCGATCTCTCTCATAAGGTCACCCATGAATGTGCCCTGGTCCCGGATCTGTCTCTGCATCGTCTCCAGGGATGCTAGCAAGGAATTGTTGATGGCCACCTGATCGATTATGAATGGAGGGTGATCGTGGTCATCTAGGTGCTCGCCTCTGTCTGCCATTGCTGGATTCTCTGAAAATGCAAAAGAGGCCATTTCAGGTGCTGTTGAATGAGCTGAATTCTGTGATTCACTGAACTCTGAAATGATTGGACTGAGGGAAGGAGAATGGGAAGGGTGGTCGAGGGGGAACAGGGTGGATGTAAACTCGGGCTCGGAGAGCGGACTCTCCGAGGCATTCCTAGATGAGTAAGGAGGAGTGCTAGATAGCGGTGCCGACAAGGTCGGCCTAAGAGATCTCCGTCCCATCATCTTGATTATTCGAGAGGAGTAGGGAAAATGCAAGGTAAGAAGAAAATGAAATGCTACAAAATTATGCACGATTATGCGGTGTTTTTGATCTTGACCTTAATAAATCTAACAATCAAACACAAAGCAAGGGTAAGTTCACCAACTCAACTCGTGAAGCCGTGAAGGTTCGACTTTTATCTTGTCAGTTTTAGCTTGTTTTCAGGTATTTATCTTTTCACGAGTCCTTAGAGCGCTACGCCTATAGGAGCGAGAGTACTGCCAGGAAAGTGTCCCCATACTTGTCCTCCTCCTGTGTAACCTGTAACTTGCGCTTTTTGAGGTCCTTGTAACCCTTCCTGGATCCCTACTCAGCCAAAGAAATAGAGGGAGGAAGCCGATAGGCGAAACCGATACTTCGGACCTCGCTCGCAACGGAATCACCCGTGAGCGTACAAGGTCCTACTCGGACGCAGCCGGTGAGACAGACACACCCGTGAAGGCGTGGCCTAAGCTCGGTACTTCGGACAAGGTCGGTGCTCTCACAATAGAGAGTCACCAATGGCGACCAAGTCCTACTCGACTACGTACGATAGTAGCGCCAATACTTCGGAAATCCAGGCGATACACAAGGCAACCACAAGTTGGGTTTTTGGCTCTAATCCTTACGAAGCGCTCACCTCACTTGGAAGGAAACCTTCCTATGCAACCTGAAGACAAGTGAGGGTGTTACTCTCCCCAGGCAATGAATCCAATTACCAATTTTATTTTGGTCAAGTTTTCTTTAGCAGTCCCTTTTTTAATTTTTTTGGTGTTATCGCTTCTTTTGAGTCAATTCAAACAAGCGCCTAACGGTTTTGTATTTTTTTCCTTTTTCCTACTTTGTTCCAAAAACAGAGGGAGAATAGAGTCGGAAAAGCCGTGCAAGTCGACACCAAGGTGGAAATCTCACCTTTGTGCCTAGATGATGCATGCAAAGTAAGACGACTTACAGCGAATCCCAGCTCTCTCCATGCGGGATGCAAAGCAGAATTTTTTTAAACCTATGCTATATGGCGAAATGCAAGCGGAAATCGTCCTAGAACAGGCAGCTGCTAGCGTGAAGAACCACAAGCTAACTAATAACTCCTAATCCGAGTGTCCGGTCTAGGCCCACCCCTCCTCTGCCCAACACATTTGGGGTAGGAGAAAGCGCTTGTTCGGGTGTGAGCTCGCGGCGCGTGGATTTGGAAGCTACTAGCTAACTGTTTAATTAGTCTAAGTCCAAATACAATTCTATAGGAGCATGCAAATATAATTAGGTGTTTGGACCTATTCTAATCGAGTCAAGCAGACATAGAACTAAGAGCTCAATCCACAAAAGAAAGTGAAAAAATGAAAACAAAACCGGAAAATGACAGCGATAAAAACGCGATAAAAATCCGCGGTGAGCCCCCGGGTGAACAAACACCCGGAAATTAGGCCCGAATGTCTAAGTGTCCAAGTCCAAGTGTACCTGTATTATTACAAATCAAATGAATCACTCTCTCACCAAAAATAAATGAAAACTAATCTAATCACTCTCTCTCTCTCACTCCTTGCTCTCTCCTGCCGGCTTGGCTAAAGAACAGCCGGCTCTGCTTCCCAAGGATGCGTCGGGTCACCTAGGCGATCCGCCTCGCTCCGCGGTCCCTCGCAAGAAGACAAAGAAGAGTGGTCAGATAGCTCAACAAGATATATCAAAATATAAGAGATGAAAAATGATGCTATGGTAACAATCACACAATCAATCAAACAAAATATGAACTACTCGCTGTTGCTCCCCGGCAACGGCGCCATTTGATAAACGCGGAAATCGATGGTCTTAAGTTCAACACAAAGCGTGAACTCAGTCGAAGTGTCGACCAATCAAAATCCGCATTTAATCAACAATTAACCCACACTAAAGATCAACAAATTAGAAATAATGTGGAGTTAAAATTTATTTTTAACTCTGCACAAATGGTGTATAGTGTCAAGTATGCAGAGAGTTCGAACACAGGAAACAAGCAGGGTAGTTCAAGCAAGTGCTAAAGTGTGTGTGAGTGTGTGATGTGTATACACTAAGCAATCAAGCAAAGTAAATGTGTTTGTGGGTTTTTTGTTTTTTAATTTTTTTTATTTTAATTTTTAATTTTGTATTTTGTTTTTTAATTTTCTGATTTTTATATTTTATATTTTATATATTTTTTTTCTTTTTCAATATTGGAAAGTAAAGACAATATAATAAAAGGCAAACTAAAATATTTATAAAAATGCACAAAAATAACCAAAAATTCAGAACTAAGATGTTTTTGGTATTTTTATAATTTTTTACTATTTTTGTGATTTTTGGGGATTTTTCAAGGTGTTTTTGGTCTTTTTAATTACTGAAATAAAGGAAAATAGTGGGAATAATGCTGGCTGAGGGTAAAATGAGATTTAAAAATACCAGCCAGTAGCTAAAAATTTTCACACTATTTTTCGAATAAAAAGAACAAAATAAAGAACAAACAGAAGTTGAGTTTGTGATTTTTGGATTTTTCTACTATTTTATATATTTTTTTGAAGTTTTTGAGTGTTTTTAAATTTTTAGTGCTTTTCTTTTGAGATTTTTAATGATTTTTGGACTGACACTAAAATAGGATAAAATAGACACTAGGTGATTTTTTTGGAATTTTTGGAGGTGTTTTAATATTTTTTTGGTATTTTCTAAGCTAGACAGTGCACAAATAGCAAGTTTTTGATTTTTAATAAATATGAAAATAAAGTAAAATCAAAAACTAAAATGGTGGCGTCAAAGTACACATATCCAGATGCTTAAGTCTATTTTTGTGAAATTTTTGGAGTTAAAATGATAGGCTAAATAATTAGAGCAAACATCCAAACATTAAACAGTCCTGGCAGGGGAATATGTGTAATATCCGAAACATCCAGGGGCATACATGCAATTTTCCACAAAAATATACACTGTATATTCAATTTTTAGCACCAAAAGTTAATTACAAAAGTCGCCTGGGCCCCTTAGCAATTTACCCACCAGGACGCGTGACTTGCACGCGCCTGGGAAGGACTGAAATGTAATTTGTTGAAACCCTGGGGGCCTACTTGCAAAATAACCAAAAAGTTTACACGTGCTGTAATAGTTTTAGGACTAAAACAAAATACACAAACGCCCGAGGGTGTCCTTGCAAAATGCCCACCCCCTCACGTGTACATGTCACGTGAGGTGACGTGGCGAAGGACCTAAGTGCAAATAGATAAAGTCTGGGGGTCTCTATGCAATTGTTACAAAACTTTTACACTACAGACAAAAGTTTAAAGACTAATAAATAAATACAAAAAGTGCGAGGGTTGGGATGCAAAATACCCTCGCTCGGGCGCTCTGATGACGACACGTGGCTCGAATCCAACGGCTGGTGGGCGAAGCGCGATCCAGCGGCTGGGAGCGAGCCACTAATCCACGTGGCAGTTTGGGAACGGCCGATGACGGTTGGCGTCGACGTCTGAGATTAGATCTCAGAAAGAGATCTGACGGTGGATGGGCTTGGAAGATCGGACGGTCGTCACGCGAACTGGAGCTGCGGCTCAATCGGACGGTGGAGAAGCGAGGAGGAAGAACAGGGAAGAAGGCCGGCGGAGGCGAACTTCCCCGACTCCGATCTCGCTCCTCAGGCGTTGGACGGGCTCCAAAATGGAGCTGCAGGCTCCTGGAAGGTCCTTCTATGGACTGGATGGCTTGGATTCGCCGGAGGAGCGTCGAGGTGCTGGCGCGAAGGCGGCGGAGCTTTGCGCTCCAGATATCTCCGGCGAGGAATCAAAATGGCCCTCCAGGTGCTTTCAAGGGTCTTTGACCTGCAAAAAGTTGTGAAAAGACCCAGGGCAAATTGCCTGGGCCTCGCGGAGGTGTGGGGAGGTGTGCTACGAGGTGGCGGCGAACGGCCGGAGGTGCGCTCCGGCCAAAGTGGGTGATCGAGCGATTCAGATGATGGAACTTCGAATTTTTTGGGGGACATTGATCCTAAGGCTAGCAGGAGTTAAATGCAAGAAATAAATAAGCGGGGCGAGCCCTCGATGGCCGGAGCCAGAGGGAAAATAGGTACCTCGACCGGCGACTTCGCGGGAGGTGGTGGAGGCTCCCTCGACTTCGCGCGCCTTGGCTGAAGGGCTGGCGGTGGAGCTGTCACCTCCACGGAGCTCAGGAGCATGGAGGTGGCGCTGAAGGGTGGACCAAGGGGACTCAAATTCGAAATGGAAGAGGGGGAGTTGGTTTTAAGTGGTTTGACCCGAGGTGACAGGGGTCCAAAGACCAAGGGATATCTTGCAAATCTTGGGTCCGACGACCAAGATTAAGCTTGGGCGAGTTAGGTAGATGGTTGGTGGACAATGTTGCAGAAGGATGCAACACGAAAAGATGAAAGAATTGGCCTGGAAAAAGCCAACAAGATGGCTCAAAAACCAAGCCTGACATGGGCTACAGGGGTAGGTCAGACTGTTGACCTAGGTCAACAGTCCTGGCCTCCTGGTTGGTCCACGTGGACCAACCAGGAAAAACCCTGGAAAAACATTTTAATAATTCTATTTAAAATACTAAATGGCCGAATTAGTTAAAAGTTATAAAATAAAAAATGTTTAAAATTTTATGTAGTATTTTATTTTGATTTTTAATTATTTTTATGACTTATATTTTTACAAGTTGCCTTTTTAACCCTATATAGGTATAATACCTATGTATTTTGATATTTTATTTTTATTTAGGTATTTTATTTTCATTATTTTTATTTAGTATTTTATAAAATTGTAACATACTTTTATAAATATATTTTTATTGTATTTTTCTGTTATGTTTTGTATATTTAATAAAATACAAGTGTATTCTATACAGGTATAAGTATGTGCAGTATGCCTATGTATTCTTTATATAGGTATTTTTATTTTTATTTTTCTTTGCATTTTATTTCAATTTTAATGCACATGTGTATTATAAGTAATATTCACAAAATTATAAAAATATAAAAATGAATAAATAATGAATAAAGAATAAATTGAATATTTTATTCAGTACAAGTATACAATAGGGGTCCAAAATTCAACTTTCAAACCGTAGCTCCGCCAAATGCGAAACCACCGCCATTGGGTAGATTATTTTATTCTATATACAATTAAAGGTGAGTTTGCTACATTCGGAGTTGTCAGTTGTGAGATACGGGTCTGGAAAGTTGGGATTTTGGATTCTTATTCAGACCATATCTTTTTGTCTGTACATGATTTTTATGTAAAATCAATTTTGTATTTTTCTTTATGAAATTATCTACAACTTTCATGCACAAAGTTTCTTTATTTGATGTACAAAAAGTGGAACCAAAAATAGGTCCCAAAATGAATAAAGAATGAATGAAATATAAAGGTATTTTATTGGTATTTCTGACCTTATCTCCCCCTACTTTATTCCTTGTCGACCTATTCATCAAGATGCCTAGGTCTCGGGGGTTTTGGGTCATAAAATATTTACAATATTTTATTCTTTTTCTTTTCTTTATTTATTCTATAATTTTGGCCTTAATTACAGTAATTTATACACTGTTTGGATGCACATGCATGAATGCTACGATGCTCTATTTAAGGGTATTTACAGGCATTTGCTAGGGTTTTTGGTGCCAAAATGATAGAATAAAGATGATGAAATGTGGATTCATCAAGTACTTCAATGTTGATTGTATTGACCGACCTTGTTTAGAGATGTTATTGATTTTTTACGGTCGTGCCTGATTTGTCAAAGGATGGGAGGGACAGTTGGACAGAGAGATGAGATGCCCATGCAACCGAGGATTATTTGTGATGTTTTTGATGCATGAGGCATAGATTTTATGGGTCCCTTTCCCAACAGCCAAGGACATGAGTACATATTGTTGGCGATTGATTATTTATCTAGGTGGCTGGAGGCTATCCCAACCCGAATCGCATATAGCAAGATTGTCTGTAAGTTTGTGAGAGATCATATTATTGCTAGGTTTGGGGTGCCAAAAGTTTTGATATCTGATAGGGGTAGCCACTTTGTGAACCGAGATATGAGATCTTTAGCTAAGGACTATGGATTTGAGCAAAGAGTAACTAGTCCTTATCACCCACAGTCCAACGGCATGGCAGAGGTTTCGAACAGAGAGGTGAAGAGTATTTTACAGAAATTGGTTCGTCTCGATAGGAAGAACTGGTCCTAGCTCTTGGACCAAGTTCTATGGGAGCCTACAAGACACCATTGGGTACTTCACCATTTAGAATGATCTATGGCAAGCCATGCCATTTGTCCGCAGAATTGATTCATAAATCCGAATGGGCAATTAAGAAGATTAATTGGAGTTGTCACCTAGAGAAGCTTGTCGAGACTTGAACTTAAACGAGCTCATGAAAATCCAAAACAGGGCATATGATAACAGTTTGATTTATAAGGACAAAGTAAAAAGATAGCATGATCAGCACATTAGGTGCAAAGACTTTGTCCCTGGATAAAAGGTATGGTTGTTCAATGCCAGGTTGAAGATGTTTCATGGGAAGCTCAAATCTAAACGGACGGGTCCCTTTGTTGTTAAGAAAGTGCACGAGAATGGAAGTGTAGAGATAGTCGATCTCACAGATGGTGCACAATCTCATGTGGTAAATGGACAACTTCTGAAGCATTTTGTTGATTCGAAAGAGCAGTTAGTCCAAGTCGAGGTCATCAATTTCATGCAGAGTGAGCACATAGCAGATACATCATATTACTTGTCATGAAGATGCAGCATCAAGATTCATCATCTTAAAAGATTCACTGCTCTTGTACATTCTCCCTTCTTTGTATATTCTCTAGATCACATTGGTTCTCATACTTACTTCATTCCTATACTTAGGCTGACCAGAGCCTAAGTATAGGGGGAACCGATGCCCGCCATGTGTTTACTCATTCATTTCTCCTCTTGACCTCGTCTGCCCCATTTTTGCTCCTCTTCTACACTTAGGCTGACCAGAGCCTAAGTATAGGGGGGCGGATTGACTTCTATACTTTTTTTATTTTAGCACGAGCTATGTCTTTTTCTCGTTTCTTGTGCTCTGAGGACATAGCACATGCTAAGTATAGGGGGCGTGTATATATTACATATATACTTTACCCATAGCTCGTACTTTCACGTATTTTTATATATATTATACGATAATTATGAGAGTGGGTAAAAAATCTCTCTTAAAAAAACTTTTTCAAAAAATTTTTTCCTTTCTTATTTACCTATCTTTTTCCAAAAAAAACCTTTTAAAAAAAACCTCTTGAAAAAAAAGCTAACTTTTTCTAAAAAAAGAAAGGAAAAAAATTTTCTAACAAAAAAAACTTTCTTCTTTTCCTTTGTTTAAAAAAAAAAACAAAAAAAACCAAAACAAAAAAAACTCTAAAAAAAGTAAGTAAAAACTAACTTATAAGTTGGTTTAATCCCTAACACATTCACATTCACACTAGACTAGTGAAGTTCTAGAACACTTGGTTTATGAGGTCTCGAGATTTTGAGTTAACCAGCCTTAGTCATTAGGGTCCTTGACTTAATTATTGGCATTTCCCTAGTTTGAAAGATTTGTGTGCTATATTGCATGCTTAGTCTCTCCCTTAAGAATATGATCAACACCTCACATACACGACTGCAGTTATGATGAGATGAGTTGAAATTTCACTTGAGGAACTGGGATGAGGGATTTGAGTTTGGACTTGATTTGATGATGCTCGAGGATGGGATGAAATCAATGAAGGCTTCATGAAACCTGAGTGTCGGCATCTTTAGCCAGTATGAGAACATGGCTCTTGTACTATCTCTTGACATTTACCTATGTGCCAGGGTGTGAGAAAAAAATTGTTGATCAGTGTGCGCCAACTCTTGATAAAAGCAGTGGAGCTAGCAAAAAATACTACAAAGCAATGAAATGTCAAAGAAAAGCTCTCATTCCATAAAGTCAAATATCAAAGATCTTCCACCAAAGGCGAGCGCTCCCAACCATTTCAAAGTATCCACTTGGACCACCGCTATTCGGACCAGGAGTCGGGCTTACACCAAAAAAGGGCTCTGTATCGTAAATGCTACAAGTCTGGGTGTAGAAGGTACGATATGTACTCAAAAAAGGCACACCCCGGTGTACTCACAGGAAAACAAGTGCAGACGACTCCAACTTCTCTTGACGGACACACTGATTAACACCAAAAAAATGCGTTGAGTAATAAAGCAGTTGAGAGAATACTTGTTCCAATGAGAGGGAGAGAAGAAATGACACAATCCTATGCCCTCCATCATCTGGCCTTCCATCTACACTTTCAAGTCTAACAACTAAAGAGACGGTGGATTGGATGTAAGAAATGGTTTATTCCCTAGTGTTAAGGATTGTGTTCTTAGGAGAGTCTCTTGGACCGGAACCTTGGGTGACGTTGCGACTCTACTCTTGTAACTGCAGTCCACACTTAAAGTCATATCCCTTATATATATGTATACAAAGAGAGTCTGATGATTAGGGAAATTGGATACCTTTTGACCAGAGCTTGGTTCAGCTTAGAATTTTAGGATCTCTAAAATCGAGAATTCTTGAATGGATCAAGTCTTGTATTCACATGCACAGTCAGGGGTTATTCTAACTTATTCATTCTTTATTTGCTCGAGGACTAGCAAAGTTTAAGTATAGGGGGTGATGAATCCACGATTCATCATCTCAATATCTTGATCTTAGCAAAATCCACGAGTAAATTCCCTAATAAATGTCTATAAAATCAATAAATTAACAAAATGACTCTTATAAATAAAATACATTAATTATTGTATATTAGATTGTACAAAATAAATTAACACTAAAAAGCCGCAAATTAAAGGAGTTTTTCACCTGTAAATAGCTCAAAACTTCATGTTTTTTATAATTTTATTTCAATTCCTTTTTGGCTAATTCTTTCTTTAACTTGTTTATAAAAATTTATGTAAAAATACAAAAATATAAAACAAATTTCACCTCAAATAAATGCTCCTACATCCCAAAGACAGAAAGTAGTAAAGTCCAACTTCCAAGCCAAATTCCCGCTCCGTATGAACTCCGAATTCACCAAACTCAATTTTAAAGTTCAAGTTAGAAAATTATCTATCCAACAGAAGTGGTTTCATTAAAATCGGAGCTCGTTTGCAAAAGTTAGGTTTTGAGACCGAGATGTACATTGTATATTATGTGTATATTTCTTTCTTATTTTTTATTTTATCTTTCTCAATTACATAAAAATCCAAAAAAATCACTGTTGTATTGTATTTTAATTATAGTATTTTATTGTATTTTTCTACTGTAAATATCTCTTATTAAAAAGACAAAAAAATTACATATTAGAAAAGCATAAAAAATGTACATGTTGTATGTATTCACTTGTAAATTCACCACTATTTTTTCCTTCTTTATTTTTGTTGTATTTAAAGTAGCCTACTTTATTTATTTATTTATTATTTAATTTCCATTCTCTACAATAAGCACCAATTCAACTTCAATATTCCACCATTTTTCCAACTTCCCATTCAACTCCATTAATAATACAACCTCCCATTCAACTCCACCACTTTAATAACCTCTCATTTTTTCCTCTTTATATACATCCCATTCTCCTCATTTTTGCTTTTGTTCCAACTTTATATGAGGAGAGCCTAGTTTCCAGAGTTGAATCGGTGACAGCGATGCAACCGCGGTTGAGCGACGACAACCCTCTCTCCGATGAGATCCGTTGGCTTCTTGGCCAACATCGCAGCTGCATGCGCGCGCTGCTCGAGCTCATCGCTCGTCGGTGATTCGAGCAAAGACTGTGCTCTCGTGAGCACTTCATAGGCGTCCGCATTCATCGTAGGTAAGTTCCATTTTTATCATTTGGCACTGTCGTTATTTTTGTATTTTTTTATCACGTCATATTACCATCATCATCACCACCATCATCTCTCTTATTTTTATTTCATCACTCCCTCTTCTCCATTTGCATCCCCTGATTAACAAAACAAAAAAATAAAAAAAAGTAAAACAAAAAAGAGTTTTTAATAAAACAGTAGTAAAAGAAAAATCAAAAAAATAAAAAAATAAAATCGAAACAGCAGCAGCGGTGGGAGCACCCACCGCCGCCGCCCCCTCTCCTCCATCGACGCCCAGCAGGGCACCACGCCGCCGCGGCTGGCGCCTCCCGCCCTTGCGCCGACGCGCGCGAGCCGCCACCGTCGTCATTCGCCTACGCGTGGCTCTTACCGCCCCGTGGTGGCCTGCGCTCTGCCCGCCATCCCGACCCCCCACGCCGTGGGAGCCTTCCGCCTGCATCCTCCTGCAGCCGAGACCGATCCGCCTCCTCCGCACACGGCCGCCCCTCCACACCCCGTACATCCACCTCCGTCGTGATCGGCGTCGTCGGCCGCCGACCCTTTTGGGTTCCTCCTCCTGCGCCCAACGAAGAAGAAGATGATGGTCTACTTTTCTCTTTAAATTTTAATGATAAAATTGCATTGTGTATACTTCAAGTTTCCATTATTGCAAACAGGTCCATGTACATAGTTGTTTGTAAGTTTTCAATTTCTGAAATTGCATGCATACCCCTGTGTTCATCTCTTAATTTGGACATTTGTATAGCATCATTTTACTCAATGAAAAAAGTCATTATGTTGAGCAACTTATCCTCAGTCATGCGAATATTTATTTATATTTTTTTGGTCTTTGAGTAATTAATTAAAATTGTCTAACTGAATCTCTTCATATTTTACCCTTTCTGGACGCTTAAATATATATCTGTAATATAGTTGCTCTAAAAATTCCACAAAAATCTGAGACGATGCTTTGAAAGTGATTGAGTTACTATCCAAATTTCATCTAAAATGGAGTTGTCACTAGCCTGAAATAAATTGTGGAGTGATTTTCGTATTTGATTTTTAGTTAAATCCACATACATCCTTTTTACAAAATTTTAAGTCTCATGTATGCCAAATGAAAATACCTATTTGAGAGAATTCGTTCTATGTCTAATTTGATATTGTGTATTAATTAGGAATTAATTACTCACTGTCACTCTGTTTTTACTAAAAATTTATAAAAACAAAATTCACATTTTGTCAAAAAATTTCAAAAATATTACTGTAGCTTCCTTGCATCATGTTTATATTCCAGTAAATTTTTTTATGAGTTTTGCTTACTGTTTCTGTGCGAAATTTTGAAAAAAACCATAAAAAGTGTGCATTTTTAATTGTTGCATTTTAATTCCTAAAATACAAAAAATGTGTCTTCCATTCTTATCTAAATTAGGATTCTAGGAAAATATAATTTGGCTAAATTGGACTGATTTGACATTAAAATTAATTTACCCTTGTTGTGTGTCTTCTTAGTGTCTTAATTCAGTCGCATTTGCATTTGCTTTTGTCTTTGCATAAAAAATATAAAAAATATCCGCATTGGAAATCTAAATCTTTATTTTTGAATTAACTCGACGTTGTTCCTTTGCCTCCCTGTGTTCGACCCCGGACTTGCCCGGGATATAATTAAAGCCGAGACACTCTTCACGGAGATCTTCTCTCGGTTCTGATTGAATTGCTAGGTATACGTACTACAACGTGCTCCAATTATTTATCGTATTCAGAGATCCGTCAGATGGCGCCGTTGTCGAGGAGGCAAACAACTTAGGGATTAATTTAAAAATTTGGATTTAGATTTTCATTTACTCGGGTAGTCTGACCCCCGAGCCACTTGTATTTATTCAATCTTTTTTGCAATTATTTTTGTTCTCATTTTTATATATATTTTATTGTTTATCTCTCTAATATAAATTTTATTTTCCTTGCGAGGGCCCGGTGGACTTGGAGTGCATCGGAGGTCGACGGACGCAACGCGCGCCGACTGCTGAAGATCAAGGAATTGCTAATTTATTTTTGAGAGAAATTTTTGTAAATTCTTGTAATTATTTTGTTGTAATATTTTTGGTAACTTGCTTCTTTATAGAGGCTCTTGTTTGAGAGCTCGTGTGTGTAAAAGAGACTCGGACATTAGTTGTGGTGTGTCGAGACCTGTTTCACTCTCCGGTGAGGGTGGGGCTCGACTTGAGTGGTGAAATTAAGGATTAGGCACACGGTAGTTTAGACTCAAATTTGTTTGTGCCCATCGTAAATTAGGCCATACACATCGTAGAAGATTCACTTATCGTATAAGATTCGTAATGAGACGCACATAGACACGTACTACTTAGCTCAAATTCAATCAATTCTTCCCTGCTAATAGTATATTGTTTAGGTGCAGTTTTCTCGATCTGCATGCATTTAGTGTAAAATTTATAAATTCAGTTTTGCATAACGCATGGAGAGTGCTGGGATTCACTATAAGTATACCTTCTTCTAAGCATGCATCATATTTTCTCGTTTGCATTCTAATTTCCGATTCCCCTCTTGCTTTACAACTTAAGGCCAAAAAGAAAATTGGAACTGAACGGTAGACGTGTTTGTGTGTTCAGATTAGATTCAAGTGATAACCTAACTCTAAAATTAGGACTGAATTGAGCAGGTCGATTAAAAAAATTGGAATAAAAAGAACCCTTGTTCTCGGGTGCATAAAGCCCTCATTATTTGTTTTACTTGCAAGTGAGAGAGAGCCGGCCCTAGGATAGAGCCAAGCCTGGATTTCTTACTTACTACTGGTTCTTTATTCTTAGGCAATTAGCTACTCTTCAGTGAGAAATACGGGTAGCCGGTAAACGGTCCGGACTTTCTTAGCAGAGTGGGAGATTTATAGGATGCCTTAGTCCTCAAGGAATGGGTAGCCGTATTTATACAGTCCGTACTTACCCCTATACTAGCTGAAAGTAGGTCAAACTGGTCGTAAGAACCGGGCCAGTCTGTAGGAAAATACGGGCACCTAACAGCTCGTTAATCTTTCCAAGATTGTATTCTCACCAACTAAAATTGACAAGATAATTCGGCCGAACTCTTACGGACATCACGTGTTGAGTTGGTGAAATTGAGGGTTTGAATTGAGTTTGTATTGTGTGAGTTCACTCCACATATTTATGTGCACCGTAGAACTAGCGTCATTGAATATCGTGTTCTAATCGATTCTTTTGACATCGAAGATGACTGATTGAGGGATATTTATTCGAACTTTGCGAATCTCTCGTTGAACCCTTCAAGAAGTACGTCTTCACAGGTCCATGCGCAACTTGGACCAACCTGGACTCATGACCCTCTTGAGCCCAGGATCACCCACTCTCGGGATGGTTACTCTCAAACCATTCCATTTCTCTCTGCCCACCTCACCGAGGAAGACCTTCGCCTCGGTGAGAATATCTTGATTCATAAATCCTCTTCTAATCAAGAATACCTTGCTGATTCAGGCCATAAAGAAGATACAAGGAAAATGCCTCCAAAGAAGAAAGAAGAGGAAGAAGAGAAACATGAAGACCCGTTGAGAATGATACCTGCCAGATTAGCTGCATCTGAGCAGCAACACGCACTACTTCGAGCTTAACTAGGACAACTAAATGTTGGGGTCGAACCACCAATGGAGGCGGCATACAACCCCGGACAATATCAAATTCATAACTACTTGAGTCCGGTCAAACCCAATGTTGATTTTGAGTTGAAGCCGCACTTTCTGAACCTACTGCCACATTTTGATGGGAATGCATCTGAGGAGCCATATGCATTTCTCAGAGACTTTGAGCTTATATGTGCTAACCTCAAACATCATAATGTTAGCCAGGATTATATTAGGCTCAAGGCCCTTCCATTTGCCTTGGGTGGCAAAGATGACTACTGGGTAAAGAATTTGGAAGTTATAACCACCACTTATGCCCAGTTCAAGGACCTGTTTCTGAAGAAGTTCTACCCGTTGAGTAGAACTAACATGATGAGGACGCGCATTACGAGTTTTTCCCAGTTACCCCATGAAGCCTTTTGTGATGCTTGGGAAAGATTCAAGGATATCCTGCAGTGTTGTCCCTGTCACAATTTAGATGATAACATCTTGGTCCAATCGTTCTTTACTGGTCTCAACCCTGAGATGCAGGGTTTAGTGAACGCTGCCTGTGGAGGCAGCTATACCTCACGAGGAGAGGATATCGTCTGGAATGTATTCGAGCAAATGGCTGAAACTAGCCGCTCACAGATGGCCAGCAAGGCCTATACACCATCCCCCAATTCACTCTCATTTGGATGGGGAAAATCAGCTATAATCGATCTCTCTCAGGATGTGATCCCTAGCATGGGACTCCTTGCGGACAAGCTTGCAGTAGTCGAGAAAATCGACAGGAGGATTGATGAGTTAGACCGGAGCGTCTCCAAACTTCCAAAACAGATGGAGGAGTTGACAAATAAGGTATTTAAGATAAGGATACCCACCGTGACTGCACCCTCTACCCCCGTATACCGAGTTCACCATATTCAGGAGCAGTTGGTGTCAGGGCAACCCCAGTCGTGGGAGCAGGACCAATCCTACGCCCACTCTTTCCAGCAGCCACCTCTTTAGCAGAGACAGTTCAGGAGGAGCCTCCACTAGTTTGGGAGGTGAATGGAGTATGGTATACAAAGGACCCTGCCAGGCAGGGAAGTACGGGAGACCGAAAGATTTACCAGTGTCAACCGACCTTTCACAACACCGCATTCACCTCCGCACCACCTCCATTACAGCAGAGCCCTGGATTCCAGCCATCCCAGCAGCAGCGGCAACAGTTCCAGCAGTATGGCCGACAGGGCCATTACCAGACGAGCCAGCAGGGCCCGCAACCCCAGTAGCAGCAGCAGAGGCAGTACCCTGGCCAGCAGGGCCAGTCTTCTCGTTCTTCTTCCCAGTCTTATCCACTTCCTTCATCGTCTGGGCCCATGGACATACAACAGCAGATACTCGACAATCTCTGTTCCTACAGGAATGAAATTCATGACTTACGGGTGGATGTCAACTGCCTATCCAGATGGCAAGACGAGCAGACTGCACCTTCTACCTCGATTCCAGCCCAAGTTCAGGCTAACCCCAATAGCCTGAACCGATCTAGTTCTCAGCAGCACTTTGGTCAGGTATACTATTCAGCATCTCCTTGATCTGAACATGAGATTCTTTCATGTGACGAGGCTAACCACATGTCACTCAGGAGCGGAAGGACCGTGATCGTACCTGACCGGGAAGGGACACGAGGAGGGGCATCTCTGGAGCTCTACCTGAGGAGTCTTCAGAGGACGAGGAGGAGAGGCAGCATATTCAGGATCCCCATCAGCACCATTCGAGGATTTTTACTCAGGGAGCCGAGAGGAGAAGGAGAGCACGTATGCAGCATCGGCAGCATGGATACACTTCTGAGTCTATGGAGGACCTTGAATCTCCGGTTGTGGCAGATACCACTCCAGCTTTTATTCCACAACTTATAGTAGATAGATTTGATTCTGATTCCATGTTGCATCAAAAAGATTCATGTATGAAGAACTCTGTTTCAGTTAATGCCAAGAATGAACTTTCAGTTCATGATTCAGACTCTTCATCTTCTGTTTCTCTAGCTTCAATCCCTTTCCCCCGTTCTCTTACGGCAAGAAAGCGCATCAAAATGATTCAGAAAGATGACCCCGATATGGCATGGTTTTGTAAAGAAAACATCACTGTAAAGGTGCCATTTGATGAATATGTGGCTAACCATCCTGCATTCCAAAAATACCTTAAGGTGAGATGCACATCTACAAGGGTTAGCAGGAAGAAAGATAACCGAAATACAAAGACACATGTCTTATCAGTAGCCACAACCTATTGTCTCAAAAATCAGACTTTGCCAAGGAAAAAGAGAGACATGGGTGCTCACTATGTGGAGAGTCGTATTGACGACATTGCGCTTGCACGCACACTCTTAGATAATGGTTCTTCAATCAACTTACTTCCCTTAGCATTATATCAGAAATTGGAGTTGGAACCACTTCGCAAATCTAGAGCTTTACTCCAATTTGCAGATCGTTCAGTAAAGAGACCCAAGGGAGAAATGAAGAACGTAGTTATCTCGATTGAGGGGCAGAACTATCTAGTTGACTTCACAATCTTGGACATGGAGACCCCCAATCATTGGAGAGAATCTCGTATCATTCTCAGACGACCCTTCCTTAGGACCGCAGGCGCAGCTATCGATTATGGCACGGGAATGATGAAGTTCCGTTCTCCATGCGGAGAAGTGAATCTTGAGATGAAGCAAACCAAGTGTCAGCGACCCGATTCAGAGAGTAGCACAGAGTAATCATCTTCAGAGGCAGATTGCAGTATGATTAGCACAGTTGGGATTTGGGGACAGATTCCTTCAGGATAGAATGAGTCCCTTTCATCTGGAAAGGGCATAGTGGATGATGCAGTTTGCCAGGTGTTGTTTGATCTTGTGAGAGATGCATCGCCTATTATCATGATGACATAGAGATCCGGGTGGATCTGTCAGTTCCATCCCCTTCAGAACGATCATGGGACATAGATAATGAGTCGGACGTGGCTTTGGTTGAACTACCGTGTTTCTTTGGCGATCTGACTCCCCTTCCTTCTGAGTTGGTAGCGAGTACTACTCAGCTTAGCCCACCTTCATGCAACACGGAACCAGATTCAGATTCAGTTCAACCAGATTCGATTGATGATACCACATTGCCAGAACTGAAATCACTACCTCCTACACTCAAGTACGCCTTTCTTGCAAGACCCAAAGAGAGATATCATGTCATCATTAGCTCAGACTTGACTTTAGAACATGAGTCTAGGTTGTTAGAAGTCTTAGAGAGGAACCGCAAAGCAATAGGCTTGACAGTATCGGATCTCGTGGGGATTAACCCCGCTCTCTGCTCGCACCACGTTTTTACTGAGGATAATGTGAGACCTTCCCGTGAGTTCCAGAAGAGACTTAACCCCAATCTACGGAAGTAGTGAAGAAAGAAATTGAGAAATGGTGCAACGCAGGGTTCATATACCCTATTTCCGACTCCAAGTGGGTGGCCCCACTTCATGTTGTCCCGAAGAAGTCGGAAATTCATATGGTCACCAACGAGGAGGGGGTAGAAATCGTGACACGAGTACCCACGTCGTGGCGTGTCTGTGTTAACTACAGGCGCCTGAATGCCGTGACCAAGAAAGATCACTTTCCCTTGCCTTTTATTGATCAGATCTTGGAGAGACACGCAGGGAAAGAGTTCTTCTGTTTTCTTGATGGGTACTCAGGCCACAACCAGGTGGCCATAGCCCCTGAGGACCAAGAAAGACCACATTCACATGTCCATTCGGTACTTATGCTTTCAAGCGCATGCCATTCAGGCTCTGCAATGCCCCGGGACATTTCAGCGGTGCATGATAGCCATATTTGCCGAGATGGTGGGAGATTTCCTGGAAGTGTTCATGGATAACTTCTTGATCCATGGTGATTCTTTTGATACATGTTTAGCGCACTTGGATCGAGTCCTCACGAGGTGTAGAGAGGTGAATCTGGTACTCTCATGGGAGAAGAGTCACTTTATGGTGACGGAGGGTATCGTGTTGGGGCATGTCATCTCAAAAAGGGAATGGAGGTTGACCCTGCCAAGGTGGAGGTGATCAAGAAACTCGATCCACCTACCAACGTGAAGTCAGTGCGGTCATTTCTAGGGCATGTTGGATTCTATAGGAGATTTATTAAGGATTTTTCTAAGATCGCTCGCCCACTGACTGAGCTCTTAGGAAAAGACATATTTGTGGTAGATCACAGGTATCTGGAGGCCTTTGAGCTCTTGAAGATGAAGATTTGTGCCTCGCCTATCCTACAAGCTTCTGATTGGTCTCTCCCCTTTGAGATCATGACTAACGCTTCAGATTTTGCTATAGGAGCTGTGTTAGGACAACGGCGAGAGGGGATCTCGTTTGCGATCCACTACGCGAGCAAAGTATTAGATCCTGCACAGAAGGATTATACAGTGACTGAAAAGGAAATGCTCGCGGTAGTATGGGCCCTCGAGAAGTTCAGATCATATATTTTGGGCTCTAAGGTGACAATCTACACCGATCATATAGCCATTCGATACTTAATGGAAAAGAAGGACGTGAAGGCGCGTCTTCTTAGGTGGATTTTAATCCTCTAGGAATTTTATTTAGAGATAAAAGATAAACATGGAGTGAAGAATATTGTGGCTGATCACCTTTCTTGGATTGAACTTAAGGTTTCTCCTGATCATGAGCGGATTAGAGAGACCTTCCCAGATGAGTCAATTTGCGTTATTGACTCACTCCCGTGGTATGCCAACATGGTGAACTATCTTGTCTCCAAGCAGGTTTCCCATGGTTGGACTAGGAGCAGCATTGATCGACTGAAGTCGGATTCAAGGAGATACCACTGGGGCGATCCTTTCCTTTTCTTCGAAGGACCGGTTGTGTTTGGAGAAGGTGTATTCCGCAGGAGGAATACCATAGTGTCCTTACATATTGTCATTCACTCAAAGCTGGAGGACACCATTCGGGAAAGAGAACCGCTCACAAAGTACTTCAATGTTGATTGTATTGACCGACCTTGTTTAGAGATGCTATTGATTTTGTACGGTCGTGCCTGATTTGTCAAAAGATGGGAGGGACAGTTGAACAGAGAGATGAGATTCCCATGCAACCGAGGATTGTTTGTGATGTTTTTGATGCATGGGGCATAGATTTTATGGGTCCCTTTCCCAACAGCCAAGGACATGAGTACATATTGTTGGCGGTTGATTATTTATCTAGGTGGGTGGAGGCTATCCCAACCCGAATCGCATAGAGCAAGACTGTCTGTAAGTTTGTGAGAGATCATATTTTTGCTAGGTTTGGGGTGCCAAAAGTTTTGATATCTGATAGGGGTAGCCACTTTGTGAACCGAGATATGAGATCTTTAGCTAAGGACTATGGATTTGAGCATAGAGTTACTAGTCCTTATCACCCACAGTCCAACGGCATGGCAGAGGTTTCGAACAGAGAGGTGAAGAGTATTTTACAGAAATTGGTTCGTCCCGATAGGAAGAACTGGTCCTAGCTCTTGGACCAAGTTCTATGGGCCTATAGGACAGCCTACAAGACACCATTGGGTACTTCACCATTTAGAATGATCTATGGCAAGCCATGCCATTTGTCCGCAGAATTGATTCATAAATCCGAATGGGCAATTAAGAAGATTAATTGGAGTTGTCACCTAGGGAAGCTTTGTCGAAACTTGAACTTAAACGAGCTCGTGAAAATCCGAAACAGGGCATATGATAACAGTTTGATTTATAAGGATAAAGTAAAAAGATGGCATGATCAGCACATTAGGTGCAAAGACTTTGTCCCTGGACAAAAGGTATGGTTGTTCAATGCCAGGTTGAAGATGTTCCATGGGAAGCTCAAATCTAAATGGACGGGTCCCTTTGTTGTTAAGAAAGTGCACGAGAATGGAAGTGTAGAGATGGCCGATCTCACAGATGGTGCACAATCTCATGTGGTAAATGGACAACTTCTGAAGCATTTTGTTGATTCGAAAGAGCAGTTAGTCCAAGTCGAGGTCATCAATTTCATGCAGAGTGAGCACAGAGCAGATACATCATATTACTCCTCATGAAGATGCAGCATCAAGATTCATCATCTTAAAAGATTCATTGCTCTTGTACATTCTCCCTTCTTTGTATATTCTCTAGATCACATTGGTTCTCATACTTACTCCATTCCTATACTTAGGCTGACCAGAGCCTAAGTATAGGGGGAACCGATGCCCGCCATGTGTTTACTCATTCATTTCTCCTCTTGACCTCGTCTGCCCCATTTTTGCTCCTCTTCTACACTTAGGCTGACCAGAGCCTAAGTATAGGGGGCGGATCGACTTCTATACTTTTTTTATTTTAGCACGAGCTATGTCTTTTTCTCGCTTCTTGTGCTCTGAGGACATAGCACATGCTAAGTATAGGGGGGCGTGTATATATTACATATATACTTTACCCATAGCTCATACTTTCACGTATTTGTATATATATTATACGATAATTATGAGAGTGGGTAAAAATCTCTCTTAAAAAAACTTTTTCAAAAATTTTTTTCCTTTCTTATTTACCTATCTTTTTCAAAAAAAACCTTTTAAAAAACCTCTTGAAAAAAAAGCAAACTTTTTCTAAAAAAAGATAGAAAAAAATTTTCTAACAAAAAAAACTTTCTTCTTTTCCTTTGTTTTCAAAAAAAACAACAAAAAAACAAAACAAAAAAACTCTAAAAAAGGTAAGTAAAAACTAACTTATAAGTTGGTTTAATCCCTAACACATTCACATTCACACAAGACTAGTGAAGTTCAAGAACACTTGGTTTATGAGGTCTTAAGATTTTGAGTTAACAGCCTTACATTAGGGTCCTTGACTTAATTATTCACATTTCCCTAGTTTGAAAGATTTGTGTGCTATATTGCATGCTTAGTCTCTCCCTTAAGAATATGATCAGCACCTCACATACACGACTGCGGTTATGATGAGATGAGTTGAAATTTCACTTGAGGAACTGGGATGAGGGATTTGGGTTTGGACTTGATTTGACGATGCTCGAGGATGGGATGAAATCAATGAAGGCTTCATGAAACCTGAGTGTCAGCATCTTTAGCCAGTATGAGAACATGGCTCTTGTACTATCTCTTGACATTTACCTATGTGCCCGGGTGTGATAAAAAAATTGTTGATCAGTGTGCGCCAACTCTTGATAAAAGCAGTGGAGCTAGCAAAAAATACTACAAAGCAATGAAATGTCAAAGAAAAGCTCTCATTCCACAAAGTCAAATATCAAAGATCTTCCACCAAAGGCGAGCGCTCGCAACCATTTCAAAGTATCCACTTGGACCACTGCTATTTGGACCAGGAATCAGGCTTACACCAAAAAAGGGCTCTGCATCGTAAATGCTACAAGTCTGGGTGTAGAAGGTACGATATGTACTCAAAAAAGGCACACCCCGATGTACTCCCAGGAAAACAAGTGCAGACGACTCCAACTTCTCTTGACGGACGCACTGATTAACACCAAAAAAATGCGTTGAGTAATAAAGCACTTGAGAGAATACTTGTTCCAATGAGAGGGAGAGAAGAAATGACACAATCCTATACCCCCCATCATCTGGCCTTCCATCTACACTATAAAGTCTAACAACTAAAGAGACGGTGGATTGGATGTAAGAAATGGTTTATTCCCTAGTGTTGAGGATTGTGTTCTTAGGAGAGTCTCTTGGACCAGAACCTTGGGTGACGTTGCGACTCTACTCTTGTAACTGCAGTCCACACTTAAAGTCATATCCCTTATATATATGTATACAAAGAGAGTCTGATGATTAGGGAAATTGGATACCTTTTGACCATAGCTTGGTTCAACTTAGAATTTTAGGATCTCTAAAATCGAGAATTCTTGAATGGATCAAGTCTTGTATTCACATGCACAGTCAGGGGTTACTCTAACTTATTCATTCTTTATTTGCTCGAGGACTAGCAAAGTTTAAGTATAGGAGGGTGATGAATCCACGATTCATCATCTCAATATCTTGATCTTAGCAAAATCCACGAGTAAATTCCCTAATAAATGTCTATAAAATCAATAAATTAACAAAATAACTCTTGTAAATTAAATACATTAATTATTGTATATTAGATTGTACAAAATAAATTAACACTAAAAAGCCGCAAATTAAAGGAGTTTTTCACCTGTAAATAGCTCAAAACTTCATGTTTTTTTTATAATTTTATTTCAATTCCTTTTTGGCTAATTCTTTCTTTAACTTGTTTATAAAAATGTATGTAAAAACACAAAAATATAAAACAAATTTCACCTCAAATAAATGCTCCTACATCCCAAAGACAGAAAGCAGTAAAGTCCAACTTCCAAGCCAAATTCCCGCTCCGTATGAACTCCGAATTACCAAACTCAGTTTTAAAGTTCAAGTTAAAAAATTATCTATCCAACGGAAGTGGTTTCATTAAAATCGGAGCTCGTTTGCAAAAGTTAGATTTTGAGACCTAGATGTACATTGTATATTATGTGTATATTTCTTTCTTATTTTTTATTTTATCTTTCTCAATTACATAAAAATCCAAAAAAATCATTGTTGTATTGTATTTTAATTATAGTATTTTATTGTATTTTTCTGCTGCAAATATCTCTTATTAAAAAGACAAGAAAATTACATATTAGAAAAGCAAAAAAATGTACATGTTGTATGTATTCACTTGTAAATTCACCACTATTTTTTCCTTCTTTATTTTTGTTGTATTTAAAGTAGCCTACTTTATTTATTTATTTATTATTTAATTTTCATTCTCTACAATAAGCACCAATTCAACTTCAATATTCCATCATTTTTTCCAACTTCCCATTCAACTCCATTAATAATACAACCTCCCATTCAACTCCACCACTTTAATAACCTCTCATTTTTTCCTCTTTATATAAATCTCATTCTCCTCATTTTTGCTTTTGTTCCATCTTTATATGAGGAGAGCCTAGTTTCCAGAGTTGAATCTGTGACAGCGATGCAACCGCGGTTGAGCGACGACAACCCTCTCTCCGATGAGATCCGTTGGCTTCTTGGCCAACATCGCAGCTGCATCCGCGCGCTGCTCGAACTCATCGCTCGTCGGCGATTCGAGCGAAGACCGTGCTCTCGTGAGCACTTCATAGGCGTCCGCGTTCATCGTAGGTAAGTTCCATTTTTATCATTTGGCACTGTCGTTATTTTTGTATTTTTTTATCACGTCATATTACCATCATCATCACCACCATCATCTCTCTTATTTTTATTTCATCACTCCCTCTTCTCCATTTGCATCCCCTGATTAACAAAACAAAAAAATAAAAAAAATTAAAACAAAAAAGAGTTTTTAATATAACAGTAGTAAAAGAAAAATCAAAAAAATAAAAAAATAAAATCGTAACAGCAGCAGTAGTGGGAGCACCCACCGTCGCCGCCCCCTCTCCTCCATCGACGCCCAGCAGGGCACCGCGTCGCCGCGGCTAGCGCCTCCCGCCCCTGCGCCGACGCACGCGAGCTGCCACCCACCGTCATTCGCCTACGCGCGGTGCTTACCGCCCCGTGGTGGCCTGCGCTCCGCCCGCCATCCCGACCCCCCTCACCGTGGGAGCCTTCCGCCTGCATCCTCCTGCAGCCGAGACCCATCCGCCTCCTCCGCACACGACCGCCCCTCCACACCCCGTACCTCCACCTCCGTCGTGATCGGCGTCGCCGGCCACCGACCCTTTTGGGTTCCTCCTCCTACGCCCAACAAAGAAGAAGATGAAGGTCTACTTTTCTCTTTAATTTTTAATAATAAAATTGCATTGTGTATACTTCAAGTTTCCGTTATTGCAAACAGGTCCATGTACATAGTTGTTTGTAAGTTTTCAATTTCTGAAATTGCATGCATACCCCTGTGTTCATCTCTTAATTTGGACATTTGTATAGCATCATTTTACTCAATGAAAAAAGTCATTATGTTGAGCAACTTATCCTCAGTCATGCGAATATTTATTTATATTTTTATGGTCTTTGAGTAATTAATTAAAATTTTCTAACTGAAACTCTTCATATTTTACCCTTTCTAGACGCTTAAATATATATCTGTCATATAGTTGCTCTAAAAATTCCACAAAAATTTGAGAAGATGCTTTGAAAGTGATTGAGTTACTATCCAAATTTCATCTAAAATGGAGTTGTCACGAGCCTGAAATAAATTGTGGAGTGATTTTCGTATTTGATTTTTAGTTAAATCCACATACATCCTTTTTACAAAATTTCAAGTCTCTTTGATGCCAAATGAAAATAACTATTTGAGATAATTCGTTCTCTGTCTAATTTGATATCGTGGATTAATTAGGAATTAATTACTCACTGTCACTCTGTTTCTACTAAAAAATCCATAAAAATCACATTTTGTCAAAAAAATTCAAAAATATTATTGTAGCTTCATTGCATCATGTTTATATTCCAGTAAATTTTTTATGATTTTTGATTACTGTTTGTGTGCGAAATTACGAAAAAACCCATAAAAAGTATGCATTTTTAATTGTTGCATTTTAATTCCTAAAAATACAAAAAATGTGTCTTCCATTCATATCTGAATTAGGATTCTAGGAAAAATATAATTTGGCTAAATTTGACTGATTTGACATTAAATTTAATTTAGCCTTGTTGTGTGTCTTCTTAGTGTCTTTATTTAGCCGCATTTGCATTTGCTTTTGTCTTGCATAAAAAAATATAATAAATATCCGCATTGGAAATCTAAATCTTTATTTTTGAATTAACCTGACGTTATTCCTTTGCCTCCCTGTGTTCGACCTCGGACTTGCCCGGGATATAAATTAAAGCCGAGACACTCTTCACGAAGATCTTCTCTCGGTTCTGATTGAATCGCTAGGTACACGTACTACAACGTGCTCCAATTATTTATCGTATTCAGCGATCCGTCAGTAGCTACTGACGATAAGCGGAGCTAAGTGCTACACCTAAGGGTGGGAGCAACCTCTAGAGTCCAATTATTGTATGCCCTTGGCAACGCCGCTAGGGACGTATGGTTGCAAGGAACCATAGAGGCAAAAGCTAAATCCTCTACAGTTGAAGCTACACTGTCATGTATGGACCGCTAGTGCCAGCGGTAAAGTCAGCAAAGCCAGCAAAACCGTCTATAAATTAAAAATCAAGACCATTCTAAACACTCAATAAGTTAAGGTATATGTGAAATTATAACAATGTTAAGCATGTACAAATATTATGAGTTTAAGTTCTTATATGAAATTATATTATTGCATGGGCATATATGCGATTATGTTAATGTCAATGTATAAGAGCAAGTCATGCAAGAAACGGGTTATAAAGGTAACCCATTACAAGAATGCAAAGAAACGAGTTATAAAGGTAACCCATTACAAGTATGCAAGGAAATGATTTATAAAGATAAATCATTAAATGTTATGCAATAAAATGGTTTAATCAAGGATAAACCACTATATTATACAAGAGATGGTTTAATAAAGAATAAACCACTACGTGTCGTGCAAGATTTGGTCTAAGAGTTGTAAATCATCGAAGTCACTGGGGCTAAAATGCAAAGTGATTTATATGATAAAAGAAGCATGTACTTGTTATGAATCGTATGAAATATGCCCCACAAGATGAAAGAAATGTATGTCATGTTTTCTTATGAAATTTGCATATGTATACCTATGGCCATGAAAGAATGCAAACTGTCCATGTTAGAAATCGATCTTAGACATGCATTGGAACAATTAGGCACGTAATGATATTAAACCATTGAGAGTCAAGTACATGATTTATAACAGGTTAAAAGACTGTTAGAATTCCCATGCATGGACCCCGATACATACTGGGCATTAGGCTCGTGCAAAATTATTTTTTTGTCAATTTCATGTGAAGCACATGGTTGATTGCTTATTCATGATCGTAATACGAGCTCCTCGAGATTGTTGACGTGATACGATTCAACTCGTGAAGTTTTAGAGGATATCTGTATGCCCACATGAACTGTTGAGATGCTATTTCAATTCTTAGAGTAGTTTTTACAAAAATACCCCAGTTGGAGTTGTAATATTGGAACTCTTATTTTGATTGGACTTTATGGGAATTTGACTTTATCCTTGCTCGTTGATTGCCATACATGTTTTTGGTAACGGTTTGGTCGTGTGATCTCTTATCGCATGCTTCTGTCGATCGTCGCGACCCGTTCCGTTGCAGGTTGTATCAAACCGCCTCCACGAGTCATCGCTCCGGCATAGCTGGCGTGCAAGGAGGAAGGAGAATTGGATCCTTAGAGGGGGACGAAGGAGTATCTAGGTACAAATGGATCCCGGATGGTGAAGTTCGATGGTAGAAGGAGGGTACGCATGGATGGTACACAGAGATTTGTAATTTCATATCCTTATTGTGTAATATGATGACTGAGTAAATTATAGAATCTATTTTGTAATATTATTTGAACACTGAAAATCTTAATTTCGTGAAGAAGTTAATTTTTTAGTTGTTTCCACATTTTCTTGTGATATTAGCGACTACTCACGTATCTCATATATTACTGGGATTCCTTACAATCTAGAACATAAAGGAAAGTGAACAGTATTTGCTCATGGGAAATAGGATGAAGGCACAAATAGATGGAATTGGAACTTACAGATTGATCATGGATACTGGATGTCAAGTTGATCTGGAAGGATGTCTCTACGTTCCTGAATGTGCTAGAAATCTTGTTTCCGTTTGCAGACTGGATAGTTTAGGATTTTCTTTCAAGATTTCTGATGGATCATTCTCTATGTTTAGAAATAAGTACTTTTATGGTTCTGGTACTTTGGAGAATTATCTTTATCGTTTTAATCTTGATAATAAATTTGTGAATTCTCTGTTTCATGTTGAATGTAATGTGGGTGTGAAAAGGAATGCATCTGATGAATGCTCTGCTCTTTTATGGCATCAAAGACTAAGTCATATATCTAAGGACAAAATTTTGAGACTTATTAAGAACGACATATTGCCTCAATTAGATTTTGCTGACCTAGGGTTGTGCATAGATTGCATTAAAGGAAAGCAGTCCAAGCACACATCAAAGAAGCCAGCTACAAGGGCTACCCAGCTCCTATAATTGATACATACTGATATTTGTGGTCCTTTTGATGTCTCGTCATGGGGAGGAGAAAGATAATTTATCACTTTTATAGATGATTTCTCACGATATGGGTATTTTTTATCTATTGCATGAAAGGACTCAAGCTGTAAATGTCCTTGAGATATTTATTAATGAGGTGGAAAAGCAATCGAATAGGAAAATAAAAGTTGTGAGATCTGATTGAGGTGATGAATATTTCGGAAGACATGATGAGACGGGACAACATCCTGGTCTATTTGCAAAATTCCTTAAAAGTAAGGGTATTTGTGCACAATACATAATGCCCGAAACACCAAACAAAATGGTGTCGCAGAAAGACGAAATTGTACATTAATGAAAATGGTTAGGAGCATTATAAATAATAGTACTTTACCTCTTTCATTGTGGACATATGCATTAAGGACTTCAACATATTTACTTAATAGGGTTCCTAGTAAAGTAATTCAAAAGATACCTTTTGAATTATGGACAGATAGGAAACCTAGCTTGAGACATCTACATATTTGGGGATGTCAAGCGGAAGTCAAAGTATACAATCCACATGAAAAGAAATTAGATCCAAGGACAGTCAGTGGATTTTTCATTGGTTATCTTGAAAAGTCAAAGGGGTATAGATTTTATTGTCCTAACCATATTACAAGAATTGTTGAAAGTGGAAATGCTCGCTTCATTGAGAATGGCAACATTAGTGGGAGCCGAGAATCACAGAATGTGGAAATAAAAGAAGATAGGGATAAAGTGTCGCTTCCATTATTTCCCTTATCTTCTGGAATAGATGTTCCACCTGTGGATTCATCTCCACATAATGTTTTGGAACATAAAGAATTGACACCCACATTAAGTAATGATGTCATTATTAACGAACAAGTTGTAAATGAGACAAGGTCACCACAATCACAATAAGTTGCATTAAGACACTCTGAAAGGCAAAGGAGACCTGTAAATTTTGATGATTTATATAGTCTATGCACTTGAGCATGAATGTGACTCGAGCATTGATAAAGATCCAATCTCATTCCATCATGCCATAGAATGTAATGATTCTGAAAAATGGTTGAATGCTATGAAAGAAGAACTCGAGTCAATGGTCAATAACAATGTCTGAGATCTTATCGAGTTACCTGAAGGTTCTAAAAGAATCGGGTGTAAATGGGTATTTAAGATCAAACGTGACTCTAAAGGTAACATCGAAAGATATAAAGCTAGACTTGTTGCAAAGGACTTTACTCAAAAAGATGGCATCGATTATAAAGAGATCTTTGCTCCGGTCTCTAAGAAGGACTCCTTAAGAATCATTTTGGCTTTGGTAGCTCATTATGATATGGAGCTTCACAAAATGGATGCAAAGACTGCCTTTCTGAATGGAGAGTTAGATGAAGATGTCTATATGGACCAACCCGAAGGTTTTAGGATCATAGAAAAGGAAAATCTAGTATGTAAATTAAATAAGTCAATATATAGACTAAAACAAGCTTCCCGTCAATGGTATATTAAGTTTAACAATACCATTACATCATATGATTTTGTAGAAAATACTGTAGATAGGTGTATCTACATGAAAGTTAGTGGGAGCAAGTTTATTATATTAGTCCTATATGTTGATGACATATTATTGGCTGCGAATGATTTAAGTTTGTTACATGAAACAAAGAAGTATCTTTCCAAGAACTTTGAAATGAAAGATATGGGTGAGACATCCTATGTGATTGGAATAGAAATATTCCGTGATAGACCACAAGGATTGTTAGGATTGTATTAGAAGGCAAATATTAAGAGGGTCTTGGAAAGATTAAGGATGGACAAGTGCTCTGCAAGGATAGTTCCTATTCAGAAAGGAGACAAATTCAGTTTGGATCAATGTCCAAAGAATGAATTGGAACGTAATGAAATGAAAGGAATTCCTTATGCATTAGTGGTTGGGAGTATCATGTATGCTCAGACATGTACTCAGCTTGACATTAGTTTTGCCACTGGCATGTTGGGTCGGTATCAAAGTAATCCTGGTATGAACCTATGGAAAGCTGCAAAGAAAGTTCTCAGGTATTTACAAGGCAGCAAAGATCATATGCTCGTGTACAGATGATCTGATAATCTTGAGATTATCGAATATTCAGATTCAGATTTTGCAGGATGTATCGACACAAGAAAGTCAACTTTTGGCTACGTATTTCTACTCGCTGGAGGAGATGTGTCATGGAAAAGTGTGAAGCAGTTAATCATTGCTAGTTCAACTATGGAGGCTGAATTTGTAGCGTGCTTTGAAGCTACAATTCAAGGATTGTGGCTGCGGAATTTTTTTCAGGACTTGGAATAGTCGACAGCATTATCAAGCCGCTGAAGCTTTATTCGATAATGTCGCAGCAGTCTTCTTCTCAAAGAATGATAAGTACTCTAAGGGTGCAAAGCACATGGAATTGAAGTATTTATCAGTAAAGGAGGAAGTTCAGAAACAAAGAGTATCAATAGAGCATATCGGTACTAATTTAATGATAGCGGATCCATTAACTAAAGGTTTACCACGTAAGATTTTTTCTGAGCATGTTGTAAGAATGGGTGTTTTAAAGAAGTCCTTATTGTGAAAGGTTAATTAGTACATTTTAATTGGTGCTCATTATGATTATGACAATCTCATTTGTTTTATGTTTATGAATCATTTCATTGTTATATTATGCATGTATGTTTGCAAATAAATAAAATAACCGTTGAAATGAAATTAAATTAGGAGATATTATTCTTCTAAATTACAGATGATTGGATTGAATTAATATTGATACATGGAAGGGATCGTGTCAAGTCATATGATGTGTGACCACCATGATCATATTAGTTTAATTCAATTAAAGTATATGGTTCATTGACATTACATAAAACCCATGAAATGCGTGCTTAAGGTTATTATCTCATAATTAAAGATTATATGGACCAAGTGGGAGAATGTTGGAATTTATCCCGTAAGTGGCCCATATAAAATTTTATGAGATGATAAATATTGGGTTTTACCAAGTCAATGGATAAAACGTAACCACATTATCTTGATCCACGTTGATGGTTAGTGGATTATGAGGAGTCGGTTACGAAAGGGTTTGTTATCCTTTTGAACCCTCCAACTCTACCCCTATGAAAGAGACACGATGGCTCATTATGCAAGACACCGAATCAAGAGATTAAGAGAGCCACCATCAAAACTCTCCACCATCTGAGAGAGTCTTAAAGATTGGGGTTAAGGGAAGGAGAAAAGAAGGAAGAAAATATCATTGTTAGTTTCTTCATCTTCTCCGTTATAAGTTTGTATTTGATTTGCGATGGAAGGAGGTAACTTGTGAATCATTATTTTTATTTATTCTTTAATGTTGCGCTTTAAGTTTTCTACACTTAGCCCAATTGCGTATATGATGCTAGTTTTTTCTATTCTTTTTAGTCGTCTTACACCAAAATTATTTTCAAATTAGGATTACTTTGTCATAACTTGGTCCATATTCTTTTGTGCTTGTTGACTTGATAAGTTGATAGTCATCTATAAATCGGATTTCCTGTATGTGAAATGTTTCCTTTCAGGCCTTTCCATGACCTTCTCGAGGTCTTACTTACCATTCTTCCATGAACACACCACCTTCTATCCTGGTGGTCTCTTTCCCAGGACCTTTTCGAGACTTCATGCACTTCCCATCCTTCCTTTAACATGCCACTTTCTCATTCTGATACTCTTTCTATTTTCCTCGGAAGGTGCCGAGTTCCATGGCTATTGCCAAGATGAGGGTTGCATGTGGACAAGGTGAGGTTGCTTTATTGCCGGGTGGTGGAGTTGAGTGAGGAGAAAGGAGGGCCCGAGCAGGGGTGAGGTGTGGATGTGCCATTTCTGGGGAGGCCATGCAACACATGAACACGGTTGATGGTTGCGGTCCTTGGGTTGGTCAAGCAGCATGGGTGGGGGCACCTATGAGGAGGCGATGAATAGTGATTGGAGCTGGCAGCAGGTAGTGGCGGTAGGGGCCTCTAGTGGTGGCAAGAAGCATGGCTATCCCACAGCTAGGCTGAAGCTTGCAAGTGCGGGGATGAGTCACGTGATCCTCGTAATCCAACGAGTTGATCCAAGCACGGGGAACTCCTGATCTCGTCGCACAAGATCGATCGTCTTCTTTGCGAGAGTAGCACTCCAAGAAGACGGAGAACCGAAGATCGTCGAAGCGACGGCGCGGTGGCGTAGGCGACAACGAAGATCTCCCTTAGGGTTTGGTGGTCGGCCACCAAGGAGAGAGAGAGAGTTGGCGTGTGGGGAGAGAAAAGAGAGAGAGAGATGTGCTTCTAAAAGCTTAGCCCTAGAGAGCATGGTATGCCTCTTTATTTATAGGGTTTTGGGATCCATGGATCTCAATCCATGGGACTCATAAAATCAATGGTTGAGATTGATTTATGATCAATCCAATGGTCAAGATTGTTGTTGGTAAAAGCCAACAACTTTGATTTAATGTAGATCAAATATATTTGACAAATCAAATAAACATCAATCCTAAAATTAAACCAATCAAATAAGGAGACAAATTCCATGGAGATCTCATCTCCCATTGTAATATAGTGGACGACCACCAATCCCAAGTAGGACTTGGTAGCCGTCCACTTATTTCCAAGTGGGGCAATCTCATGAAATCTCATGAGATTGCATATCTCCATGAAATTCTCCATTATTTAATCCGTTGTAATAATTAATTCACGTTTAATTATATTGGATAATATCCATATACATCAAGATAATTAAATCACATTTAATTATCAATTTCTTAATACTTAGATTTATGGAACTATTCTTGAACCCTTTCAAGAATAATGCCATTTCTCCTCAGATACTTGGATATAAGGACAGGACGATTGTATTGTTCCACGTATAGTGACTTGGATATTGAGATCACATCTCAAATCCAGATCCCATGGACCTCTCATAGATGCTTGATTAAATCAAGGTCGTAAATCTAATCTTCTCATTGCATCTGAATCTCATTCAGATCAATGTCCAATTCGTGGATTAAGATTAGGTTACTTCTCTACTTAGAGGAGTCGCTAAAATCCAGACATGTTTCATCACTCCCTCGGAATGGAAGCGTCATGGTTATACAATCATTTATGATCAAATCACACTCAGGTATTCTTAATACATGTACATCCTGCTTACTGGAAGACCTATGATCATTCTGAAGATATAGATCACTTTTACACTGTCATCTTCATGGTTTGATCACTAAGTTTCTCAATCTTGGTCCTTGGGATTTGGTACAGATCATATGTTTTCACAAAGCATATATCTTACCTTCAAATTCATGTCATGCTTCCAAAGCATGACGACCATGTATGGAATTTGATCAGTCCCAATACCTTATGAGTGAGCTCATGTCTCCCGGTTTATAAGTGAACATGTATGATCCCTTTGAGAGATCGTATTACTCATATGTCCTTACATGCACACCAGCTCGCCGGTGTATAAACCTTGGTTAGATCATCAACCTATTGGTCTGCCAAATGTACACACTTAGACATATAGCAATACATCTGTCTCTGGTCAGAGGATGTTTGCCTATGTTGTGACAGTATTCAACATAGGTCTTTGGTTATCTCGATCTCGTTAAGTCAACTCATTGACTCAACTAATTGATACCTCCGAATCACTATTCCCATGTAGAGGATCTGCATCAAGAGGTCAGTCAGATATCAACCTAATGAGCAAGGATTGCCATCTCCTACTCAGACTGGAGATCATCACTTAACAATCATTTGATGATGCTTGATGAGTCCTCTATCTAACTCCTTAGATATTCATACAAGCATCAGCCTCTATGATTCAATCAATGAATCAACAACTGTATGATTATTAAGTTGGCCATGGTACATAACCCATATTGTACAGAGGGACCTTATAGTGCATTCATTCAATCAATTTCAGAAAGGGAGTGAAACATAATCAATAACTTTTATTGATAAATCATTTATTTCAATAACATTTATTGTAGGGATGGTTCGCCTTGGGCTCACATTTTCTAACAATCTCCCACTAGCCCTCAAAACCATTCAGGAACAATCCTTAAACCCATACTCATTAAATGCTGGTCGAAAACCTTCTGTGTCAGAGGTTTGGTAAGAGGATTAGCAATGTTGTCGGCAGAGGCTACCTTGGTGATGATGATGTCACCATGCTTTTGAATCTCTCGAATGATGTGGTATTTTCTTTCTACGTGCTTGCTCTTCTGATGCCATCTGGGTTCCTTCGCCTGGGCAATGTCTCACGTGTTATCACAGATTAGCGGGATGGGAGTATTAGAGGAAACTACGCCAAGCTCCAGGACGAACTTGAGCAACCACACCGCCTCCTTTGCAGCATCTGATGCGGCAATGTACTCGGCTTCTGTTGTTGAATTTGTTGTAGTGTACTGCTTCTTGCTTCTCCAGCTCACAACACCACCATTCAACAGGAATACAAACCCTGATGTTGACTTTTGATTATCAATATCCGATTGGAAATCAGAATCTGTATATCCCAAGACTTGGAGATCATCATCTCCATACATCAAGACGTAATCTTACATCCGTCTTAGATATTTGAATATGTTCTTTACTGCATTCCAGTGTTGTTCTCCATAGAAGGATTGGTAATGACTTACCACTCCCATTGCATGGCAGATATCTGTCCTAGTACACATCATGGCATACATTAAGCTTCCTACAGATGATGCATAAGGGCATCCAGCCATGGCTTTCTTCTCCTCAAAAGTTTGAGGAGCCATTCCTCTAGACAAGTGGATACCATGTCTTAAGGGTAGGAATCCTTTCTTGGAACTATCCATACGGAATCGTTCAAGAATCTTCTTAATGTATCCATGTTGTTACAATCCCAAAATCCTCTTTTCTCGGTTTCTGAACAACTTCAGGCCTAAGACGTAAGAGGCTTCTCCAAGATCTTTCATCACAAAGGTATGGGATAACCAAATCTTCACATTGGTCATCATCCATGTATCATTCCCAATGATAAGGATGCCATCTACGTAAAGCACGATGAACACAATGGCGCTCCCACTAAGCTTCTTGTACACACAAGATTCATCGGGATTCTGCACAAAATCATAACTCTTTATGGTTTCATCAAATCTAATGTTCCAGCTAAGAGAAGCTTGCTTGATCCCATAGATGGATTTATTCAGCTTGCATACTTTGCCATCCTCAGTTATGAAGCCCTGGGGCTACTCCATATAGATATCCTCCCCGAGGTATCCATTGAGGAAAGCCGTCGTGACGTCCATCTACCAGATGTCGTAGTCAAGATATGCAGCTATAGCTAGCAGTGTCCTGATGGATTTAATCATAGCCACAGGAGAGAGTGTCTCATCGTAGTCGATGCCTTCTCTCTGTGTGTAGCCCTCGGCTATGAGCCGTACCTTGAAAGTATCTACTTTCCCATCAGATCCCCTCTTTCTCTTAAAGATCCATTTACACCCAATGGGTTTTACCCCTTTAGGTGGATCCTCTAGGGTCCATACACCATTCTTATGCATGGAGTCAATTTCTGACTTCATTGCTAGCATCCATCTATCCATGTCATGATCCGCGAGTGCTTCATCAAATGAAGTAGGATCATTGTCAGCTTCACTTGATACATGGAATCCATACCTTTTAGGTGATGCAACTACCCTCGAACTCCTTCGAAGAGGTATGGGTGTTTCATCTTTATTTACTTCTTCAGTTTCTGGTCTAGGAAGCTCAGAATCCTCAGGGGATTCTATGAGTTCTCTACTTCATTTTTGTCTTGACCTTTAAGGAAATCATCCTCCAGAAATTTCACATCTCTAGAGACAAAAATATTTTGGATCTCAGGATCATAGAGCTGGTATCTAATACCATCTTTAACATACCCAATGAAGTAACACTCACGAGTGTGAGATTCTAGCTTACTTGCGTCCACGTTCTTCGCATGAACCAAGAAACCCCAAACCCTCAAGTGATTAACACTAGGTTTGGTTCCATACCAAATCTCATGAAGAGTCTTAGGTACAGATTTGCTAGGAATCTTATTCAGGATATATATTGCAGTCTCTACTGCATATCCCCAAAAACTAAGTGATAAATGTACTTTGCTCATCATTGAACGGACCATATCCATGATGGTCCTGTTGCGTCTTTCAGCAACACCATTAAGTTGGGGACTTCCAGGAGTAGTGAGATTGGAGACAATTCCATTCTCTTTAAGGTATTCCTTGAATTCATCTGAGAGGTACTCGCCACCTCGATCTGATCGAATTCGTTTAATCTTCCTATCGGTTTGGTTCTCGACCAAAGCCTTGAATTCTTTGAACTTTTCAAAGGTTTCAGATTTATGACATAATAGGAAGACAAACCCGTATCGCGAATGGTCATCAATAAATGTCAAATAATATCGATATCCATTTCGAGTCGCGATACTAAAGGGACCACATACATCGGATTGTATTAGGTCAATAATACCTTCGCATCTTGTAACCTTGTTACGGAAAGGCATCCTAGTCATTTTACCTCGAATACAATGTTCACATGTAGGTAAAGATTGAACCTATAGAAAATCCAAAGGTCCATCCTTTATCAATCTATTGATCCTATCAACAGATAAATGACCAAGCCTTTGATGCCAAATCATATTTGAATGATTTTTATTATCCCTTGATCTTTTAGGGTTTTTATTAGTGGTTGTAACATTCATGACATGTTCATTAATGCACAATTCATAGAGTCCACCAGAAGTCAAAATATCATCTGCAATATATTTATCATAATGATTTATGACTAATTTATTATCGAAAAGGAATGAATATCCACTTCTAACTAGCTTAGATACAGATATCAAATTCCTTCTGACTTCAGGTACATAAAGACACTCTTTAAGTAATATGACTCTACCACTAGATAATGATAGCCGACAAGTCCTGACAGCGACTGCTGCAACACTTGCATCAGATCCCATCTGGATGACTATCTCCCCTTCTTCAAGTTTTCTAGCTTCCTGAAAAAAATGCAACAAATTGCATACATGAACAAAAGCACCAGAATCAACAACCCAACTTCCTTCTCGTCCAACAAGAAAACTGATTTCAATGATAAAAGTAGATTTCATACCTGCTGGGGCTTTACCTTTGTCGACCGACTTTAGTTAATCCGGGCAGTTACGCCTCCAGTGCCCCGGCTTCTTGCAGTGGTGACAGACGTTGGTTTTATTCAACGCCATTAGAGTGGATGCATTGGAAGATGAGCCAACACCTTGTCCCTTCTTCTTTCTCTTCTGGATCGAGCCCTTCCGAGAACCTTGCTTCCGACCGTGCTTCCCTCTAACCTGTGCAACCATTGCACTGCCAGCGGGACCATCTTTCTTCATTACATCTTCTGCAGACTTTAATGCAGCAAGAAGCCCAGCGTTCGTCAATTCCAGCTTGTTCATGTGGAATGAAACCACAAAGTTATTGAAAGACTTGGGCAACGACAGCAGAATGAAATCAGATTGCATGTATGCATCCATGGTTTCTCCAAGAGTCTCCAGCTCCGACAAGTACCCAAACATTTTGAGTACATGTTCACGGACTGAAGTTCCTTCCTGCATCTTGCAGCGAACGAGTTCTTTCATAACGTTGTATCGCTGGGTGCGGTTAATGTCACCAAACATGTCTTTCAGATTATGCATTATCTCCTGGCAAGTGCTCATCTCCACATGTTGTTTCTGAAGAACATTGGAGAGAGAACCCAAGATATAACATCTAGCCAAAATATGATCTTCATCATACTTATCATTGTATGCTTTTTCTTCCTTTGATTTAGGGTTTTCATGCTTGTCTTCTGAGAGCACATAACTTATGCACTCAGCTAAGAATACAAGCTCCAAATTACGGATCCAATCCGAGTAATTTAGTCCGATCAACTGGTTGACCTCCAGAAGCCTGCTTAGTGGGTTCATGGACTTCATTTTCTGAAATTAAGAATGCATTATATTAGATCATATAATCATACATTCAATTTATGATATTTGATTAAGGCATTTTAAATCAAATTAGTCTTGCTCTGTCAACTATGAAAGTTTATTCCCTTAATCACTTTCAAAGTAAGAGATATACTTACCGCTATATCTCAAGCAAGAACTATGATCTCCTCTTTATCTTTGTCATATCCCAATAATATGAGAACCTATGACTCTAATAAAGAGAAGCGGGAACACATTCCGCCTTGCAAGTCCAACTCGCATTTCCCAATTCGGTCTTTAATACCTCGGCCCACCACCCCTAAGGTGATGTTGACCCGTCATTAATTGAACCAACCGTCAACATGAATACAACTCGCTATGCGCAATCCAATATCACCCTAATAATGTGAGGACCCGATATTGGGGTCACTACGCATATGTCCTTACTCTTTCGAGAAGCGACGAGCCCGATCCAAATGGATCATATGCAGGAGCTGTCACTTCGGACAGGCGTCTCCTACATATAATATATGACGACGAAACCCTTCGCCTTGAGGGGAGACCATGGATGTCACTTGTGTAATCCTCCATTTCATATTCAAATTTTAATTAATTATTATGAATCATATTCATGTAATTAATTCTTCCAAGGGGATCAACAACTCTATTCATAATAGAGTGTTTTAATTGGACATAATTAAATTCGTTGAAATTCCATCCAATAAAATAGAAGAATTATAAATTTCCAAAATAATAGATAGGAATATTGCAAATAAAGCCATTGCAACGCCCATAAATAGAGTAGTCCCCCATCCTGGAGCTGCTTTACCATATTCCGAATTCAACGGTTTCAATAAATCTCCTACAACAGTTCGTCTTGGTCCAGACCTAGAACTGCCCTCAATGGTTTGTGTAGCCATAAATTCTATTTCATTCATTAGTTGATCAATCATATTAAATTAATTATCAATCCAATTCAATCAACAAACTTGATTGTTTTATTTGAATATATATATGGTATTATTATCAAAGTACGTATTAATTTGAATTTTAATAATCGTAAATATATCTTGATTTCTTCGGTATAATCAAGTCCCAACCCGTTGTCATGACCAGTACCGACGAGAGTGGGACGGACCACATACGTTGCAACCCGCTACACCCCAGCGATCTCCGTCTAAACACCATATCCACCTCAGGAAAGGTTAATGCCAAATAGATCAATTTGTACTTGAGATGATCATCGGTTCTTCAACCGAAACTATACCATATAGTAATAATCAGAACATTTTTTATTATAAGGAAATTTGCTAGACAAATTCCCAATCCTATTCAAGCAAGGAGTTTGATGATTGCGTTTCCAATTATGATCTAGATCAAATCTAATCAAATTATTGGTTGAGGCCAAGTCAATTAAGGAAATAATCATCTTTCAATATTTCTCAAATATTTTCCACAATTATTTCTTGAAATTAACAATTAATTTCATTAATTGACAATCACATGGTTCTTGATTAGGACTGTAATTTCAGCAGTGACCCCTACTTACTAAAATTAACATATCTCAATCAATTTAAATCCAAATTAGACAAAAACAATTTTTGAAGATTACTAATTTGATTTAGGACAGAACCTAAGTGAAATTTCACGATTTTGAGGCAGATTAAAACAGTAATTAACTCATTAATCATGTTCAGATTTGCAGTTCCCGCAACAGTGCATACATGTTCATTAAAACAACCATGTCTCGAGCAAGCGGAATCCAAATTATGTAAACTCAGATCCTATAGTTTTCTTATTTAATGGGGAATAAAATCCAAGTGATTAATTAGTGTTTAAACAATTTAAACAGGGACGAATTTATTTACTAAACAGAAGTGCGAAAATCAAATGCGATAAAAACTTTCGCGACCTCTACGAACCCAAGTCGTCCTAGGTTTGCGGATCGTATCCAAAACCTTCGACCTAAGGCTCTGATACCACTTGAAGGATATGAAATAATCCTCAAGCGTATCACGGAAGCGTGAGCATCGTATCGAATACGACGAAGAGCGACTAGTCGTACTAGTTGTTCGGTGCAGCGGAATTTAAAATTTTTCATGCGATGAAACCACATGATCCAAGAACGATTCTCGAATCGTTTCATATATAACCACAATAAGTAGAAGGAATACCTCTTGAAGTGTGGTTGATCGAGTCTCTACGAAAAGAGACCTCCTGTCTCAAGTCCGATCGTCGGAGAAGAAGCTTGCGAGCGCGGGGATGAGTCGTGTGATCCTCGCAATCCAACGAGTTGATCCAAGCACGGGGAACTCCTGATCTCGTCGCACAAGATCGATCGTCTTCTTCGCGAGAGTAGCACTCCAAGAAGATGGAGAACCGAAGATTGTCGAAGCGACGGCGCGATGGCGTAGGCGACGACGAAGATCTCCCTTAGGGTTTGGTGGTCGGCCACCGAGGAGAGGGAGAGAGAGTTGGCGTGTGGGGAGAGAAAAGAGAGAGATAAGTTCTTCCAAAATCTTATCCCTAGAGAGCATGGTATGCCTCTCTATTTATAGGATTTTGGGATCCATGGATCTCAATCCATGGGACTCATAAAATCAATGGTTGAGATTAATTTATGATAAATCCAATGATCAAGATTGTTGTTGGTAAAAGTCAACAACTTATGATTTAATTTAGATCAAATATATTTGACAAATCAAATATACATCAATCCTAAAATTAAATCAATCAAATAAGGAGACAAATTCCATGGAGATCTCATCTCCCATTGTAATATAGTGGACGACCACCAATCCCAAGTAGGACTTGGTAGCCGTCCACTTATTTCCAAGTGGGGCAATCTCATGAAATCTCATGAGATTGCATATCTCCATGAAATTCTCTATTATTTAATTCAACAACTTTTGTTGTGATTTATTCTCCAAAATTAATTCATAATTAATTTTGAGAATATTGCAATCTTGCCATTGGAAAATTGTGAACCACATTCACAATCCAAAACAAAATATAATTTACATTTTCAATTGATTAAACAATGTGTATCCAATACACATTAATAATTAATCAACAAATATAAATTATAATTAGCTCTCTCTAATACATTATAAATCACATTTATAGTATATTATGAATAATTAGATATTACTATCCACATTATTCTTATCCATAAAAATTAAATCACATTTAATTATATTGGATAATTTCCACACACATCAAGATAATTAAATCACATTTAATTATCAATTTCTCAATGCTTAGATTTATGGAATTATTCTTGAATCCTTTCAAGAATAATGCTATTTCTCCTCAGATACTTGGAGATAAGGACATGGTGATTGTATTGTTCCACGTATAGTGACTTGGATATTGAGATCGCATCTCAAATCCAGATCCCATGGACCTCTCATAGATGCTTGATTAAATAAAGGCCGTAAACCTAATCTTCTCCTTGCATCTGAATCTCATTCAGATCAATGTCCAATTTATGGACTAAGATTAGGTTACTTCTCTACCGAGAGGAGTCGCTAAAATCCAGACCTGTTTCATCACTCCCTCGGAATGGAAGCGTCATGGTTATATAATCGTTTATGATCAAATCACACTCAGGTATTCCCAATACCTGTACATCCTGCATACTGGAAGACCTATGATCATCCTGAAGATATAGATCACTTTTACACTGTCATCTTCATGGTTGATCACTAAGTTTCTCAATCTTGGTCCTTGAGATTTGGTACAGATCATATGTTTTCACAAAGCATATATCTTACTTCCAAATTCATGTCATGATTCCAAAGCATGACGACCATGCATGGAATTCGATTAGTCCCAATACCTTATGAGTGACATCATGTCTCCCGGTTCACAAGTAAACCTGTATGATCCCTTTGAGAGATCGTATTACTCATATGTCCTTACATGCCCACCAGCTCGCCGGTGTATAGACCTTGGTTAGGTCATCAACCTATTGGTCTGTCAAATGTACACACTTAGACATATAGCAATACATCTGTCTCTAGTCAGAGGATGTTTGCCTATGTTTGACAGTATTCAACATAGGTCTTTGGTTATCTCGATCTCGTTAAGTCAACTCATTGACTCAACTAATCTGATACCTCTGAATCACTATTCCCATGCAGATGACCTGCATCAAGAGGTCAGTCAGATATCAACCTAATGAGCAAGGATTGCCATCTCCTATTCAGACTGGAGATCATCACTTAACAATCATTTGATGATGCTTGATGAGTCCTCTATCTAACTCCTTAGATATTCATCCAAGCATCAGCCTCTATGATTCAATCAATGAATCAACAGCTGTATGATTATTAAGTTGGCCACGGTACATAACCCATATTGTACAGAGGGACTTTATAGTGCATTCATTCAATCAATTTCAGAAAGGGAGTGAAACATAATCAAACTTTTATGATAAATCATTTATTTCAATAACATTTATTGTAGGAATGGTTCGCCTCGGGCTCACATTGCTAACATGAGCAGTAGTGACTAGAACTGCAGATGGGCTGCACAGAGAGGAAGGGGTCATGTGATGGGAAGGGAATCCCGTGGTACAGAGAATCGGTGGACTTTTGTTATGATACCATGTAGATATGAGTATTTTCATCTATTAATTGAGAGTCCTAAACCTCTTTGTTTAGAGAGGCAACTGTTCAAATCCGTCGACATTGTTATTTTCCTCATCTTTGCCCCCAATAGCTATTTTGATATACAGTCAAATCCTTGACTTCGGCATTAATAGTTTTTAAGTTTGATCATTCATAATGTTATGTTTTTTCTGTTTGTTGTGAGAGGCAGAATTGAATGAGTTTGATCAGAGGTATTGAATTATGGGTCGAAGCTCATAGCATGGGAGGCGGGAGAAAGAGCAATGATGTCAAAGGAGGAACAAGAAGGTTGCGAAAGAGAATGATCCTCATCATTGTAGCATGAGGTCCTACTCAAACGCCATTCTTCATGTGCAGGGAACCAGAAGCCTCTTTTAGTAAAAATTAGAAAAAATCCTCCAAAACGCCTGTGTGGGAAATCATGGAGTCCATAATGACCGTCGCATTAAAGTACAAGAACACGACTTTGATGAGAGAGAGTTGAGCTACATTTTCGAAAAAAAGACACTTGAAGCATTATATCGTAAGAATCAGTGCACAACTTAAACTTGATGTCATGAGATCAATCCCCAAGAAATACTCTTAAGTTTTTAACAGGTAACTAAAAGGATTGCAAGATGCAGACCCATTAACTAAAGAAAGAGTATGCAACATCACATTTTGGTACCAGAAATCACATATTATTCTTGACTCCTAAACAGGAACTCATACTGGTATTTCATTTTATTTGTGCAGGAAAACTATTGATCTCTGAACTCTAGGTCCCCTGATGTCCAAGTATCATGGCCTTCACCACAGCATCAAACACGCCGTCTGCCCAAGGAAACATATGGCCATCACCAGGGAGCTCGTGATAGCGGATCCATGGCAGCTTCTTCGCAAGGTATCGCTGCAGCAGAACGGGCACCAAGAGATCCTCATCGCCATGCCATAGGTGGATGGAGCCATTGTTGCTCGGGAAGGGATTCTTGAGATCCATGGGATCGAACGACCACGTCCCAAACCCAACCTTCATATCGCGATGAAGGGACTCGAATTCACCTTGCTGCCTTACCTGATGCTGCATTACTCAACAGAGAGAATGGAAAGCTTTATACTGAATTCATTAAGCTTTTTTTTTGCATATTTAAGATAGTCACTGCCCATTTATTCTAATATTTACAAATTCAGAAACCAACAAACATGTGATCTTTGTGATAGTTATCTTATGAATTTCCTCTTAGCTTGCAACTCTAGATTTTATTTTTACTGGTTTGACTAGGTGAAGAAAATACACACCTTGTAATAGTCTGCCTGTTCAAATTTAGGGAAGAGTTGTTTGTCTGCAGGAGAGATGATTTCCGGTATCTTGGCCGCGACACTAGAAGAAGGGAACCACTTCTGAGTGTTCCACCAGTATGTGAGCCAGGGGACGTAATGAGCAACTCCGACTGCCCATCTGTCCGGTACAAACTGCTGGAAGAATGCTTCTTTTGACAGAGAGGCGGGAAAGCCAGGCCACCAGTAATTGACCACAGGGGCAAGCAGCGTCGCTCCCGCAAGCCTGAACGCGATCACAAACATGTCGTGAGAAAGAAACACTTAGACACAGTTTCCATTGGGAGTTGAAGTTAAGAAAGATAAATTCTGAATCTAAGAGATGATCACATTAAAGTTACATCATCCATTACATGTCTCTATTTCTAGTACTTAATGCTTCTTTACATTCTGATGCTTACCGGTGAGGTATGTGCTTGAGGCAGCCCCAGGTGGCTTGTCCTCCCATCGAGAATCCGATAACGTAGAAGGTAGCTCCGAGCTCCATCTGGTCAGCGAGTTCTTCGACATCCGATGCTATGCCTATCTCCGACCTCTTCGGGTTCGGATCGCTTTCTCCGTACCCAGGCCTATCAAAGGACAGCAAGTAGATTCCCAGTTCTTCAGCCATTTCCTGAAAAAAATTCACAATTCTATACCAACCAAAGATTCACATTAACCAGAAAGGCAACAGGATGTGGTATATGTACCATGGAAATGGGGGGCGAGTCATATCTGCAGGAGTCAAATGCATGTATGTAGACAATCTTATACTTTGCTCTCTCTTTAGGAACACCCTGTTCTCTGTAAGCCAGATGCCTCCCGTCCTTGAGCCTGATCCTCGGCGCGGAAACACGAGGACCGTCTGGTGATCCGCAGATCTTGGGAGGAGGAGGAACAAATGCTGGGTAAATCCACGCAAATGCTCCCGCAGATACTACCACCAATATGCTTATATACATCCCTGAAGGACCAACATGCCAAGATTTAATTTTTACCCATAAACTCTCTACTGCCTGTTGAATTACATAATCGGTATGTCTTAGTTTCTGATTGCAGGTGAAGAAAATTTGGATTTTTTTTCAGCAGATGCTGTCTTGCTAAACGGGGAAACAGATGGATATATTTACCAGAATGGGTCTTCTAGTAAGAACAGTTTACAATCCTGAAGAGGAAGCCCCTAGAATTTATTTTTGTAATGATGGTTTATTGATTAGTTAAAAAAGACCCATGTATGGGTACTGTGATATTCTAGCAAGATAACATCTGCTGAAAAAAAAATATAATCTTTCAAGATATGCTCAACTAAACTTGATAGCAGCAGAGCTTATTCTTATGGGGGATTCAGACACTGGAAGAAGACGATCAGACCTGCGGATGTGGTGAAGGAGCTCTGGTTGTTCTTGCGGGTACGAGATCTCGGTGAAGCCATGGAGACTATAACCTAAAGCAACCCACCGATTTCTCGTCTCTGAAGCAGAAGGAGAAAGGACTCGCTCCTTTCCTTCTTATCCTACGTGCTCTCCTTAAATATTGTGTTTTCCATCCATTTCCTGTATATTTAAGTTGATTATACAGAGGATTTCTAACATTACTCGTATACGATCCGTATCCATTTTTTAAGGATATGGTAATATAGTTTTAACATCTGTATCTGTTTTTTCAGGATATAGTAATATAGTTTTAACATCTGTCAATATCAGTATCCGCATCCGTCATTGCGCCCCCTCCTCCCCATATGCTGATCTTTCCTTTGGTTCACCTCGCTTCGTCGACGTGGAACTCGGAAAGAGTGACTCTTTTTCCTCCTACCCACTCCCTCAACAAAAGGACTGGTTGTTGGGGCTTGTGATTCTCGTGGAAGTCAAGTTGTCATTACCACAACTAGATATTCGGGGCAGAACTAGATATTTTGATGCTTTTTGACCGATAGCTACATAAATACATATAAATACATAGGATATTTTGCCCTTTTTTATTGAGCATGTTGTTTTACCAGCCAGTCTGTCCCCAATAATTCATTCGGATCATCAAATCATATTCAAAAATGGATAAGGATACGGTAATACCTATATCTGTATCCGTCTGTTTGCATCCCTAATATTGACGGATATTAAAATTATATTACTATATTCTTAAAAACGGATATTGATCGTATACGATGAATAGTAGAAATACTCTATATATCAGCTTAAATATACATGCATTGGATGGAAAATCCTTTTGTTGGCTCTACGGGAGCGCCTAAGTCCGCCAAGATCAAATTCTTCAAACTTTCTTTTTGTTTCATCAAAAGTGCTGGTGTATTCGACGTCGCCAAAGTAGCTAAGGAAGAGGGCAGGTTCTTTAGATATTCCAATGTTTCAGGTGTTTTCTTCTTCATGATGTCCATCCCATGATGGATCGGGTAAAAATCTATGCGGATTAGCTTTCTGGTTTTGGCCTCTTTTGTGGAGAACTACTGCCCCATCCTTTTTGATGAGGTGCCATTCGAGTTCTGTGGCGTTCGGTGACTGTCTCGTTTTGATGTTCGTTCTGTGGCTGGATTTATTTCGTGGCTCATGGACGCTTTCACGATTCACTTCTAAGACTTGCACCTCTATTATGGCTTGATATGATGATGTTTTTTGTTAATCGGTAGACTCTGGTTCTACACTCTTGTGTGGTTGTGTTTACGTTTAATCTTGTTTGTTAAACTCTAACTTTGGTACTTCATGATGAATGAATATCTTGACCGTTTTTTTCTAAAAAAAATAGATGGAAAATCCATGGTATAAATATTTTAAATATGTTTATATCACAAAAAGTATTCCAAATATAATGAAAGAAAGTATAAATTATGTTATATATGGCAAATAATAACATTTTAACTATATATATATATATATATATATATATGAAAATGAATATTTGCAGATACGAATGTTTGTTGATATCAAAGTAATACCTGTATCCATATTCATTTTAAAACAAATATGGATACATATATCAAAATATGTGTAAAACAGATACGGTGGTGGATTGGATCCGTATCCGTTTGCATCTCTGACTCAACATTCATATCTAGTCTTTATTTTTGAAGTAATTATGAAAAAAAACAATCTTACTATTCATACCGATTGAATCACAATCAATTATTTGGAATGAGATTGTTATATGTACAGAGAGAAAATTTCCAATTTGTATATTACTCATTGGTTTCTTATTATCATATACAATCCGTTTATATTCGTAGAAAGGTTTCTTAAAATCTCATGTACGGAGCAAAATTTTAATTTCAGATAAAAATGTTTACGATAGCTTTGCAATTTCTCTAAATAACGTTTTTATTTTTTTCTCCATTTTTTGGGATTATATTTTTTAGACTCAAATATAGTTCGCCTTCATTTTCCCTTTTTATTATATTTTATAATGTGGACGAAGGCTATATCTGTAAAAATTTTATTTTTATTTACAACTTTTATAGCAATCTATATTGAGTGAATTTATAAGCTTACTTGTTGTAAATTTTATCTACAAAATTGTGATTCAATAAATTAAAGTTGCAAGATTACACATATAGTTGCAGTTTTCTATTGTTATTGTGTATAGTAAATTTTATCTACAACATAATTTCACAAATTAAAAGTTGCAAAAACGTTACACATAGAGTTGTAATTTTATATCCTTTATTGTGTAATAAGATAACTGAGTAAATTATAGAATCTATTTTGTAATACTATTTAAAACATTGAAAACCTTAATTTCATGAAGAAGTTGATCTTTTTGGTTGTTTCCACAATTTCTCGTGATATTAGCGATATGTTCGATGATATTCCGCAATATTTCCCATTTCCAACATAGAGAAATAACAACGATATTGATATTTATGGTCACGCTTTCCTTTTCTTATGTGGCATCAAATGCTGCATAGGGATGAAAACGGATCGGATACGGATCGAATATGTCTATTTCTTTATCCATATTCACTTCATCTCTATCGCATACGAATATGGATGTGGATATAATTCGGGTATGCACTAAGGAAACCATATCCTTAAAAATGTGGATACGAATCCGAATCAGATATTTATTGAATGAATACGGATCGAATAAAGAGCGGACCCGGATACGTATCGAATAAATAGCCAATCCAAATATAAATCGAAGAAAGAGTGATTCCAAATATGGATCCAATAAACATGGAATCCGAATACATATCAAATAAATATCAAATACAAATACGAATTTATTTTTTTTTATCAAAGTTCATAATGATTTTAAAAAATGATAACGAAATATAAATAAGCTGCATCATGACAAAAGGGAGCATCGATGTAACCTGCATTCTTGACAATAAGCAAAAAAGAAGATATGATTTCATAACTTTCGTTCGTGCCCATCTCTAAACAAAAGGAAGTTTATTAATATCTTGAATATTTTTGTATTATTTATTATATAATAATAATATAAAAATGTAGGGATGTGGATTATATTATATTAAGTAATGTATAAAATAATATTAAATGTTGTATTCGGATATCCGGATCTGACTATTCAAGCCATTATCATATCCGTATCCATATCCGAAAATTTTTTACAATCAATATCTATATTCGATTCGTATTCGATACTGTATACGATTCGAATATGATAAGCAGAATTCGAATATATCCGTATCCGTTTTCATCCTTAGCTTAGCATCCATCCCTTATACGACTAGCAAAAATCAGACCAATCTGATTATTATTTTTGGTTACAAAAGAGAGTCGCAGTCCCATCCGATCTCGAATCACATTAATTTTTTTTGGTAAATTAAAGAAAAAGATCTCGACTATACTTCAATTCCCAATTTAAAGTCTCATTTTTCAAATATAACAAGGAGGGATTTCATCGTGTTTTTATATCTCGAATACGCGTAAATTCTGAGGACCTCTGCAATCTTCCACGACCCCCTTTTATATTGATGTGTAACTCCAAAGTTGAAATTTCCAAGCCCCTCTACGTTACATTTAAAAAATGTGGTCCCTAATTAGGAGTAGATGAAAACTTGGAGACTCTTTTTGTAATTTGCTCTGTTTTATTCCCAACCAAACTCACCACGGCTAGGGTTGAGCATTGGCCGGGTTCGGGCCAAGATCGGTTTGGTCCGGCCCAAACCTATTTTAGTATACAGACTAATGGGTCGGGGCCTAGACCTGTTTTATTTTTAAAATCTAGGCTCAAGCACAAGCACGATCCAAACATTATAGGCCGGGCTGATCCAATTGAAACTTTAGGACATATTGAGCATATTTTTATCTTCTGAATGCACCACTCATCCCCAACAAAAATGTGTATTCTGTATACATGCAAATATGTTTTACCACATAGATAATATTAAGTAATCATGTTCACGATACGAATATACAATGTACAACAACATGCTCTAAATATGATGAATATATTACCAGTGTAATATACCTGCTTATAATATATGTCCGTTAACATGGTAAAATTATTATCATGATGACATATATAACAATGGTGGTTGTTATATTTAGTTAAATTAATATGTTCAGAATTAAATATTCATATGAATTATATCATCACTCATATCCAGAAGTAATGAGTCGGGTAATGGGCCGGACAATTTGAACCCTTGAAACAAGCTGAGCTAGGTCTGGCCCCTATCAAGCCCGAACCCGGCCCGAATATACATTTGGGCTTGAATTAAGGCCCAAAACCCGGCCCAATTATTTGCAAACTCGGGTTCGGGCCGGGTGGGCCGAATTTTGGGCCGGATCGAACTGATCCGGCCCAATGCTCAACCCTACCCACTGCATACACTAATTTGACCTGCACCTATATAGTTTTTTTTATGTTTGCTCATTCAAAAGATGCTGTGTTTAGTCCTTTTTTGTTAGCAATGGTTCCGAAGTACATGTGCGGTAATCTTGAAAAAAAATGACATTTCAAGTTCGAGTGCTGAAGCTGAATACCGAACACATGCAAATGGCTTTATGCCCAAGTGTAGCAAATAGTCCTATTGCGCATGATGGGATGAAGCATTTGCAAGCGCTCGGTATCCAGCTTCATCACTCGATCTTGAAGCAGCATTTTACGAGAAGACGTGCACAACACCCTCGATCGATAACTGCAAGCACAATACAAGAACATGAATCCGCGACAGAACTTGAACTACATATTCCTGATGCTACACTTAGAAAGCAATATTATCATAAGAACCAGTGCACAGCTAAAAATATCTATTTAATCATAAAAATCAATGCCCGAGTAATGCTCTAAGCTTGGAGCAGGTAACTTGAAGGATTGCAAGCAGCAGATCCATCAACAACAGATATCTGGCAGCAGGAATCGCAAACTATTCTCGACTCGTGAACAAGAACTCATACTGGTATTTCATTCTGCTTGTGCAGCGAAAGTACCAGTCTCTGGATTCCAGGTCCCCTGCTGTCCAAGTATCATGGCCCTCACCACAGAATCGAACACGCCGTCTCCCCAAGAGAACATATGGCCATCACCAGGGAGCTCGTGGTAGTGGATCCATGGCAGCTTCTTCACAACGTGTCTCTGCAGCAGGATAGGCACGAAGAGATCCTCATCCCCATGCCATAGGTGGACAGAGCCATTGTTGCTCGGGAAGGGGTTCTTGAGATCCATGGGGTCGAATGACCACTTTCCGAACCCAACCATCATATCGCGATGAAGGGACTCGAATTCACCTTGCTGCCTTACCTGATGCTGCATTACTCAACAGAGAGAATGGAAAGCTCTGTTCAGAATCCATCAATCTTTTTTCGCTATACATCAATACGTTCAAAATTTTAAGAATCCCCTCTTAGCTTGCAACTCAGATTTAAAGAAAATACACACCTTGTAGTACTCTGCCTGTTCAAATTTGGGGAAGAGTTGCTTGTCTGCAGGAGAGTAGATTTCAGGTATATCGGCCGCGACACTGGAAGAAGGGAACCACTTCTGAGTGTTCCACCAGTATGTGAGCCAGGGGACGTAATGCGCGACTCCGACCGCCCATCGGTCCGGTACAAACTGCTGGAAGAATGCTTCTTTCGACAGAGAGGCGGGAAAGCCAGACCACCAGTAATTGACCACAGGGGCAAGCAGCGTCGCTCCCGCAAGCCTGCAAGCGATCACAAACATGTTGTGAGAAAGAAACACTTAGACACAGTTTCCATTGGCTTTGCAGTTCAAAAAGGATTAGCGGCGCAGCTTGTTGCCCGCTTGTCTCTTATTTCGATGTAATCCCTCTTTATTGGGAATTGAAGTTAAGAAAGATTGATTTTGAATCTAAGAGTTGATCGCGTTAAAGTTACATCATCCATTATGTCTCTGTCTTTAGAGTCTGATGCTTACCGGTGAGGTATGTGCTTGAGGCAGCCCCAGGTGGCTTGTCCTCCCATCGAGAATCCGATAACGTAGAAGGTAGCTCCGAGCTCCATCTGGTCAGCGAGTTCTTCGACATCCGATGCTATGCCTATCTCCGACCTCTTCGGGTTCGGATCGCTTTCTCCGTACCCAGGCCGATCGAAGGACAGCAAGTAGATCCCCAGTTCTACAGCCAGTTCCTGAAAACAAACAATTTTCAACCAACCAAAGATTCACATGAACTAGAAAGGAAACACATGATGATATGGCATAAGTACCGTGGAAATGGGGGGCGTATCATATCTGCAGGAATCAAAGCCATGTATATATACAATCTTATACTTTGCTCTCTCTTTGGGAACACCCTGTTCTCTGTAAGCCAGATGCCTCCCATCCTTGAGCCTGATCCTCGGCGCGGTAACACGAGGACCGCCCGGAGATCCGCAGATCTTGGGAGGAGGAGGAACAAATGCAGGGTAAATCCAGATAATTGCTCCAACAAATAATGCCACCAATATGATCACATACATTCCTGGAAGACCAACATGCCAAGATTTAATTTTTACCAACACACACACTGCTGCCTGTGGAAATACAAACTTGGTATGTCGTAGATTTTGCTTGCAGGTGAATGATTGGATTTGTTTTACAAACCAATTCAGCAGGTCCCTTTAAATGTGTTCTTAAACATAAAACACTGGACAGAAGTGAGCATATTTTATGGGGATTAGGAGTCCGAGTCTTCCACATATCTCCATCCATGCAAGAACAGTTTATAATTCTGAGGCAGAGAAAAAACCCTAGATTCTTTTTGTAATAATGATCTAATGGTTAGGTTAAAAAAGACCCATAAACAGATACTGCGATACTCTAGAATGACACCAACATTCTGAAAAAAAACAATCTTTCAAGATATGTTCAACAAAACTTGATATTATCAGTACTTAATTTTGTGGGCAACTCAAACAAACACTGGAAGAAGATGCTCAAACCTTGAGACATGGCGAAGGAGCTGTGGTTGTTCTTAGGGCTGTGAGACCTCGACGAAGCCGCGGAGACCATCCTGATCTCCGCAGCCATAAAGGCTATAACCTAAAGCTACCAACCCTTCTGTGATCGCAGAGACCAGAGGGTGGAGGAGGACCCACTGTTGAATGGTCTCTTCTCTTCTCTTCTCTTCTCCTCTGTGTTCTCCTCCTCCCTCTCAATTATGTATAGGGAGAGATGCCAAGAAAGAAAGTCCAGAATGATCATCATGCATATATTTTTTTAAAGTAATTTTCCATTAAAAAACTGCTTGAATGAAATCAAACTCTGATCTGCTCAGTACCTCCACCTCTCTCTCTCTCTCTCTCTCTCTCTCTCTCGTTTGAACAACCCACATGCTATAGTGTATTATTTGATATTTTTATTAAGCATGATATTTGTGTGTGCGGATTTTTGCTGAACGAGATTTTATTTTTAGAGCAGGATGTTTATATATATATATATATATATATATATTTATATTTATATTTATATTTATATTTATATTTATTTATTTATTTATTGAGGTCATATGACGATGCATGTGCTGCTATTGTATTATACAGGGAAAGATAACGAGATAAGCTGACACCCCTAATAATAATTATGCCAATCGGTGAGCGGTGGATGGGTCAATTTATTTAATATTTATCAAAAAATGTATAGTCTTGGTTGGTGCAAATCTGGCTGTTAGGTAGTGGCTTCCACACCTTGGAACTTGGAGTTTGTATATTTGGCTTGCAAATTTGACTAGTGTGGATCTGGTTGGAGAAATATAAATGACTGAATAGTTATGCATTGTATTGATATTTGATAACATTACGAAGGCAACCCTCAACTTCTGCAATATCAGTTATGTTCCATCCTTTGTTGTAACTTGTAAGAGAGTAGATCCTTTGTTGTGGTGTTGTGCCTGCTGTGATCGCGTGAGCCGCTCGATCTTGATCGAGCGGTTTACACAATTTTGCACGGTACGAGGCTCACAAAAAGTGCAAAATCATGCGAACCTCTCGATCTTGATCGAGTCGCGCACATGGTTACTGCAGGTTGTGCTGCATTTCTGCCTACAACAGACGATCGACCTCCTTGTTGTAATATTAGTGGTGCTCTTAATTTTCTTCTTGTACTGTTATCACTTGTGCCCTTTCGTTAGTTTAACCGTCAAAAGAGAGAAAATCAAATCACACTTTATTGAAACTCATTATTTCCCACTCAAATTTGAATTTGTACGTGGATTTATTGCATAGAGAATTGGAGGCTGCATGCAGACAAGAAATTTCTATCTTTTCCCTCTTCATTCAAGTTTATATGTGAGTATATTCTAGTGTTTTTTATTAGAATTCATACTTTTTAATTTTTCTTGGAATTTATATGTGAGTGTTTATTAAAACATCAGTATAGACATTATAAAACTCAAGTATACGCATTCACGTTACACAATACAACAAGTTTGGTCAATGGTAATAAATCATTTGATATTCATCTAACATATCATCCATAGTTAAGTTTATAAAATTGATTTTTATTTGAGGCAAAATATGTTTGATTTTTTTGTTCATAGGAAATATTGTATTTATTGATATATCCCTAGCGACGAATCATGTAATGAAAATTATCCGCTAAAATTTTCTACTCATCATCGTCAAGCAAGCAATAATAAGTAAACCTAACAAATATCGTTAATGGATAAATTATCAATATATGAACCTTGACAACAAATATGACATCTGTTGCAAATTATAATAACTATGGATAAAAAACGGACAAATACATATGCATATGTGCGTGTTATCTTATTCTTTTTAAAACATGGATACGGATACAGAAATAGATACCTTGCTGATATTGAACAGTCACAAATCATGTCTTTAAATATGGATATATATATGTGGAAAATACAATTATAATTCATATACAAACATGTTACAAATGGTTATGATCATCCTACGGGTAATATTTTTCCCTAACACTTATATTCGATGTAAATATATTTGTAAAGTTAAATTTAATAGTTAATTAAGTCAAAATTACATAAATAAAAAAGAAAATAAAGTAATATGTTAAACTAAATTTTTATAACAAATAGTTAAATATTGTAAATATATATTTGGGTAAATTATCAAGAAAAAGGACACTGAATATGCATCAATTCTCAATTATAGGGTTAATTTTAAAATGTTATAAAGATAGTACAAAACTTTCACTATGCTTTACCATTGACACAGAAAAGTCACATAAGCATGTATTTGAGACAAAAAATAATATCAAACTCCCCATTGTTATTTTCTAAAATGAGGTCCGGAGATCAAGGTCTAATTGGAGTTTTTTTAAAGTTACCTTATATATTTTTCTTCTTAATTTTGGAAATGACTCTAAAATGTATTTATTATAAAAATCCTATAATACTATAAAAAAGGTCCTATAATATAAAATTTTGAAAGATATGTTCTTGCGCCTTTAATAAGCTTCCCAGTCGTTGCAACAGCTAGATCCCCCTCCCTCATAGCCGTCGACGTCCCGGCTGTCTACGCCGTGATTTGGCTCGCGTCGGCAGCGCTGGTCGGGGAAGGCCGAAGGGAGTTAGAGTTCCGACGCGGTTCTCCTGGGCGGCGGAGTCCATACCACCTCGAGGACCACTCCTTGACACGGAGAGTGCGGGATGGATGAATTGAATGGAATGGAGAGGAGTATGATGCAGTTGGTCTACGGAGGAGGAGGATGAAGAGGAATAAGGAGCATGAGGGGAGCTGTCGTCGGCAAGGGGCTCCCGGTGAAAGGGAGCTATAGGCTGTAGGAGAGTGTGGAGGAAGAGTAGGCAGCAGGGAGGTGGGCGCAGGTGGTCGCGGACAGTTCGATATGGGCAAAGGAGCCGGAGGAGGGGGTAGGCGTAAGGCTGGCTATTGAGTCACGGCTCGATGAGCCAGTCTCGGGTTCAGTTCGATAAGGGCTCGTGAGCTTGGCTCATTAGGCTATTGAGTCGAGTCCGAGCTAGAATTTTGGACCCGATAACTTAATGAGTCGAGCTTGAGCCGAGCCTCACTCAGCTCGATAACTTAATAAGGAGCTTGATAAGGAATATATATACATATGAGAAAAAGGAGCCTACACCGGCGGGTGCATGTAACTACATTCACCCGGCCTAATTTTTCATTATTTTTCGATTTTTTGGAATAAACCTTGAGGGATTTAGATCACCATGTTGTCATTCCAAATTCAACTTATTTCAAGACTTCTATCACCTCCATCAAGACTATCAAATTTTAATGGTCTCATAATTGCTGAAATTGGCCCATTTTAGATGAACGTGTTAGGAATGTTTATTTTGCATGAAACTTGAAATACTTATTCGCTTCAACATAATAAATCCCCCAACTTTTATCGAAAAAAGTAAAAAAATTATCGAAAAATAGGGTGGGTGTAGGGAGTTTCCTACAACCCAGGGTGCAGGCTCCCTGCCCCCTATACACATAATATTTATATATGTATATATAATACAAACAAAATAAAAGTAGCCATTTGTAATTTTCCCTCTGCTAACTTTTCCCCTGCCACGAGTCACGAGTTATGACCAATTCTCGATATTTCATTCCCGTCCACACATTTGCCCGCCGCACATGCATTAGAAAATTAATATTTTTTTTCTTTTTTATAAGCAAATAGAATGTTACAATATATATTATAGTTAAGATTTTGTACACAACTTGGATAGTGGCATACTGATACGTAACATGATCTTAGATAGAGCAGGTTTTGAGTTCAAATTTGTGTAAAATACTTTTCCGTCAAAAACTACCCATTTTCCTTAATGAGCTTGACTTTGGCTCGAGCCCATACCGGCTTGATAAGGGGCTCGAGACGAGCGGTTCGCACAAATTCTCACTTTTTGTGAGCCCCTGCAATGAAAATTCATGCTAACCGCTCGATCAAGATCAAGCGGCTCCGGTAATGCCCACAAAGTACACCAGACTCTGCAGTACTGTAGACGATCTGCTTCTGCGGATTGAAGGGGAGGAGCTGCTGAAGAGGAGGAAGGAGATTAAAAAATTGCATTTTAAACTTAGATTTCCTTTCTAATTATCTTCGTGTCCAAAAGTTCACACGAATTGCACAAACGATAAAACTACAAAGCACATGCACAACTGATATTGCGAAAAAGATGGAGAATATTTGATATTACATAAGTTAAGAAGAGTATAATTCTATAAAACTTTGTTACGAAAGATAATAAAATTATCACCATAATAAATACACTGCTTATAATACTTAGTGCCTCTTAAATTAAAGAAAATTAAAGAAGTTATATTTAAATATCATAGGACTGCCATTAAATTATATTGTAAATACTAACCATTCGTACATGTCATTTTTTTTCAATTTCATACGGATATATAACAACTATTATGATTTATTATGCATACAATATGTTTAGTTCTATGTTTGGTATTTATATTTAAGTATTATATTAATCGATCAGATTCATTTCATGGTTCCAGAATTAAATATTTACAACTTTAATCATATCACTAAAATTTTCATTTAGATAGCCTCGAAGCAACATTTTTGACCCTAAGATCTAAATTATATGTCCCTAATCGCTTAGCCGATCACAAAGTTTAATTGTTAAATTAACAAATTTCTGATGCATAATATACAAAAAAGATTTGAAATTATCTCACATGTTAATGTCAAATAGAAAATCAACATTCAAATATTATTTGTGTAACTACCTAAAAAATACGAGAAAAACTAACATTTTAATCCATGTGTCTTTTAAACAAAGAAGTGACAAACATGAATTTTCGTCTAGATTTTCAAAACATAGAAAATAAAAAGGATATTTACACTTATGACTATGAGTAGTTTCGTAATTACACTCAGAATCCTCAATAATTCATCCAGGACCTTGAGTAATTGTAATGGAACGGGTCGCGTCGACCGGCGGAAGCTTGCGATAGTTGATCGCACGACCGAACCGTTACCAACCAAAAATGATAAATGGCATACAATGAGCAGAGAAAAATATCAAATCCATAAAACGTCCAACCAAACTAGAGTTCCATTATTACAACTCTAAACTGGGGAAAAAACTGTTCTAGGAATTAAAATAGCATCTCGATAGTTCTTGTGGGCATACAGATATCCACTTGATCTTCACAAGATAAATTGTACCACGACAGAAATATCAATGAGTCCGTAGCACGATACAGAATATGCAATCAACCCTGTTCTTCACCTAAAATTGACAAATATAAATTTGCATGAGCCTAATGTCCAGTATGTATCGGGGTCCATGCATGGGTATTCTAACGGTCCTTGATCCATTATAATTCATGTACTTAGATTTTCATGCATACAAAATATTTCGTACCTAGATATTTCCCATGCATGCCTAAGTCGATCCCTACGAGGTATTATTTGACTTCTTTCATAAACATGGATATGCATGTAAAGTAGGTAAATTGCATAAGTAGGTATGATAACTATCTATTTCTACTTGTGGGCATATTTCATAAAATACCAAGCAATTTACATATAAAACGTATAAACCACTTTATATATTAGCCCCCATGATTTAGATGGTTTAACTTTCTTAACAGTTGTAGCATAACATATAATGGTTTATTCTCTTATTAAATCATTTCTTGCATTTTTCATGATGGTTTTCCCTTATAAACCATTTTCTTGCATAACATTCATACGTATCTTGTTATACGTTTTCAATCGCCGGCACTTGCGGTTCATGGCATGACATGACAGTGTAGCTACAACTGTAGAGGACTTATCTTTTACCTCGATGGTTCCTTGCAACCATACGTCCCTTGCGACGTTGCCCCTTGCGGCATTGCACTTTGGCTTACACGACCCCTTGCGGTCATTCATATGACTCTTTATAAGTTCATGCCTTAAATCTTGTTTAAGGTTATCAAAAGCTCTCAATTTATCATAAAATAAAATAATGTATGTAATTAGTACCAATTTCTTTTAACTAGAGATTATAGAGGATGAAACACGTATGATTATGCTAAAACAGACAATAACGTGTGCCTTATTATATAATTTACAAATCAATTAGAATCTCATATCATTGTATTAACCCTGCTTTATATCTAGATAGTATTGAATTAATGTATATCATGCAATATCAAACAAGAGTCTCTGGACTAAGGAATCAAAATTGTAAACTTAGTCGTATATAGTCAATTACTAGCATAATCTGAGTTCCTTATGAAGGATACCAAGATAACATACATTCTATAATATATTTATGTATGAAAAAATCCTCATGGTTAATTATTACTCTCTTATTTCTAAGTTGGGTGTATTTTTTTGAAAACATGTCTTATATAATTTGCATGATGTAACTTACCTGAAAGTGGATAATACATCATTTACGTGTAGATTGATCCAAATCTAGGGCATTAATTGTATAATCTGTGAAGGGAAATATAATGCAACTTGTAATAGACGTGAGTTGGCAACCCATATTTCCGTATCCTCCAAAAGCAAGATTCAAAAGAAAGATTGCGAGTAAACAAAAATTGGTCGAACCTTTTAAGGGAATAAGATCTGTTCAATTCCATGTGCATACATGTCATCCAATAAGTTTGAGAGGAGGTGTTTCTTTTTCGAATTAAAAATGGCATACATATATATAATTCTAGGATTTCAACAAAAATAATGGGAGATCTCGTTGTAAATGTGAAATCAATATCCATGCATATTATCCTACATCCGACACATACACTTGAAGTAGAATTTTGGGTAAATTCATTATTTCCATGCATCGGCATATGGTCCGTAAGAGGTATAACCTAACGAATCAATATACATTTACATTAGCCCAACATCTGGCGTATACATGTAGAGATCATTTTTCGGATATGATCACAGTTCATATGAAATCCTAGAACGATACATACATTAAGAGATATATTCAAAAGTGACCAATATTTTCGAAATCTAGACCGATGCATACGTTTAGAAATCGAGATCCTAAAGCCGATACATACCTTGATCCCAAGCTTATCTCTACCCGTCGCAGTCGTCGCACCTTCTTTTGATCATGGATCCGTGTTCTCCTCCTCTTCGGAATCGATGTCGCCTTCTCCTACGACGAAAAGGGACGTTCGGTAAGATATCCCTTCCTCCCTCTCTCTCTCTCTCTCTCTCTAACTCTCACTAAAAGCAAGATAAGGTGACATGAGGGTAGGGGGAAACCCTTGTGATTTTTAAAGTTGATAATGGATGAGATTTAATGTATTAATTAAATCCATTTAATCCAAGATAATTCATTTGAATTTTTTTCCAAAAAGCCAGGCCATTACAGTAATGCTTAACTCTTACATGGTATAATCATGTGTTAAATTCCATTCAATTTCTTCGTTAACTATGATGGAATCCATCAAGTATTAAAATAATCCACCATTAAGTTTACCTAATTTACAATTGACGCCAATATTCCTTTCCTTCCCTCTTCCACACATATTACCACTGTACATGACACCGTCTCCCCTAGGGATGAAAACGATCAGATATGGATACGAATATAGGTATAATCATATCCTTATCTATTTGAAAATACGAATATGAATGTGGATACAAATATTGATGAATGTGAAAAATGTGTTGTCATATCTTTAAAAATGAATACGAATGTAAAATGAATACGAATCGGATACGAATAATAACATAAATATTTAATAGATTAACTAAAATATACATGTTTAGGATTGTTTTCACATGAAATAGATATACCAGATATAGTGATTTTACAAGAAGTATATCAACAATGATGCATGCAATCTTAAAATATTATTATGTACAGTTATAAATAAATCTATTATTATACTTATGTACAAAAATGAATATACGAGTGCGAATGCGAATATTAGTGAATGTCAAAGTGATATCCTTATCCGCATCCATTTTGAAACGAATACGAATATGAATGTCAAAATATGTATAAAACGAATGCGAATACGAATGCCAAAATATGTATAAAACGAATACGATAGCAGATCGGATACGAATATCACTACTAGAAAATATAACATAAGCAATGGTTGTAAAGTTGTTGTAAAAAGTTATTTGCAACCGTTTTTTTACATTTGCAATGATTTAGGACCGTTGCAACAAACGTTGCGAATGTTGCCGTTGCAATTGACCAAATGCAACGATTCCATGTAATCATTGCAAGTGACCATTTGTTGCAACGGTTATTAAAACATTGCAAATTGGCAACGTTTTTCAAATCGTTGAACTAGATATTAATTGCAACACTTTTATAAATGTGGCATAAATTTTGGCGACGTTATTTTAACCATTGCAAATTTATAGCAACATTTAGAAACATTGCAAATGATGACATATTTTTGACATACGTAATATAATGCAACCTAAATTAACTGTTGCAAATATAAATGCAACGCTAAAAAAGCAATTCAAAGTAACATTTGCAATGCTTTGTAACCATTGCAAATTATACCAAATTAAGTAATATTTTTCTGCAATAAACAATTATAAAAAAGTGATATATAACCTGTTTAACATGAAAATTATCTCATGTATCTGCAATCATCTATTAAACAAATACCCAATGATAAAAGGCACATTAACAAATAACTCATGTTGTCATTTCACTGTGAACTCCATGAACGTTCCAAACACAAACGACAGTTTCAGATATCTATGAAAATAAGAGTTTCAAGCATGTATGTTTAAGAGTTTCATAACAAAATAAATAAATAACATTCAAATCAACAACGCATATCACTCAATGACATGCTATCATCCGAGTAGTACTCATCATCGTCGTCGTGATCATTGTCCTTGGAGTTGCTACCATGACCATGATTGCTGATAATGCCCCCACTCTCATGTGAAGATGATTCTTTCCCCTTTCCTACAACTGATATAAGACGCTCCATGTCCTGACGATGAATCTCCATCATATTTGTCATTTTTTCTTCCATCGAACAAAGCTTTTCCTTCAAAGTTTCCACTGTGTCGTGAAGTTTAATGACTTCTTGATTGGATGCGCTCCCCCTATTATCAAAATATATTGATGGGGTAACACCACGACCTGCACAACGTACACGACGAATCTTGCCATCAGGATCGGGTAGCCTACCTTCTTTATGCCAGGACATCCACTTTGCAGTCTTTGAAGATCTAAACAAACGTTGGAGTCTTGGAACAAGTGGAAAATAACGAAGAACTTTCTCTGCCCTTTTCTTTAAATTTTCATTTGTGTCACTTCTTTCCTTATATCTAGAAACTTTGCACTCTGGACAACTATCAAGATTTTGATTCTCTTTCCTGAATAGAATACAATCATTACGACATGCATCTATTTTCATGGAATTTAAACCCAATGATCTTAATCTTTTCTTTGCATCATACCAATTACTTGGATAACCTTGAGGATGGTCTAATAGTTTACCAATAAACTTAAGTAGTTCTTCAATCATCTTTTTAGTACAACGATGCTTCACTTTCATCTCAAAGATTGTCAGTAGAAATTCAAGTCTTGATACTTTAGATCCTTGAACAATGGGCTCCTCTGCTTCTCTTAAGTTTTTATAAAATTGATTATCATCAAGTTCAAATGGATCATGGGTAGGGGGAACCATAGGGGTAGGTTGAGACTCCCATAACATATCCACAATCTGCTCATTTTGGAGATGTTGATGCGATGACTCTCCGACTTCCTCTCCATGCATATTCCACACATAATAGTGCATCCAAAAACCTTCCAATATCAGATGCTCATAAACAACATCTCGTGTATATGAGTGTGTATTCTTGCACTCCATACAAAGACACAAAATATTCTCTCCATCAGCTCCCGATCTGTATGTGAATTGGTCCTCATGAAATGCCCATTCAAGAAACTTCTTGACTCCTCTGTCATATTCTTCAACATTTCTTAGTCTCATGTGCATCCAAGATTTATCCATTTGCTAACCCTATAACAGTATGCATCGATTCATAATTTTAATATAATATATTTAACAAAGAAAGAAATCAATGAACTTATAGTAGAGTATAGAACCAACCTTCTTGCAGGTTTGTTGGTGTCGTAGGATGCAATTTTTCTCTTAGGTTACAACTTTAGCTTCCAGCAACAAAGATGCTTCTTAAGGTTGTGATTTTAACTTTAAATAAGAAAGATGCATTTAATCCTCCTAATTAAAAATCAAATTCAAGATCATAACCAAATTAAATTAATCAAAATACTATCATAATATAAAAAGAGATTTATCTTCAAGGAATAGTTAAAGTTTGTTGGGTAATCATCCAATAGTTAGGAACAACTAGAACAACTAAAAGAAATCCTGCTAATTTTACTCTTAAGGATGATAATTTTATAGGTTAAGAGAATTACTTTTCAAAAGTAATAACATAGGCTCACCTTTTCCCTCCTTGAGCTTCTTCTTCAGAATCAAATGCAGAGAGGAGATAACAGAGACAAGTAGCCCTCAGAGTGGGAATGAGTTTTCTGTACAAACCTATTAGTTAGTTATTGTGAATAGCCAAATGACAATAATCTGTACACTAAGCAATTCTACATTTTACAAAAGAAAGAAAGAATCTAACGAAAGGTGCAGGTTTAGACGGTGTTCACTTTGTAGATGTGTTGTATAATATCGAATGTCTGTAAGAGAAAATTTGATTTAGAAATACCTTCATAGCGATACCCATCACTGCCTTCTTTCATTGTGTCATCCCTGATTGGAATCATTTTTTCATGTCCATATTAGAAAATGATAAAAACAATACATGTCAAAGGAGCATCACAACTTGTTATAGCACCCAACCTATCCATATCAAGCAAGTATATGCAATCTATATTTTTTTAACATAACCACAATTTAAAAATAAACTTGGATACCTCACGTATTCTCAAATCAATCTGCATGCCCTCCCACACACCCCTCAATATGGATTGCATACTCCTCATCCTCACAACCAAGTCCCCGTCCACCCTCAACTTCATCCACTGCCTACTAATACTAATATTATAAATACACTTTCATGATTTTTTTGTCTTAGAATGCTTTTGTACCATCCATATAACCACACAACCTACCTATATAACATAAAAAATGACAACTAACTTAGTGTTATTTCGTTGAAAAAAGATATAAGAATTCATGTGCCATAGCCCATAAATTTGGGTATGTACAACACCAATCCATGACTGTAAGGGGAAACATGGGATCTATATAAGAAGCAGGTTGATATTGAGGGAACGGGGGTGGATTGGAAACCAAAACTTAGGTATCCATTGGTGACAAGGGAGAGAGACATCTGCTCTAGAAAATTATGGATTGAATCTTACATTAATACTCAACATACCCTCCAGATTTTATTATAATTGATATCCTTTTATTATATATGGGTCGTACAACATGCATCGTACAAAAGCAGGATGATATCCTTTTATTGTAATTGATAAAGAATAGAAAAAGCATGACATCGGACATTTGACCAAGCGAAGTTTCGATCACGCGCTCAACACAGTCACGGGGATAGGCGTGTGATCAGATCATGGAAAACAAAAGGTGATTGAAAGGAGGCGACAACTGTTGGCTTTAGCATCCAAACCAGTGATATGTTTTCATCAAAGAGTCGCATGGAGGTCTGAAAGAACCGGAAACTCCAGGAGGGCTCGTAATCTTTAGCAATAGGGAGTATATAAAGTAGCAATTGGAGGAGAAGAGAACAAACCTAAGACAGCCGCTGACCACAGAATATTGAAGTTGCTGGAGAGAAACAAATCGGTGGAGAGTCTCGTGTAGAGAACTGCGCTGGAGAGAATACACGATTAAGATTTGAGGAAAAGCTGAGAGGACGAAAGGGTTAGGGTTTTGGCGGCTTAGATATTTAGGTATTTTTGGAGGGACAATTGAGCGGGATATCATTTTGGAAAATTCCAGATGTTTTGCAACATTTTTACAATAGGTCGTAAATATGAAGGCGATATTTACTTAAAAAATGACGTAATTGAAGTTTAAATTCAATGGTTGGCATTAAATGCTGCGAATCATTGAAGTAAATGCAACATAATTTTCCAAAGCGTTGCAATCAATAATCTAGTACAACAATTACAAAAACCGTTGCAATTAAATTATCATTATCAACACTTTTTTAAAAGTGTTGCATTATCCGTTGCTAAAAAATCTTTTTCCTGTAGTGTATATTCACATTCATTTTCATCCCTAGTCCTCCCCCTCTTGAGATGTCCGACACCAACGAAGTCCGAGCCACCGCCGTCCTCCTCCTTCCCAACTTCTCGAGATCATATCCATGCCGTTCATACTGGCAACTGTGTCCGCATCGCTGCATTAGTTGATTGCATCCTTGTACATCGCGAGATGAGCACTCGACGCTGCCCCCCAGCCGGATCAACAAAAGATGATGTATTTCGAAAGATTCAATAATAATGCAGACTCTGATTCTTTGTATAAAATTTTGCGAAGTACAAGAATCGCATTTTTAATCTTACCTTAAGCAGTAGAAATTTACTTCTGACATGTCTGTGTGTATGCAAATTGAGAACTTATAAGAAATTATATCTTCGATCCTAAGTAAACAAATAGATTCAGCTCTTGATTTGGTATTTTCAAGACGATGAGTACAATCTGGCCATTCTAAGCAGCAGCCCTTCCGTTGCCCAGGAGCCTAACCTCTCTGGTGAGATCCCGAGTGGCATCACTGTAACACCCCAACCCGGGGCCTGTTTGGTTGCAGGGTTGGACAGGGTTGGCCCAACCCTGGTTACTATTCACAAGGGTACTTCCTCCTCACAGATTACTATTCACCCACCCCACCCCAACCCAACCCAACCCAGTCCAACCCAGCAACCAAACATGCCCTAAAATGTAGTCCTACATCTAAATTTCACAAAGTGTGAGAGTGTGTTATAAGTGGTGGGGATTACTACTTGACAATTTGAGCTTAAGCATTTTAGATGGTTGTCAATGGATTTAATTGAGCCCGAACCCAACAAATCCAATTTTCCTCGATAACAGACTGGGGACATAAGCTCGGGACATTACAATCACTAAGCTTGCGAAGCTATGGCAACTAGAACTCTATGACAATTCCCCCACTTCAACTCACCCAGTAGCTTTGACAACCTCTCGAACCTCACCTCCTTCGACGCCTCCGACAACGGCCTCCACCACGAATCGACAACTTCTCCGGCCCCATCCCCGTGGAGCTCAGGGACTTCCCGGACCTCGTGAATCTTTCCCTCTACTCCAACCGTCTCACAGGGGAGCTCCCGAAGTTGCTTGAGAGCTATGGGGACTTCGACTTCATCGACGTCTCCACGAACATCCCCACGGGACCAATACCGCCGGACATGTGCGAGCACGGCAAGATGACGAGGCTCCTCCTGCTCGAGAATCGCTTCACCGGCGAGATCCCCGTGAGTTATGGATATTGCCACACATTCACTCGCCTCCGTATGAACGACAATTCCATCTTTAGGGAGATCCCGCCGGCGATCTGGGCGCTCCATAACCTCACCATCATCGACCTCACGAGGAATGCAGGCCTTCGCAGCATGATTGCCCCGAGGATTGGATCTGCCGGAGAGCTCACAAGGCTCCTACTAGCCGGGAACCAGTTCTCCGGTGAGATCCTTGCGGAGATCGGTGAGGTGAGAACCTCGTCACGATCGACATCTCCCGAAACAAACTTACTGGCAGCATCCTCGCGACGAGCGACTCAACAGCCTCATCGACCTAAACGTGTAGGGAACGGATCCTCTGTTGTAGGGAGGATTGCAGCAGAGGTGTTGTAATCCTCTTTAGGTTATTTTTATCATTTTGATTCAAAATCTAACTTTATAGATTGAGTTTCGTAAACTACACAATTTCTTTGAGCTGAAAAGCTCCTTTCGCAAAGTTAGCGGGAAGGTCACTCACTATACTATAGTTTGGTTGGTGGCTGACGCAAGGAAGGAGAGTTGGCGACTTGGCTCTGATCTTCCGCGAAACAGGCTACCAGCAAGGAAAGATTCGATGATCCACCTACCAATTTCTTCTCCATCCAGCACTCGCTTGAATTTTGTTACGACTGAAAGAATAATCGAAGGGCCTTCAATGATCAGGCGGGATGGCTGACTTAACGCGTGTTTAGTTTAATTCTCTAACTATCCTCCAAATTTCATCCAAATCCGAGCTAATTTGCTATTTTATCTTAATGGCTAAACATTTGATCATAATGTAAGCAACTTAAATTCGATTTAAAAAAGATCCGAATGTTTGATCATTAAGATAAAATATCAAATAAGCTCGGATTTGGACGAAATTTGGAAGATAGTTAGAGAATTAAACTAAATTACAATCTATAAGGTTAGATTTTGAAATTAAAATCATAAAAATAGCCTAGAGAGGATTACAACACCTCTGCTACAATCCTCCCTACAGCAGATGATCCGTTTCCAAACGTATTTTATACCTCCAATCATATTCTTATTTTGACACGCATTACAATATTTAATTGTATTATCAATTCATAGATATTTAAATACCTTATTAATGGAAATCGATCACCTATTATTCCATCTCAATTGATGGTCATAAAAAATCACAGTTTTTGTAATCTCCACATCATTATACCTTTTCCCTTTCCCTTGTGCAGAGAGAGAGAGAGAAGAGCCTTATCGGAAGGCCATTCTTCATCGAAGGAGATCGACAATGTGGTGCATCAAGGAAGTGTGGGACGGAAGATGTGGATAGTCACAGATAAGAAAGCATGATATGGAGGTTCACAGACTCGGGTTTGAGGTATGTATCGGCTTAGGATCTTATGTATCAACAAAAGTCATAGTTGAATTACAATCTTTTAATGTATGTGTCGATTTTGTAGGATGTATGTAATGAATTGATTTGAGAAAAGACAATTATGTCTATATGTTGGAATCATAAATTGATACATATGCATAATGACGCTTATTCAAATAAGACCTTTACATCAAATATTAATGACAACAATATGTGATACTTTCTCACACGAGAAGCATGAAGTTTTAGTACTGAATCATCATTGCCTTCTTCGGAATTATGATTCACCAAATTTTGTGCATCTATTATCCGTCGGAGAATCACATACTTTATTTCTTGATCAAGTTTAATAAGTAATATATTAAATTAGATTCTTTTATGGTAATTAGGCATTAAGAATCACGAGAATTATTGATGGATAGTCATACAAAGGGATTTACATCTTTTGTTATGATCTCTATTTACATTATTACTTAAATAAGGCATTTCTCACGATGATAGCATTGAACAAAAAAGATCTCGCCCTTCGACCTGAGATTTATTCTCTAAATAATTACAATTATGTGTTGATAAACCTGAGATATTTCTCGCATCTATATTTCAAAATGACATCCCTAAACCATCGTGCCTAACATAACCTTACAGAAACCATGATTGATAACCTAATAAAAATCAAAATACCTCCCATATTTATAGTCTTAATTTTTCGTTTATTACATTACATATTACATATTGGATCAAGATTCTGTACTTACATGCGTATTATTACTATAAAAATCACTCTTATATGAAGATGCCCGTCAATATCTAACAGACTCAACCTTTACATTATCGCATATAAACGACCTTTACAATATCTTAGATATAAGTAAATGGATCCTCATAATTGCATGTCTCATATTAAGATTGTAAATTGATATAATATGTTTTAAGATCGTATGCGGTATGATATGATATTTAGGTAATGATAGAACTCATGTTCAAGTGAAATAAATATTAAGTTATTATTTTACATGCGGTAAAGCATTAGGATATATGCTTTATAACAGAATAAATTTTGATAACTTTAAATAAGATTAAGGCACAGACTCATTAAGAGTCACATGGACGACTGCAAGGGGTAGTGTTAGTACAAAGGTTAATGCCTCAAGAGGCATAGCATAATGATTCGACTGAAAATTATATCTTAAACCACATCATATGCAATGGCAGAGCATATATTTTCTTTTAGGCCCTGTTCGTTTGGGGTATAAGGAGGAATGGAATAAGGGGAATAAGCCCCCAACACGCTTCCCCGTGGTACGACTATTCCCCATTATTTCATCTTATTTCACTCTTATTCATATCTTTATCCCACCTTACCTACCTTTATTTCACCTTATTCTCCTTATTCTTATCCTCCAGCCGAACGGAGAATAGACCCTTATTCTCCTTATTCCCCATCCTTATTCCTGCTTATTCTCCTACCGAACGGGCCCTTAGGATTTTTATCAGTTGTGCCCCTCTGAGATATTCCAATATCAGTTATGCTCCTCTCTTTTTGGGAATATCAATTGTGCCCTCGACTTCTTGTCATTCTATCACTTGTTCCCCTCGCATTAGTTACCATCCATCCCCAATGCAAACCGACGTTAAATTTAGGGACAAATCGAGAATTAAACTTAAATATAGGCTGAAAAGCACATTATCTTCCTTCCCCTTCTCTTCATCCTCCCCAGCCTCCTGCTCCTCCTCCAGAACCTCCTTCCCCCGCCCCCGCACCTCCCCCTCTGCCCGGAGCTTCACCTCCCGCCCTCGCACCTCCCCTTCGCCCCCACACCTCCCTCTCTGCCCTCAGCTACTCCCGTCGCCCCAGCACCTCACCCTCCGCCCAGAGCTCCTCCTCCCGCTCCCACACTTCGCCTCTGCCCTCGTACCTCCCTCTCCGCCCCAGCTACTCTCGTCGTCCCTCGCACATCCTTCTATGCATGGAGCTCCTCCTCCTGCCCCCGCGCTTCCCCTCTGCCCCTGCACCTCCCTCTCAGTCCCCAGCTACTCCCGTCATCCCCGCACCTCCCCCTCCGATCCAAGCTCCTCCCCCTGCACCTCCCTCTCCGCCCCGACGCCTTCCCTCCGCCCCTAGCTCCTTCCACCGCCCATGTATCCCTCCCCCTGCCTCAATCTCCTCTAGTCGTACCTCCCCTCCACCCCTACCTCCCTCTCTGCCCCAACTCCTCCCGTCGCCCCCGCACATCCCCTTCTACCTCGAGCTCCTCCCCTACACCTCCCTCTCCATGGAAGTCCAACACGTGCACCTTGCACTCGCCTGCGGATGTCCACACAAGGACGTAGTTATAAGTGTAGTAGAGGATCTGCATAACAGGAGTACGCGTGCCACGAGGGATCGTATGTGCTCCTTCAAGGCTTCGCTGGCAACACGTACAAAGAGGAGGAGCAAGGGGCAGAGGAGGAAGGGGGCAGATGAGGAAGGGGAAGGAAGGAGGAAGTTGTGGGCTGAAACATGGACCATTCAATATTTATTTAGTTAAGATAAAATTTTGATTAATAAATTCATGAAAGTTCATCGAAAAATGTAATAAATTCACTATTTGATCCGCAATGAGTGATATATCCTTGAAAATGAAATAATTTTAATGATTTGATGGATGCATGAAGGTGTAATTAAGAGAGAGAAATTATGAAGAAAGGAAGAAGAACAAATGGAGGAGGAAGAAGATGAAGAAGAAATCTAGACAATTATACCCCTCTTAAACTGCACCATGGTTTGAAAAAAACATGGTTAAGTCAACTCATTGATGGTTAAACTAACGGAGGGGCACAAGTGATAGAACGGTAAGAAGTCAGGGGCACAACTGATATTACCAAAAAGGGAGAGGCACAACTGATATTGGAATATCTCGGAGGGTCACAACTGATAAAAACCCTTTCATTTAAGATAGGAGTCCTAGGCGAGCACTACAACGAAATGGAGCTATATCAAAGAATAACTTGGTGATTCGCCAGTATATCTTCCGATGCTAAATTCATAGTAATGGATCTTATTCGTTGCAAAATTATCATCGATTCTTGAAATTCACAATGAATATCAAATTTGTTGCTCTATTGCTTGGAAATGTTGAGATATGCCTTGAAGCACTAACTCTTTTGCGATCCGAATACATTCTGTAAACGGACGTTGACTAACCCGATTAATTATGTATTGTCAGGTTAAGGCGTGGGTCATCATAAGTTTCATCCCGAGAGAGAGCGCCTCATAGGGTTCTTATATGTGTACTCATGTTTACTCTTATAGTGAAAACACTTTTTGACTGTGACTGTTCCCCGCTGCAACGGTAGGATTTTTCCATGTAAAATCGTGTGTGTTCTCCATTGTTGATTGTATGTTTGGATCATCTTTAACAACAACATATAATATAACTGTAGTTGTTCGATTTACTCTCTCAAGAAGTTTTCTAGTCAAGATTAACAATAATTCAAACAATTTTTAAAGAAAAAGCCAATGAATAATCATCATTATGTTACCTGCAAATTGTAAGAACAAAAGATAGTGTTGCAATAAATATGACATTGGTACATACTTTTTTTTAATAATAAGCCCTGTAATTTCGAGGGCCCGGAGCGCCCCCTTGAGATTCAAAATCGGATCCTTTAACGTTTAGGCACATTGCACTATCGTCAGATAGGGGTGTTCAAATACTTCCGGATCAGCGGGTACCCGGCTTGACTCACTCAATTTAACCCCAAATTCACGGGTACCTGTTTGAAAATGATGGGTCGGGTATCTATTAAACCATGACCCGTGCCCCATTCAAAATACTCGTTTGAACTAACAGGTACTTGCGAGTACCCAGTTGGAAGATTTTACTACCCAATTTATTTAAATGACGTAAATAATTAGATACAAATACTGAAATATAAACGTTGTTCTTATTTTTTTAAATATAAACATAAATGTGGATACAGGTATTAGTAAATTTAAAAAATGCATTACCGAATCGTTAAAAAATATATTGATACGAAATGGATATAAATCACGATACGAAAAATAATAGAAATTAATATGATATAGATTGATTAAATTTACACGCATTTGATAGCTCGCAGGTAAAATATCTATATATTTATCTATTTTAATGGTGTAGAGCAATCATCTAAACAAAATCATAACTTGAACTTTTGTCGAATTTCGATATCGCAAAAATATCGATTTCGTCGATATAAGGAAATGCCACCGAAATGGCAAATTTGACTTTGTACCTTTGTTGATGCTCATTGTTAATATGACGTGGCAAAATGTTGACAATATTTACTCTACGAACATTGTTCATATGTTGCAAACTAGGGTTGAAAACAGATCGAATTGGATTGGGTTGGATATAGCTATTTCCATATCCATATTCGCATCATCTATGTCGAATACGAATATGGATATGGATATTAATCGGATATGAATTAAAGAAACCATATCCTAAAAGAGTCGTATATGAATTCGAATCAGATATTCAACAAATCTGGATATTGATCGAATAAAAAGCGGATTCGAACAAAAATGAAATAAAGAACGACAAATGGACTGAATAAAGAACAATTTTGAATACAGATCCAATAAACATCAAATCTAAATTTGGATCGAATAACGAATAGATATGAATACGAATTGAATTGTACAATTGAATTCAACTCAATTTCAACTTAACCTAATCAATTCAAGTCAACTTAAATACGTTGGAAGTCAACTTAAATACAATTCTAATGAATACGAACTAAATTCTGTTAGATCAAATTGAACTTAACATGATCAATTCAACTCTTTTGTCAATAGTATCATGTTGTTAAATTCAAAGTGATCTAAAAAATATGACAGTAGAATATATATTATGTGAGAGTTGCATCGTTGCTTTTGAAATTTTAACTTTATCATATTTAACTCATATTTATATTCGTATCCATAGGCGGAAACTTTCTGCAACACATATCCATATTTGATATGTATATTATTAATTAATATACTAAAAAATATTAAATGGTGTATTCGGATATTAGAATCTGGATTAGGATATTTAACTCATGATCATAGATGGAAATTTTTTACAACACATATCCATATTTGATATGTATTCCATTAATATTCGAATACGAATATATGTATTCGATAATCTTTCGAATACGATAAGTGAGTATTTGGATATATCCACATCTGTTTTTATCCCTACTATAAACCCCAACGTATAACTAAGATATATATGAATATAACATCAATATATAGAATGATATACAAGTTAAAAATAGGCGACAAGAGTAATATTATCCTGAAATCACGAGCACTTGGTAGATCCGTAGGTGCTGGCTCCAGCTCTGCAGCTCCCAACGAATTTGATTCCCCGGCACCACCACCGTGTTCCTCCTTGATGGATCTTTCAGATTGAACTTGCCTACATCCACTACAAGATCATAGTTGACAGTCCCAATTGTAAGAACGTAGAAATCGTAGTCGTGGACGTGCATGGGATGTTCAATTTTGTTCCTTGATTAGTTTTAATCCAATAAATAAGTAATTTCCTATTAATGATGGCAATACTTCCACGGGTACTCACAAGTACCCATTACCTTTTATTATTAACTGGACACACCTTATGAATGGGTACCCATTGGAATGAGATGGGCCGACCCATGACCCAATAACAACAGATCGAAGCGAGTCATAATCAAATGGGTTGGATACCTGTCCTGCGAACACCCCTACAACTGGACCACTCCTTGGGTTCTACATTGGCACATAATTACCTCTTTACCTATACTACCTAGACTACCACATACTTTCCTCGTATTATCTGGAAATTCTCTCTACCTTTTAGGTTAAAGAAAAATGTAATTTATTTTACAGTTAAATATATTCTTAATTGGATTAAAAAATCATTTTTATATAGGGGTGTTCTGAAATTTCGGGTCAATCGGGTACTCGACCCATCAAAACTATTCCGACCCTAAGTTCACGGGTACCCGCAAACATTATCTGGATCGAGTACCCGTACACAGCAGATCCAGTCAAAGCATCTGACCTACTGGAAAAAGAAAGGTTTTAAAAATCGAACCGAACCGACCGGTTCAACCGTTTAAACAAAGAACCGGAAGAAAAATGGTCCAACCATCCGATTTTTATTCAGAAAATAAAAATCACTCAAAACCGCTCAAAAGCTGGTTGGACCACTTAAACCCGGTTGAACCAATTGAACTAAGCTATTGGTTCAACCAACCATCTTTAACAAAAAATAATAAGTTTTGATAATTTAATAAAATGTAAACTTTTAAAAACTATTCATAATCTATTCTAATTCTAACCTATAATATAGTACCTCTTTATCTCTTATCCTTTCATGTTCCAACGACAACAAAGGAAGAATATGTTGTCATAGTTATACTACGAGAAGTAATAAATTGAAAACACTTGTTATTAATTAAAGTTTAAATAATTTTAAAATTATTAATTTTATACATCACACATGCATATGACTTTTACAAAATATGTTTATTATGCTCTTTTGAGTTTTCTAATAACATTTATATCCTTAACATTTAGCAATGTCTTTTGTACTCCTATATTCTTAAAAATCCACAATATTATCCTTATGTTGGTATAATATAGGAGCACCTATGTACTAATAAAATGTCACTACTATCCGTTTTGTAAAAATATAAGGGACCGCACAATTGTAAAAAAATGGGAGTATAAGTCTTACTGGAAAAACTTGAAAGGACACGAGTATGTAGATCCTCTAAAGATATGATATAGCATTTTTCATATTTATTTATATGATGCTACCGGTTTAACTCGGTCCGACCAGGTTAAATCATCTGAACCAAACCAACAGTATAACGATTCGGTCTTTTCCGATTTTTATGAACTGTTGACGTCATCACCGATTCTATCGGTCAATCTCATTGGTCCGACCATAAAAATCAAAAATTAAGACTTGCCCGATTTGATGTCGTTCGGTTTTTAAAACTTTAGGGAAAATCCAATGGAATTCCGGATACCTGATGGGTTACTTCCGATACCCAATATGGGTCGCGTCAAAGATAATGCAAATGTGCAAACTTGAACGTCCGAGTTGATTGTTTTAATTGTGTAGAATCTGAGTGCTTAGTTTAATATATTAATTATACTTATATTGAAGAAAAGGAACATTGTAAAAATTTCATCAGGGCCTTCTGCGTAATTAGCGGCCTCAACGTGTCAACATTGAATGTATCTGCTAAAGATAAACGAAAATCAGATATATATATATATATAGGAGAAACTTCAAATGAGACGGGGTTTCACTAATATTGTGGTGAACCCTCAATCTCGTCCTTCTATTTTGGATCTCACGGTTGGATTTAATGATCCATTAATTAAATTAAATTAATGGCTAAAAACTCATTTTCATCATTGTCACATTCTAAATATAGAATGTGATAGCATAGATCCTATTTTTATGGTAAATCATTATGTTATTTCCATTCTCTCTCTCTCTCTCTATTGATTGACGACGGCACTCCCTCCCCCCCTCTCTCGTGATTCGGCGACGGCATCGCACATCCCTCTCTCGCCCCGCTGCCTCCTTTCCAACAACCGCCCAGCCCCAGCGGCATCGCGCAACCCATCCGTGCGGTGCGCCAGCGGCGCTTCCTCCACCACCTCCTGACATCGAGCCGTCGTGTGCTTGGCCCTCAAGCCGCCGCTCCAGATCCTCTGTGGCGGCGGCTGCCCCCTGCTTCCTTTTCTTTATCGGTCGACGACAGGTTCCAGACGCGATGAAGGTGTTGCATCGAGCAACGGTCAGCGGTGAAGGTGGTTATGGCCGCAACTATGAGGTAATGCATGGATTTACATTGTGGTTTAATAATTTACAGAATTAACCTTTCGATTTACATATTGATTCACTTTTTTACAAATCTCATTGGTTTTTTATCTTATTTAGCAGAGCTCTCCGCGAATTTTACAAAAGAGCGTGATACAGTTACAAAATGTCACACAAATTTTACAAAAAGAATATATACATTTACAAAAAAAAGACCGAAGTTACAAAGAGGATAATTACTCTTACAAAAACTCATTGGAGTTTACAAAACGAATGTACCCATTTACAAAATGAAATGACCAATTTACAAACGAAAATGTGAAAAACAAAATCATTAACGAAATTACAAAAAGAACATACATTTTTACAAAAACTCGCGGGCGTTTACAAAGATACGGTTTAACCCAATTCATTCAGCACAAAATTGGAAAACGACCAGTAAAGGTATGATTCAAAAATACCAAATCCAGGAGATATTAAATGGTAATTCAAATCCATTAAATGAAATCGAATTTACAAAAAAATGAGGTAACATAAATACCCTTTTGGATAATATTTTTGATGCCACCGTCAGATTGTAATCTGACGAATCCGATTGTTGGCTCACCACAATATGGGTGAGACCCCACCTCATTTGAAGTGATCGTTATATATATATATATATATATATATATATATATATATATATATATATATATATATATGGGTTATTTGAGTTTCGGTCGTTATATATATATAGGAAATTTATCCAATGCGCACAGGGCCCATTTGAGTTTCGGTGCGCACCATTTGTTGGCCATACACGTGTATTACCAATTTAGTGGTTACCTATTTCGAAGGATGTTGTTTTTGGAAGGAGATTAATATGCAAAGCGATGTAATAATAAGTGATATTCCAATTATATCGCGTCCTAAAAAATAGGAAGATCATTTTGGAAAGAAAACATTCGAATCGATTATTTCTTGCTGAAAATCGAGATCCAAATGCTCATGTCAGTAATATATATATAATAGTCAAGTAAATGGTTGTTGCGAGATAAGTAATATCCAAAACAACGGTTAGTAATATACATTCATTGTATTACATGGTGCAGAATTCGGTAATATATATATACAATGGACAAGTAAGTGCTTGTTGTGATGTCAGTAAAACCATAACCAATGGTCAGTAATTTCTATATGTATTACTACTTTGAATAGAAGTCAGTAATTCGACACAATACTCACGTAAATGGTTGTTGTGAGATCAGTAATATCCAAACAACAGTCAGTAATTTACATAACCAATGGTCAGTAATAGCTACTATGAGATCAGTAATAACAAAGTTATGGTCAGTAAGTCATGGGCATTGCTCAAGTAAGTCATGGGCATATCCAATGGTCAGTAATAGCTACTATGAGATCAGTAATAACAAAGTTATGGTCAGTAAGTCATGGGCATTGCTCAAGTAAGTGCTTGTTGTGATGTCAGTAAAACCATAACCAATTGTCAGTAATAGCTACTATGAGATCAGTAATATCAAAAAAATGATCAGTAATTTACATTTATTACTATCATAGTGTTTGGATCCTTAATCATCCGCGTGGAATCATTTATTTGAATTGTTTCTTTCCAAAACCGTCTTCCAATTTTTAAGGACGTTGTATAATAGGAAATATAGGATTTTTTTAAACTCGTCGTAGCCTATAATTAGAAATATAGTTATGGTTAATACACGTGTAAGGCCTAAAATGAGTGCTCATTGAAACGCTAATGAGCCCTGTGCGCAGTGGATAAGCCCTATATATATATATATGGGTTTCTTTCAAATAGGACGTAGTCCTTCCATAGTTAAGGAAGGTCAGCCCTTTTTGTATAAAACAGGATGACTTTGGTAGAATACATATACAGTTTTGTATTATAACGTGCAGTTTTAATGTTTGTATTATAATACATAATTTTGTACGCGGCTTTGTATTTATAACGTGCACCTATAATACAAACTATATACGTATTCTACTAAAGTGCTCGTTTTTATACAAAAAAGGGGCGGCCTTCCTGAACTCAGGAAGGACTGTGTCCTATTTGAAAGGCCCCCATATATATATATATATATATATATATATATGTATGTATATGTACATGTATGTATGTATATGTCTGTATGTATGTATGTATGTTTACGGTGATTCTTTTAAATCCCAAATTCAGATGAGGTTGGCATTATTCGACGCTCAATTGTGTATTGATGAAAATGGATATGTATATACCCTTGTGTAGGGATGAAAATTGATACGGATATACTCGAATTATCGTATTCGAAAAATTACCGAATACGGATATCTGAATCTGAATATTAATCTAATACGGATATGGGTTGTAGAAAATTTGATATATGGATACGGATATGGTAATGGCTTGAATATCTACCGGATATGCGAATCCGATATTTAATATTATTTTATATATTAATTATTATAATATAAGCCACGGCTTCACGTTATTAAATTATTATTATTATATAATACATTATATTAATGATATTAATAATCTTCTGTTTGTTTGGTGTTGGGCACGAAAGAAAGTTACGAAACCTTATTTCCTTTTTGCTTCCAATCGAGAACGCATGTCACCTTGACGATCCCTTTTATCATGATGTAGCTTATTTATATTTCAATCACTATGAATTTAAAAATTCAATTTGTATCCATACGTAGTCTTTATTCGAACTTATTGGGATTTATTGTTTATTGTATTCATATTCGAATCCAAATCATATTTGTATAAGATCGTATTCGTATTTGGATCCAAATCATATCAGTATCTGTATTCGTACATATTTGTATTCAATAGAGATGAAACGAATAGGGGTGTGGAAATAGGTATATATAATTCGTACCCGGTCCGTTTTCATCCCTACAATTGCGATGAGGTGGAGGATGTTGTCGAATAGACCGAAGGATTAGGGCTTTTGGCCTCGGGAATAAGAATATGTCATGTGGGGGAGAAAGCCCCGACGGAGATGAGGAGTTCTTATTGTGCTTATTGCATAGTTAATTCATCTAATTCGCGTACTTCTATGTTTATCATTGAACTCTTTGTAAGGAAATATCCATGTCTAGTTAATAAATTAATTGTGTATGTTTCCATCTGTTAACCAATGCTTTGAAAACCGGACCGGACCGACCGATTCAACCGATCCGACCGGTGAACCTGGCATGGACCGGTCTGGTTAATCGATTTATGCCGGTTCGGTTCGGCTATTAAAATTTTAATTAATCTGCCTGGTTCAACCTGTTTTTTTACCCGATTTAACCAGGTTCAACCGAACTTGAACTACATTTAATTATTAACTTATTTAAAAATGTTGGAGTATTTGGTTGTGCACAATATGTATGTGAGATGGGTAAATGGATATCTTCAGGATCAATTTACCCCATCCAAGAGTTTAGTCTCATATCTACCAGTGGTGGGACTTGGAGACTCTGTGGAGGCTATATAAAGAGCCCCAGACCTCCTATATCAAATGAGAAAAAGCAATGAAGCATATGCTCCTTTAAGAGCTTCTCCTGTGGTTTCATCCCGCTTCTTAGGGAATAGGGTTCCACGTTAAAATTCTTGTTCTTCATTTTCTTTATCTTGATTTTTGATTCTGCTTCCTATTTTCTAACATGGTATCAGAGCGGGTTCGTTTCTCGAGGATTTAATATTTGATTATTTATTCGAGATCCGGTTTTAGGTAAATTATATGAGATCTGCTCAAAAGTTATTTTTGGGTTTCATGAAACCCTAATTTCTGTGTATTTTGGAGAATCTCGTAAATTGAAGATGTATTCTTTGAAAATTATTTTCCTGCATACTTAAAAGTTCAGAAGCGTGATCAAAGAAGTTCCAGCCATAGGCCCACATTTCCAAGTTGTTTGTTCTGTGCAAGAGATTCCCTCGCAAGGCCGCGCATCTTCGCTGCGCAAAGACATCCAGAAGCGAGGTCTTCATCCCCTATCGCTTATGGAGGTGGAACCCCATCCAGGCCGCATATGGCGGCGGCGATGACCTTGTCCAAGCCATCGCGAAGAAGGCATGGCCTCCCATTCAATCTTCCAGGCGCGCACGCCCTCGCGCTGCATCTCCGCAGGCCCCGCGCTCCCCAGAGCCGTACTCCGGCATCTCCGGGCGACTCACGCGCAAGCGGCATCCCAGAACCCCCATCTTTTTCTCGGGCGACGCAGCTTCCAACAAAGCAGTGCCCCATCTCTTTCATGCCCTTGCGCATTGGTCCTATCGAGCAGAAGACCCAATGCGCAGGCATCCTCTTCATGCGAACTTCGACCACATCTTGATTCTCCTGCAGGCGGTGCGAGAATGGGACGCACAGGCCCCTTCGGAGGAGCCTCTCCTCTGCGCGGCCTCCTCTCCTCCTGATCGAAGTCTGCACGTAGCCTGGGCGACCCGACCAGGCGCCGCCCTCCAGCGTGATTGCTCCACGATTCTCCAAGCCAAACGACGGTGCTCTGCGCCGATCATCTCCACAGGCGGAGGCCCAAGCGCCCCTCCCCCCTCCTCTCGAACGCGCAGGCGGCGCTGGAATGGGACGGGAGAAGCCTATCGTGGGCGGCATTGGAATCCTAAACTGCTTGGATACTGGGTTTAAGTGGGTTAAACTGGTTGTAGGTAACCCGTTTTTTGGTTTTAGTGTTTGGATAGAAGGTTAAACTAGGGGTAGATTAGAAGTGGGTTTATTGTGATATGATTGTATTGAAGTTTGAAAAAGTGAGTAATTATTTGATGTGATTGTATTTAAGTTTGGACTAGTGAGTAGAAGTGAAGAGTTTATAATTTTTATATGATATGATGGCATAATATATTATTTTTTGATAGGATTGATGATGTAAAATTGATTTATTTAATTTTTTAAAAAAAGAATAAAGTGGGGCCCACGGGGAGAGAGGGGGGTGTGGGGTAAGGGGGTCTCGTCACCCGAACATCACCTAAGTTGTCTGCTCGTTATTTACGAGTATTTAAAAAAAAGGTTTTTTTGTAAGGCTCAAGTAGGTTACGGCAGCATAAAAAAAAGGAAGGAAGAGAGGAAACAAAAAGTAATGGGTCCTTTTGGGCCGTATTCAAAAAAAATATTGTGTTAGAAAAAGGAAAAAATTGAAAAAGATGCGTATAAAGAAAAGTCGTACGCATGTTACAAAAAATTTTCTGTAAAAAAATCAATTATTATTCATGTTCTCTCTGTTTCTTCATGACTTCTCCCAACTTTGTCGATGTCATTTTCCGACAAGTAGGAGAGAAAGGGGGAGTATATGTAGAGTCACAGGTCTCTTACAGATTCAAATGTGATATTGCAGACCAGACAGTTTTTCAGACTCTACAATTTTTCAGATGAAGAATTTCCGTGCGCAATTCCATACTCGACGTTCAGATTTCGAGTCCCAGTTTAATGCGCAGTTTCAGACTCGACGATCATGGTTTCCGAGTCAGTTTCAGACACACATATGGATGCGGCCTTCTTTCAGATGAGCACATGTATGCCATCATTTGTTCGTAGTCCCCATCTTCTTCTTGTTTTGTCGGCCAGAGTTTTCATAGTCATAAGGACTCCAGAGTAGAGGACCATTCCCTATGCCATGTTGGCAAGGATTTTCATGTGGTATCATAGATACTCCAGAGTAGTGTAGCATTCTCTATGCCAGCTGGGAGAGACCCAGTTCTCCGATGAGGAGACTTCTTTCAGACTCCATTCTCCAGCGACCGTGGACTTCGATGAGGATTTCACTTCCACAACCCTTTCAGTTCGGCCCTTTTCAGAGATGGAGCAGTTGTCCACATTGTTGTGACAGACCAGAGTACCCCGACGAGAAGACTCATTTTCAGTTGCAGTTACTCTGACAGGCGCAGTTCAGAGCACGTGCACTCCGACGAGGAGATTTAGCAGACTCACACTCCAGCTCGTTTATCCTCCTCACCTGCACGGCATGAAAAGAAACGTCCTCGACAGCAATCGAAAGTTGTGCGCGTTGAGTTGATATTGTCCGTAGTGTCATGTAGCGTGAGTTGAGTTTCTTTTTGTTTGTCCAAGCTGAGCATTTCATGCTCCAGCTTGATGGGGAGTGTTGTAGTATTTGGTTGTGCACAATATATATGGGAGATGGGTAAACGGATCTCTCCAGGATCCATTTACGCCATCCAAAAGTTTAGTCCCACATCTACCAGCGGTGGGACTTGGAGGCTCTGTGGAGACTATATAAAGAGCCCCAGAACTCATGTATCATATGAGAAAAAGTAATGAAACATATGCCCCTTTGAGGGCTTCTCCCGTGGTTTCATCCCGCTTCTTAAGATATAGGGCTCCACGCTAAAATTCTTTGTTCTTCATTTTCTTTATCTTGATTTCTGATTCCGCTTCCGCTTCCTATTTTCTAACAAAAAATATTGCTGGTAATGGGAGTTAAACACATGACCTTTGTTTACCTATTTCAAACTTCTAACCAACTACACTAATATAACTTTTTGCATGATTGGGTTTTAAATATAATTAAATTACTATCATGTTATAGAGCAACTAGTCCAAATAATATATATAGAGGAAAGGGAGGTTGTTATGGGGAACAACCAAGTTAGTTGTTGCATCCATCTGGACCGTCCATCACGGTCCAGATCAACCGTCCGATCGAAAAGGCAGATCCCTCCCATGCGTTGCCCTCCCGCCCGCCCTCTCTCCCCATCTCATGCCCTAATTTCGCTCTTCCATTCGCGAGCGACGCAACAGCACCCCTTCTCCGTGGAAGCCCTCTTCCCCGACGACCCTCACCTCCATCACATCCTGGAAGGCCTCTCCCACGACGGACCTACTCCAAGCGACGTGGAGCACCGTCGCCCCGCGTCGCCTCTTCTCCGTAGGAGTCATCCATCGCCTTCGGGTCGTTCCTCGGTAAGAGATTTCCATTGAAATAATATCTTTCCCCTATGAAAAGTGTGTCGAGATCCACTGAGATATGACGTCAAAACAAGAATGTTTCGGCAGAGAAGGCTCAACATATGCATTGCATGATTACTGTGATATTTTTCTTTCCCTCATGGATCCAACGAAATGTTAATCATGCACAATCATGTTTCTTTTTTTACTCGTGATATATCGGGAAAGGTATTTTGCCTCTCTGCATTTGGATCAAAACCCAAATTCATACAGTTCTTGGGTTGTAACCCGATCAGATCCTAGATCAAACAGTAAACTCATCCTGCCATGCCGCCCTGACCCTAAGTCAAGATCGTCGTAGAAGGCTAGAACCAAAGTGCCGTTAATAATACAAGGGGCTTGAGTTAGGTAGAGATTTTCTAACGGAAAACTCAGATCTTTCACCATGGATAAAGGTCTAAAAAGCAAAACATTTGTAGTTGGTAAAAAGGAGTAATTTATACTTACTGTCGAAAGATAGATATACTGAGTTACTGTGCTGGTTAATGAGTAGATGAAATATGTATGCAGATGGACCTTTCATTCTACATTTGTAAGTGAAAACATGTGCAATAACTCACATACTTTATGTATTATACACAGTATGTGATGAGTGAATCATTTTCCACGGATCCTTCGAAGCGAACGATGGACTCATATTATTGTGGCTTGAAGGAAGTAATGCATATATCAAAGGGAGAATGGAGCAGGGGTAGACGATTTATTCATTGCCCACGATGGAAGGTATGAGCTCAGTAAGAGTGCATGTTTGTTAGTTCATATATTGAAATTTTATAAATCTTTTTTTGTGAAACAGGAGCAAAATCCATGTGATTTCTTTGTTTGGATGGATGCCATTGATGATAGAAATTACGAGCCTATGCCAACATTTCAAGCCAACATGATGGAACAGATGAAGATATTGCATATGGAATTTTGCAAACTGAAGCGTATCGTTCTTGCTGCAATAATATTTGCCATTATCGTGCAAATATATTGTAATAGTTAAAAGTATTTGTAACATGTAGGGAGTGTTAAACTCTTGTACGTTTCTTGCATAGTGGTATTTTGCAATGGATATTGATGGCGAACGCAACGGATGTTATTTGCATAATGTGCACGATATTTTGCAATGAATGTTGTTGCCAATGTTGTTTTTTTGTAATGGATGTTGCCTCTTTCGTTTCTTGGATTTCTAGTTCACTTTAAATCAAAACAATGCAAGATAATAACAAGCTTACATTCTAATTTCACTCAATTTTAATTTAATCTATGAACACGGTATATATATGAACACAGGTCCAACTAATAGGTTCTCCCATGATCAAATTATTTCTTGGAAGGGTTCTTAAGTGGTCGATGAAAGTGGTACAATTCATTTTAGTATCAGCTTGGCTCGCTTTGTTCTGCATACTGTTCAGATCGCATGCTGCAATGTTAAGAATCAAATTATCAAATCATCCATGTGATTGCTTGGAAAACACAATTGTTATATCAACATTTACTGTATCATGGATGCTACAAGATAAATTCTGAGATATCTTGGTCGAGCATTGGGTTAATACAGAGACTTAACAAGAGATTCTTGCCAAAAGACTTAACAAAAGCGGAGGTTACACTGTTAGACAAGATTGAAGATGTTAGAGACTTAACAAGAGATGGATTGACAGTGAGAGGTTCTTGCCAAAAGACATTCTCTATGGAAGACAAAAGCAATATCCCTAAATTCGACTGGTCTTACAAAATGATGATTGGTTTTGCATGCTAATTGATAGCATGCTTTACACATTCATATGATTGGTGTTGCAGTTGGATGCAACCTTGCAACGTACATTTTGTGTTGGCATTCTTCCACATGTCTCAAACTCCTCCAAATCTGCAACCACCTACCATTTTATGAGAAAAAACATTTATGAGCTTTGAACCTGCAATTTGTAGCTCCAATTCTCCACAAGCCCCACCAAAACCAATTCCAACCTTGTTTTCACTGAACTTAATTTAGTCCTGTTTTACATAGTTCTACCAATGACAAATTCAGAGCTGATAAAAACACCAACACCAACACCAAGATTAAAAAGATCCAGAGCTGGAACAGTAAGACAGAGATTAAAAACACCAATATTCAGAGCTGATACTCTTCAAATCCAGAGCTTGAACAATAAGACTAAGTTTAAATACACCAAGATTCAAAGCTGATACTCGTCATATCCAGAGCTTGAAAAGTAAGACAAATATTACAAAAACCAAGAACAACAATAGTTATTGTTGGAATTGATATCACAAATGAGGTTCTGCTTCAAAAAAATCATTGCATGATGTCTTTTCAATTGGACAGAGATTGAATAGACTTGTATTCTGGTCTCCTGAACATCCAGATGGATGTTGTGTTTCCTTTTGCCAGTCATATTGCAGTGCTTAAATTTGCATATTGTTAAGATGGCAGCTGCATTTTTAAAATTGACAAAGTTAAGTGTGAGCATAATAAAAGCTTGACATATATTCGCAGTATAAGGTAGTAAGTTTCTAACCTCTGCTTTACATGTTGTTTGATAATGACCTTTCTCTCCGCATCGATGGCAAGTCCTTTGCTTGATCTCAGGTTGAGAAGAAGATGCTTCAATCCCAGATTTAATTCGCTCTGCCTTCTTGGGGCGTCCCTTAGCTTTTACGTGATGAGGATCACGAACATCGATGAAATCATGAGCCACATCATTTCTCAGTGTTGGTTCTTCAGAGGCTTGAGGTGGAACAAGAGTTTCATTATGGCGAAATGTCCTAAGTCTCTTTAGATTAGCTTGGACCATTTCCTTAGCTGCATCAAATATTTTGCAATCCATGCTTCCCAGGTCATACATTTCATTGAGTTCTGCACGGAGTCCCCATAGCATTGGAAGGGTCGGCTTGTCAACATTACTGCTGGATATTGCTTCAGATCTTTTACAAAATCATGCATTCATCGACCAACGATGTAACAGATAAGCATGTGGCAACAAGCAAACATCTTTCTTCTTGAAAATGAACAATACATGACAACATAAAATTCCTTCTGAATTGAACTTCTTACACGAACAAGATCCAGTATTGTTTAAACAATCAAATTCGACTATATACTTGCGGCTCGTTTTTCCATGCAAAAAAACCTCGTAAATTGTTACGTCATACAATCTTGAAATCTTCTTACATTGAAAACTCATAGTCCTCTTATATTCTTCTTGAAACAGTTTGAAGTTGGCAGGAGTATAAAAGTTGGATGCTTGTAATTCAATGGGATGTTGTGATACCAAGATGGCTTTTGACGAGGATGCTTTGAAATCTTCACTCTCTTCGGAATTTCGTCGGGAATCCAATGCTCTCTCATACTGAAGAACGAATTCATATGGTGGTGTTTGTGAATGCACATAGCCGTCGAAGAAAGAATTCATACTTTCTGATCTTTGACTTGATGACATACCCGCAAAAAACACATCTTTCAAATATACCTGGATCCACTTTTGGCGTATATTATATATTTTTTCTAGCCAACTCCCATGCGGTATATTGTACGTAGTTTGCAAATGTATCCATTTACTCTCAAACTCTTCTGGTGATTCTGACTTGAAAATCCAGTTATTGTAATCTTGTTCAAATTCTTTGTTGCTTCGTAGTTGATGCAAGTGAATCAAAGCATTCTTTTTGATATGCCAACTGCAAAATCTATGTGTTGTACTAGGGAATACTAATGAGATAGCTTCTCTCATTGCAGGATCTTGATCAGTTATAATTGAAGTGGGCATCTTTCCTTGCATACATGTCAGCCAAGTATTAAACAACCATGTAAATATTTCCGTGATCTCATCTGCCAAAAGAGCACACCCAAATAATGTCGATTGTCGGTGATGATTGATGCCAGTGAAGGGTGCAAAGGGCATTGAAAATTTATTTGTCCGATAGGTTGTATCAAACACCAGGACATCACCAAAAGACATGTATGAACTCCGTGACCGACCATCAGCCCAAAAGACGCTTCTAACCATGCGGTCTGCATCAATTTCCACTCTAAAGAAAAAATCAGAATCTATCTTCACTTTTTGCTCAAAATACCTCACAATAGCCATGCATTCATTTCCAATATTATTTTTCCGATTTCGTTTAATTTGATCTCTACAAACTTGACTAGTAATATGTTGCTCGCCAGAAGCGCCAAGAACAGAAGAAATTTTGGAGCCAGATAAACCACAAGTGTGCAATGTGTCAATCAAACTTCTTGCAGAAGAAGATACAGTTCTGTGCGATCGAAGCCTTGGCACTTTTGTTGGACTTGCTAATTCATGACTGTGTTGTTTGTGAAAGTCTCTCACAACCCAACATCCCATGCTACTTTCACAGACAAATATGTGGGCTTCACATCCTTCTCGAAAATCTCATCTTCTTTTGACCTCACGTCCTACACGGCGTTTGTCATTAATATCTTTGTATCCCTCTTTAGAGCAAACAATTTTCCGAGCTGTTACGCGTTTCGTTTTCAATGATTTTCGTATTGTCGACATCCGTGTAGAAAAACCGATTTTTCTTGCATACATATTGTAAATTTGAATGCTTCATCTTCCGAAACAAATTGCATTCCAACAAATGGCTTCTCAATGGTATCAAAATCATAGCTCAAATGTGCATTTTCATTAGAGATAACCTCGGAAGCATGTTCACCATACTGCAAGCAACTATTCGTGTTATCATCTTCTCCTTGCACGGTGAATGATACTTGTGGCTGCAAGTGATTTGAAGAGAATTAAACTTCCATGAAATACAACAAATATATAAATCTTCTCATTGGAATCATAGACTGATTAGTGTCAGACTGAAGACACTCTTAATTACATATGCATCCACACAGTAACTCGTGTTATTATATTCAGCCTTACATTTTCATATATATTGACATAGTTGGGACAAAAGTGATTTCAATTAGGAATTCAGATCGTTGGCATTTACTGTGTCAATGTGAACCTCCAAAATGACATACATTTTGCCACGGGACAACAATTACTGAATAAAATAGTAGAATATGGATGTTGCAAACCTCCGATGAAAAATCCATGACCGCGCACAGGGATGGCGAGGTCGGCGGTGCTCGAGGCCCCATGCTCACACAGGGAGGAGGCGATGTGGGAGGACGAACATAGAAAAGGGGAGCACTGGAGGGCCCGATGTATCGCCGAAAGGCTCCATGTACCGCTGCAGCAGCGACGAGGGGAGGGAACTAGAACGGGGAGCAACGATGGGAAGCACACAGAAGGGGAAGCGAGAAGAATAAGGGTGGTGGGACTGTAATGGAGGTCGGGAGGTGGGGATGTGTGCTTTGTGTGGCTGGTCGCGAGGGGGGTGGCGAGTCTGCGATGGAGGTCGGGGGGTGGCAGGTCACATGGGGAGGGAGATCGCGAGCGGGAGGGCAACGCATGGGAGGGAGGGAGAGGGCGGGCGGGAGGGCAACGCATGGGAGGGATCTGCCGTTTCGATCGGACGGTTGATCTGGACCGTGATGGACGGTCCAGATGGACGCAACAGCTAACTTGGTTGTTCCCCATAACAGCCTCCCTTTCCTCATATATATATATATATGATATGTATGATATTTAATGGTGTATACGAAAAATATTTTATATATAGTGTGAAATATATACATTATCAATGCATTTTATTTATATTTCAAGTATATTTAAGTGTATATTATATATATTTTATTTCATTTCGGTTTAAATAGTTGGTTCAAGCATTTTTTTTTCACTGATCCGATTTAATCCGTTTTTAAATAATGATGACATCATCATCCGATTGAACTGGTTTGATTACATGGTTCAACCTGATCCGACCATTTCGTACCCATGGGTACCCGTGACCCATTTATTAATCTTGATACCTGTTACAAGCGGATACCCATTAGACAGGTCGAAACAACCCATGACCCAGTAATGATGGGTCGGGACGAGTCATTGATCGAATGGCTCGGATACCTGCCCCGTGAACACCCCTATTTTTATGAATTCCGTCCCGCATCCTCCATTAATGGCCAAGATCCATTTAAATAAAAAGTCTGATACAGACGAGTGAGTGTTACGGTCTCGACTAATACGGTCTCGACTAAGGTTGAGGGGCAAAATCTGGATCTGTTTTATAGGAAAAAAGTCCTCAGATTTCCCCAAAGTAATAGAATAAGCAGATCAGAAGGGGGGATTATTCAGCAAATTGTTGACCTGCAAAATGGGTGGCAAGTTTTTATTCAAAATATGTAAAAAGCAACATATCATAAGCCGGAATTGGAGGCAGAAAATGGCATACAACAACTTATGAGGAAGAAGATCGGGAACGCGCGCATCTGCCCTTCTGTCCGGCGGTATGCATTCCCTGCTATCCAAGTAAAAGGGTCTTCACAATCGTATCAGCCATATCGTTTGCGACGCAGAACAAGTGACCAGCACCAGGGAGCTCATGGTAACGAATCCAAGGCAGCTTTTGTGCGATGTACCGCTGCAGGAGTACAGGGACAAGACTGTCGTCATCGCCCTGCCATAGGTGGACGGAACCTCCACTGTTGGAAAGAGGATTGTTCAGCTGCATTGGGTCGAAAGCCCATGTCCCAAATCCTACCATCATATCGCGGTGGAGCGACTCGTACTCGCCTTGCTGCCTCGCGTATGCCTGAATAGCCAAAGTAGAGCATATTCATGAGAGACATGTAAAGTCGCCCTTCTGGTTATAAATTTAAACGAACACATACTCAAGTTACACATAAAAGTGCAGGGAAATAATATGATGCACAATCAACCATCACGGATGCGCATGAAGAAGACACACGATATAGTGGAGGTCGGATACCTCTCACGACCACCGTAGAAGGAAAAACACTAGCCTATGTGTTTTTTAGGTCATGACCTCGGGTTGTCAGAGACAACCTTTGCAAAAAGTATGAGGTAAGTGTATACATTAAGGAGGGGTGACCCAATCCTTCCGCGGGAACCAGTGCTAATATCCGACCGCCCTTTCTTTTTGTATTTATATATATAGAGGACGGATCCTATGAGAGCCAAAATATGTGAGAGCGTGGGAGCAATGATTCTGGACCATTAAATTTTGTCATCTCTCTCCTCATTGATTGCAGGAGGAGAGAGAATAGCAGAATCTAGTGGTTCTAGTGGTCCAGATTCACTGCTCCCATGCTCTCACAGGTTTTGGCTCTCACAAGATCAACCCTATATATATATAGGGCTGATCATGTGAGAGAATGAGAGTAGTGAGTCTGAACCATTAGATTCTAATGATTGATTGGAGGAGGAGAGATATGAGGAGAATCTAATGGTCCAGACTCATTGCTCCTATGCTCTCACAGTTTTTGACTCTCACAGCATCAACCCTCTCTCTCTCTCTCTCTCTCTCTCTCTCTATATATATATATATATATATATATAGAGAGAGAGAGAGAGAGAGAGTGATCCTGTGCGAGCAAAAACTATAAGAGCATGAGAGTGGTGATTCTGGACCACTAGATTCTATCTTCTCTCTCACGATCTTCTCTCTCCTGATTGGATCTAGTGGTCCAGAATCACTGCTCTTATGCTCTCAGAGGTTTCGGCTCTCCTAGGATCATCCCTATACACACACACATACACACACACACTAAAAAAATAAGCATTTAGTTGATGGGTGCAAGGAGACAAACCTTGTAACTTGATCTTGCCTTAAATTTGAGGAGGATCTCTACATCTGCAGGAGAAAAAATTCCGACTTTTCCAGAGGCCACACTAGAAGAGGGAAACCACTTTTGAGTATTCCACCAGTATGTTAACCAAGGGACGTAATGGGCAACACGGAGCGCCCATTGGTCTTGCACGAATTGCTGATGGTATGCTTCCTTGGAGATGTTAGCAGGCAACCCAGGCCACCAGTAGTTAATAACTGGCGTGATTAATGCAGCCCCCGCAATCCTGTTACTTAATGCTATTAGAGGCGGTTAATGAAATAAAAGGAGCTGACTTCTGATGGCTAAACTATAACAAAATGCTGAATAAAATTCTTAATGCCGCCCATCTCATGTGCTATGGAAAAAAGATACAGAGATTTGCTGTATTAAAAAGTTAAAGGAAAATCGGAAGCTCTCGCAATAACAGTTGTCAAAGATTACATAGACATTCGCTTGAAAGCGCCTCTTTGATGGGTTTTTACCTGGAGTAGGTTGAGAGTGCATCTTAGGCAAACTGCCGACACTGGGGAGCTTGGAGGCGATGGCCTCCTCGGCCAGCAAGGGCATTTGGGGCAGGGAAGACGCCAGTGAGTGGCATAAGGGGCATATGGTATTTGGTGGCTGTGAGGGATGGAGCTAAAGGCACTAGCTAAAAAAATTGTATCACAGTTGTGATATTATCATGATAGCAATATAACAATTGTTGTGAATGATTAATTATGTTAACTATACTTTTCACATATATATTAGTAACCATTTCAAATATCTTTTAAAAACCCAATCTCATGGATTGATTCAATTCTACATAAATCAATATCTCAGTCATAGACATACAACACTCAATCTTCTAATATTCTTCTTCTATAGCAGTTTCATAATTACAAATACCAATTTATGATCTGCTTTCTTTAGGATTTCTTGTGCATCATATCCTGAAATTCAAACTTATTTGTTATTTCCCTGTGACAAACTATGATTGTTCCAAATCTCAATTAAATTGAAAATGTAAGTTTATATTTTTTAAATAATTATAAATATTAATTAATATGTATGAAGAAAATGTGTCGATCGAGGAGTATAACATATTTGATAAATTTGCATTAAATAAATAGAACTGAATATGGAATATGTTAAACTTTTTTAGAAAATAGATAAAATTTGATATTGAAATCCTATGTCATGTAGGAAGTGTGCACGATGGATAATTAATACATTCCATATGACTGGGAAATTCAATATGACAATTTGGATAGGGTATTTTATATGGGTAAAATGGGGCTGCCCCTGGGGGAGCTAACTTGGCTCCCCCGCCCCATTTTCTCCATATTTTTTTTATTTTTTTGAAAACTGCTTTCATGGATTTCTATTATTATGTCCATATATTATGTCATTCAAATTTCGTGCGAAACAGAGACTCCTACGGCCTCCACCCAGGCGGAGTCGATTTCAACAATTCTACGAGCCTTAAAAAATGATTGTCTACATGGAGACCGTATGAGTCTGTTTCTCAAGAAACTTGAATGACATAATATAGGGATACAATGATGAATTTCGATAGATTCATTTTTCAAAAAATAAGAAAATATGAGGAAAATGGGGTGGGGAGCCAAGTTAGCTCCCCCAGGTGGCAGTCCCATTTTTCCCATTTTATATAGGTTGATAAAATGTAGGAAAGTAACCATATAATTTGATTTTTTTAATAAAAATATATTAAATGAGATGATATTTCAATGTTAAAAGAGGTATTGGTTATTGAATATATATTATTGGTATAATTTATTTTTGCCATAAATGTTGAAGGGAATGAATGAGATAAATTCCAGAAAACCCTAGAGCTCTCTTATATAGGAGAAAAGCTCTATGGGTAAATTACATAAGTCGGGATACAAAATTACTAAATAGCAAAAACTTATTCTAACACTCCCCCTCAAGCTGGAGCATATATATCTAACATGCTTATCTTGGAACAACAGAGATGAAAAGGGCCCCTAGCAAGAGCCTTGGTGAACATGTCAGCTATCTGCTCCCCTGATGAAACATAAGAAGTAGAAATGAGTCCTTTTTGAATCAAATCCCGAGTATAATGACAATCCACTTCAATGTGCTTTGTTCTTTCATGGAAGGCTGGATTATTGGCTATGAACAAGGCTGTCTGATTATCACATTTAAGATGCATAGGAAGAGGTACTTCAATAGTTAAATCAGTCAAAACCGATTTAACCCACATCATCTCAGCACTACCTTGGGCCATTGCCCTATATTCTGACTCTGCACTGGATCGAGCCACGATAGTTTGTTTCTTACTCTTTCATGCTACTGGTGAGCTGCCAACAAATACAATAAAGCCTGAAGTAGACTTTCTATCATTAGGGCACCCAGCATAGTCTGCATCAGCACAACCTGTGACAGATATAGAGGTATCTTTCCTAAACAGAAGACCAGCACCTGGAGACGACTTCAGATATCTCAAGATCATAAAAACAGCATTCATGTGAGCCTGTCTGGGTTGCTCCATAAATTGACTTACCCTACTGACAGCAAAGGATATATCTGGTCGGGTAATAGTGACATATAACAACTTCCCCATGAGCTCTCTATACTGTCTCTTGTCCACCTCCTCAGAGTCATCATCATAGAGTTTAACATTAGGATCCATAGGAGTAGTAGCTGGTCTACATCCTGCCATTCATGTCTCAGATAACAGATCAGTAACATACTTCCTTTGTGTCATTACCAAGCCTTGCTCATTTCTTGCAAACTCCAATCCCAAAAAGTAACGAAGTGTGCCCAGATCCTTCGTAACAAACTGCTCACTAAGAAAATCCTTGGCTGCTTGAATGCCCTGCTTATTACTACCAGTGATAACAATATCATCCACATACACTAAGATGATAACAATACCTTGCTGGTCTCTCTTTACAAAGAGAGTATGATCTGCTGTAGATCTGACGAAGCCCTTCTGTTCAATCAACTCTGAGAGCTTCTGAAACCAAGCCCGTGGACTCTGCTTCAGGCCATATATGGCCTTATGAAGACGGCACACCATACTGGACTCCCCCTCAGCAGCAAACCCTGGTGGCTGCTGCATATAGACCTCTTCCTGCAAGTCACCATACAAGAAAGCGTTCTTGACATCTAACTGAAATAGGGGCCAGTCACGGACAATAGCAACTGCAATGAGAATCCGTAAGGTAGAATGACGGGCTACTGGAGAAAACGTCTCCTGATAGTCCACCACATATGTTTGGGTGAACCCACGAGCAACCAACCTGGCTTTGTATCTATCAACCGTACCATCAGCCCGATGTTTAACAGTAAAAACCCATTTGCTTCCGACTATTGACGCACCTGGTGGAGGATGCACAACACTCCACGTACCACGTGACTGCAACGCCGCCATCTCCTCTTCCATAGCCAAACGCCATGGACTGCTCTGTAGTGCCTCCTGATATGACCTTGGGATTTCCACTGCTGATAACCCAAGGACGAACTTGCGAAACTCCGGGGATAACCGCTCCAAACAGGCCTGTGATGCAAAGTCCATCCCATATTTGGGATTCATTGTCCGCGCACGCTTTTGCCTTTTATGGGCAATAGGAAGATCAAGATCATCAACTGGAGTAGTGGTAGTAGCATCTGTGCCCTGTACATCTGTCTGCGCATGCAAATCACCCGTGCCATTAGTATTACTCAAATGTTCATTACATACCTCGGGCGTGCTGGATGATGGAGGAGGCACATGAGCAGAGGGTCGACGCTGATAGACCTGAGGATAAAAAGTAGAAGGTGGCGGTGGAGGTGGTGGTGGTATAGGCTGTGGTGGTGGTGGCGGCAGAGTAGAGCATGGAATAGATGGTGGAGGAGGCACATAGATATCATCTCCTTCGTCTGAGTGAGTGAGGCTGTCACCTGTAGGAGAGAAATACATAATGGATTCAAAGAAGGTGACATCAGCACTAACATGGTACCGTCGTCTAACTGGATCAAAACACCGATACCCTTTTTGGATTTTGGAATAACCGACAAAAACGCATTTGACGGCTCTGGGAGAGAGCTTGTCAAAACCAGGAGAGAAGCAATGAACAAATGCAACGGAACCAAAGACGCGAGGTGTTAGGGAGAAAAGATCCTTCTCGGGAAACGCAGTCAAGAACGGGATCTTCTCTCCTAACACTGACGAAGGCATACGGTTGACTAATAACAAGCAGTTAGAACCGCATCCCCCCAATAGGAGTGAGGGGCACGGCTCTGAATCAATAGGGTTGTGGTAATGTCCAACAAATGACGATGTTTCCTCTCAGCTACCCCATTTTGTTGGGAGGTGTAAGCACATGACTTCTGATGCACAATTCCATGAGACATGAGAAATTTTGAGATATGAGAACTACATAATTCAAGAGCATTATCATACCGTATGAACTTCACTCTAGCAGAATAAATATTTTTTATTTCAATAATGAAAGACTGGATAACAGACGCAGCATCAGACTTATTTTTAAGTAGAAAAACCCAACATAACCTAGAAAATTCATCAACAACAACAAGATAAAACATGTGTCCTTGAAGATCAAGGACACGACTGGGACCCCAAATATCAAAATGTAGCAGCTCAAACAGACCATGACGACTTGGACCTATACGACTCGGAAATGACGACCTGTGATGTTTGCCAAGTTGGCATGCCTCACACTGAAAGTTAGACTTGGGAGAAATCTGTGGAAGAATATGGACCATCTTTTGCAATGGAAGATGGCCAAATCGAAGATGCCAAGTGTAGGGTGACACCGATCCAGCCCTCATAGAAGAGACACCAGCATAAGGAGATTTCACCAGTCTATAAAGACCCCCTTGCTCACAGCCAGTTCCAATCACTCTGACCGTTAGGATGTCCTGAAACACAAGAGCAGATGGGTCAAATATAGCACGACAATGTAAATCTTTAGTGATTTGACTAATGGATAGTAGATTCATGGAAAAATCAGGAGCATAAAGAACGTTCTGAAGTCGTATCCCAGGGGTCAATTGCACCTCCCCCTGACCAGTAATGGGAGAATGCGTTCCGTCAGCAATTACCACGGAGCGTCCTGTCTGAGTCGCAATAAAATCATCCAATTGCTTTTTATCACCACATAAATGGTGAGATGCTCCTGAGTCCATAATCCACTCTGATAGATCTGCTCTGAAACAACTAGTAAGTGCATATGTTGTACCTGAAGAGGATGCTGATGCTGAGCCGGCTATCTCTGAAGATCCTGAAGTACTCGCTGGTCCCTGCCCAGGCATGATCTCCCGGAGTCTCGATACTAGCTCCTCAAACCTCTGATCCGTGACAAGGGAAGGACCCCCTTCCTGCTGAGCCTGCTCCGCCACACGTGTCGTGGTAGTAGGAAACCCATGCTTAGAATAGCATGTTTCCTCAGTATGTCCAGTCCTGCGACAGTAGGTGCACGGCTGTCTAGGAGGTCTGTTACCTCCTCCTCGACCACGACCAGCTCTACCTCTGAAATGGGAGTAGCCTCCTCTGCCGCGAGAAGAAGCCATGGCTGAAGGTGTCGAAACTCCACCATGAGATATGGAGAGCCTACTCAACCTGCGATAGGCCTCTTCCATAGGTGGTATGGTGGCATTTGTAAGAATCTGTGCACGCAAGTCATGTGCGTGTGCACTATATGCCCTAGCCGTGCTTCCTTGAATGCACATGTTCTGTACGCGTGCCCGCGTTGAGTCTATGTACGCGTAGACATTGTCGTCTGATTGTGTAACCCCAGTTACAGGTTATTGTTGTCGTCATGTCAGACAATAAGGTAGATTTTCCATCTCTGGGTGCCTTCAAAGGTCCAGCACCCATTGTGAAGATGGATGGCACGAACTATGAACTGTGGGCCATGCAGTTCATGAGTCTGATGCAGTGCAATGGCAAGAAGCATATCCTCACACAAGAGGAACCGGTTGACAAGACTGGGGTTAACGCCTCATGGGAGGCTGACGATGCCTATGCGCGTGTTTGGCTATCCGGTACTGTGTCCATGGAAATAGCCAACGACATTCTGAGTCAACCCACTGCGAAGGCTATGTGGGATATCCTGGCAGCCACGTATTCTCCGGCGAAGAATGAGTCCAAGATCTTACAACTCCAGCATGATATCTTTACCTCGAAGCAGAACGGGCGTCCTCTTCATACCCTGTATACCTCTCTGAGGGGTATGTTTGAGAAGCTACACGGGTACATTTCATTGACAGCTACACCGGAGCAGCTCAAAGCATACAAGAAATCTTCAGGCTTCAGGCGCTACAGACTTCTTGCATATGCGCTACAGGCTTCATGCGATGGCACTACAGGCTTCATGCGATGGCGCTACAGGCGAAATCGATCAGGGATAGCGATGGCGATTGCAGACTTCGGATGATCGCCAGGAGATTGAGATGGCGATTGAGATGGCGAGATGGGGTCGCCAGGCGAGACTTCGGATGATGGCAGACTTAGGGCGACTCAGTGACTCGCGTTGATCGCAGACTTCAGGCGAGACTCGGGCGATGGCGAGATTGCAGACTTCAGGCGAGACTTAGGGCGAGAGCGGGCGACTCGCGTTGATCGCCAGGCGATGGGCACAGAGGCGCAGAGGGCTCGCGCACGATGGCGATGACGCCCAGGAGTGTGGTGCCAATCTCGAGATAGAAGGAGAGAGAGAAGGGCGGCGGGTGGGGTAGGGTTAGGGTTCAAAAACTCCGGCCTAGGACCGTCGCTCTGATACCATGTTGAAGGGAATTAATGAGATAAATTCCAGAAAACCCTAGAGCTCTCTTATATAGGAGAAAAGCTCTAAAGGTAAATTACATAAGTCGGGATACAAAATTACTAAATAGCAAAAACTTATTCTAACAATAAATATAGTAGGGGCATGTGCCCTTCCATGATCCCCTTAGATCTGTCCATGGTGGCTACAGTTGGTGAGGCATTGTGTGGAATAGGGCCTCGAGAAGGAGGATTGCAGACGACGTGCAAGGTGTCAGGAGTGTTAGGTGCATCAGAAGTGGGCCACAGAAATAGACACACTAATAAGCAAACAAGAAACAATCACAACACAAGATTTGTTCGGTCATAACTGGGCTACATCTTTGGCAGCACTCTCCTTCAATATGATGGAATAACTGAAGTTGAGAAGATGATTCAAAATAAAGAGATGCTATGGGGGATTATAGAGTACCTCCTTTCATGCAAACAAATCCCAAAGGAAATAGGATCTGAATCCTAAAGCCAGCAGGACTTCAAATCCCAAAGCAAACAAGACTACAAATTCCAAAGCAAACATGACTTCGAATCAAACCGAACATCAAATCACAAAGCAAATAGGACTTTGAATCTCATAACAAACATGACTTGAGCCACCTGCGTTCGGGAGGTCACATCACAGGCTCTGCAATATATAAGGCTGAACGGACAGGTTAGGATACGAACTAAATCCAAATGGATTCTTTAATCAATTAGGATCCAAGGCATGCCTATAATATCCACCTTGAATTGAGTCCCAATACAAATAAGATCCAGATCTTAAAATAAATAGGATTTGAAGTCTTTTTGCTTCGAGATTTAAAGTCCTATATGCTTTGGGATTCGAAATCTTGATTGTTTTCGGATTCAAAGTTCTATTTGCTTTTGGATTTAAAGTCCTATTTGTTTGAAATTTGTTTGTATGGGAAGGGATACCATGTAAATCCCCATGGTGTTACTATTTTAAATCATCCCATGTACTTCAGTTCTTCCACCATATTGAGAGGCATCCACCATTGCCACCAAGAATGTGCCCTAGCTAAGGGGAAGTTTGTAAATATTATAGCGTTTGCTTCTTATTTACTTATCTATGTTTGTTCCTATGCCCCATGTTCGAAGCGCCCAATAAACCTGTATCCGGGCCGTGAGATGTCTTTGAAGCAAGGAAGAGATGGTGTTATACAACATGATGATCAAGCAGTTCAACAACAGGAATTGGTTCAACCTTTGGCAGGAAGTTATCGAGGGCAAGATCAAGCATTGACTGAACTTATTCATTATCGCATGTTGCCGATAGCCCCAAGGCATGGATTGAGATATCATGATATACCCATGATATAACGGTATGAATAGGACATGCGTATCAATATATCATAGTATGCCCTTTTCCGGGATATTGACCAATTCCTCGCTATATATTGGTGAGATATTAGTCATGTCATATCTCTCAAATTTGGAGAATTCGGTCCAAATTTCCTCAAATATCAACCCAATATCACAAATATTTCACGGATATCCATCTTATATCATCGATATCACCTATGCTGCTTAATTTCGTTGCATTTTTGTGAGTAAAGAAGCTTAAAGGAGTTTTTTCTAAGTTTTAAAGGTTGATTCGTTTGGGAATTTTGTTTGTATAGCTACTTCTAATATTAGCTGATCGGACAACGAGACCATATTTTTTTATGGGGGGCTTTGCTCCCTTTTAATGGAGATAAAAACAACTTTACAACAAATAGAAAAACTATATACACATATTGTATACATAGTACTATATTAATATTTAAAAGTTGCTACATGGTGAGTATTAGTGATCTAGTGATACAAATAGAGGGTAGACTCCAATTTATATCGATTATCATTAGTTCAGGTACATATTAGTTTCTAATTATTTTAATCTTCTTTCAAATTTATGCTTGTTATGAATGATGTTCCTATAATCTATATGTTATTATGCCAATTTAATTATTTGTTTGATTTAGGATATAGCTCAGTCGTTTGCTTATACATAGTATGCGATGTAATATGTATTATATAATGTTTAGGTGCTAAATACACCTCCTTTATGTTTGTAAGTTGTTATGTATGAATTCTTTTACGTCCCTTTGGTATCTTTGAGCATTCCGTAGTCGGCATTGACAACAATGATATGTACGATGTAATGTGCCTTAATGTGCTAAATATACCTCATTCTTGCATTTTATATGTTATTTATTATTTTAAGAACCAGAATGATCTTAATTTATGAGAAAAACACTTTTTTGAGCCATTTTCGAGACTTCCATAAATATTGTCAATATATCCCTTTTGAGGATCTAATCGATTCGAAATCGATATCTCAAACGTTGCCCCATGAAAGGGGATGTGGCGGTAAAGTCCACATCGGTTGTTCTATTATATGAGGATTCAATTTAATACAATCATTTGACTGCCATATTTATATTGGGATTTAGATCTCATTTGCATTAGGATAAATTTGATGCAAAATGGAAATCGGCGACGGCGGAGAATAAATGTTTTATGGAAATTTTGGTGGAAGAAGAAATTGGAGGGATTGAGGAGAGAAAGCTCGTCGGAAAACGAGGGGTATTGGAGGAAACAATCGCGTATATCGCGTGGGGAAAGAGAAAGACGGAGATAGAGATAAAATCTCAATTTTCATATATCAACTGAACTAAACTGTCTAAAACAATAGCCTATCATCCCTTTATATAGGAGGGATGAGGTTACAAAAATAGAAATTCAAATTCAAATTCAAACTACTTATCCTAATTTGACTCTAACCGACTAACTAACTTTGGAATTCAAATTGAAACTAACTACTTTGAGATCACAGGCGATCTCTTTTATTTTAAATTAAAAATGCGAAGACTCAATAAAATAAGACTCTAATTATTGGACAAAAATTTAAATAAATGCAGCCCTATATATCTAATTCATGCTGCATCAACTCTCCTCCGCTTGAAAAATTCGTCTCCCGACAAATTGCTGGATCTAGATGCGTCGTTGGAGAATTCATCCTTGAAATTGTAGCAAGCAATTCCTTCAATTAGATTCTTTTCGTTATTACGTTTATAATTTTTCTCCATTGAAGGGCATGGTTGTAAATGTTCTACCCCTTCACTTAAAATGATTCCATAGCATAATATATCCTTCACTTGGTCCTTCTGATAAATAATTTTGGGAGGAGGATTCTTTTTGCAATTATCCCATGGGCCCTTTGGATAACATAGCATTGGAAGAGGGGCCCTCTTGAAATACTCCTAAAATATTACTCCGGTTATCAAGGGGTCCGATGGAGCAAACACCCTCAATGTTTGTTAGGGTTGGGCACTTCTCTTTGGGGATAAATTGGCGGCGACGACACCGAGGCTGGAACCGGGCGCGACGCGTGGGACGCACGGATCGGCGGCGGAAGATGGTCGGGCGCGAGCGGAGTCGTGGGTGTGGGACGAGCTCCTGGAGGCGGTGCGGGCCTGACAGGGAGAGGCCGACCGCAGGTCGCGGTGTTGACGAGGCTGGAGGTCGCGGTAGCGGAGGTGTAATGGGTTTCGCCGGGGACACGGGGAGGGCGAGGGAGGGGACTTGAAGTACGGGAGAGACAACAGGGGTGGTGGGAGGGGGTGGAGAGGTTGCTGGAGTCACGACGAGGGTGAGAGGGGACTGTGGCGGCGAGGGAGGGCGGAGTTGTGGGACGCAGGAGGTCGTTGTAGCGGGTGGAGGTATAGGCGACAAGGGGGTAGCGGGTGGGGGTATTGGTAGGAGGGCATCGGGACTCTCTGGAGGTGTCGGGGCTGAGGGTTGCGCAGCAGGGGGTGCGAGGTTGGGGAAGGAAGGGGGGTTTGGTGGCAGTACAGGGGGTGCTGGGGGTGCGAGTGCAGGGGGTGTGGCTGGGGTTGGTTGTGGGGCCGACATCGAGGTTAGGATGAGGGTTGGAGGTGACGTAATGGTGAGGGGGACCCGCGAGGGGGTCGTGGATGGTGCCGGAGTCGATTTTGGAGGCGTTTGCGGATCTGAAAATACCTGGACAGCAAGCAGGTCGGCGTTTTCCTCCTCTGAAACGGCCGGGATAGCGAACAAATCATCCTTGACGTTGTTGTTTTCGCATGACACGGTCCATACAGCGAGCACATCGTCGTTGTTGTCGTTTTTTCCATCCACAAAGATCTGAGCAGCGCACAGATCATGGTCGACGACAATATTTTGTTCGTCGTCAACTTGTACCATAAAAATATCAACATTGTACCATGAGTCTATCTATTGTTGAACCTTGATGCTTTTCCGGAGGCGCTTCTTGTATTTTTGTTGACGCGAACGCGCTTGTGATCCTCGTGATAGGGTGGCTTGATCGAGCTTCATTCTCCAATATGCGACAGGACCGTCGGATCGTGAGAACGATTCAACTTCCATGCTCTGATACCAAATGATGCAAAATGGAAATCGACGACGGTGGAGAATAAATGTTTTATGGAAATTTTGGTGGAAGAAGAAATTGGAGGGATTGAGGAGAGAAAGCTCGTCGGAAAACGAGGGGTGTTGGAGGAAAGAATCGCGTAGATCGCGTGGGGAAAGAGAGAGACGGAGATAGAGATAAAATCTCAATTTTCATCTATCAACTGAACTGAACTGTCTAAAACAATAGCCTATCATCCCTTTATATAGGAGGGATGAGGTTACAAAATAGAAATTCAAATTCAAACTACGTATCCTAATTTGACTCTAACCGACTAACTTTGAAATTCAAATTGAAACTAACTACTTTGAGATCACAGGCGATCTCTTTTATTTTAAATTAAAAATGCGAAGACTCAATAAAATAAGACTCTAATTATTGGACAAAGGTGGGAGAGGTGAGCGTCAAAAAAAAAGGTGGGAGAGGAGAATGCACGCCAGATGCGCGGGATTTTGGGATGAGAATCGTGAAGTTCACATGAGAGAGAGAGAATAATGAAAGAGAGAAATGAAGAGGGATAATGAGGTAAACTCAATTTTTCATATATCAACTGGACTTAACTGTCTAAAACAATAGCCTATTATCATCCCTTTATATAGGAGGGATGAGGTTACAAAAATAGAAATTCAAATTCAAATTCAAACTACTTATCCTAATTTGACTCTAACCGACTAACTAACTTTGAAATTCAAATTGAAACTAACTACTTTGAGATCACAGGCGATCTCTTTTATTTTAATTAAAAATGCGAAGACTCAATAAAATAAGACTCTAATTATTGGACAAAAATTTAAATAAATGCAGCCCTATATATTTAATTCATGCTGCATCACAATTCAAGGTGGAGATTGTTGGAATGTTTTTTTAAGCCAGAAATTGTTGGAATGTTAAAGGCATGTGATGTGACCTCGCCAATATTGGAAGATGAAATCATGTTGCTTTGGAATTCAAAGTCATGTTTGCTTTAGGATTTGAGTTTCTATTTGATTTGGGATTCAAAGTCTTATTTTCTTGGGATTTAAAATCATGTGAGCTACGGGATTTGTTTGCGTGGGGGGAAGGAAAACTATATAAACCCCTAGTGGCTATTGTTTTGAATCATCCTATATAAATTAGTTCTTCCATCATATTGAGAGGAATTTGCCACTGCCGCCAAGAATATAGCCTAGTTATGAGTGAACCTTGTAAATCTTGTATTACAGTTTCTTCTTGCTTGCTTATCCATGGGTTTATTCCTGTGTCCCCTGTCTGATGAGCCCACCAGGGAGGATGACTAGGCAAGACCTCTTTATAGAGGTAGTGATCTGCTCGAAGAAATAAATCAAAGAAGCGATCATCATGAGAAAGATTTATGCAGAAAACCCCTTACAAAGTTAGAGGGGAGAGGGATGTTGTGATTCTTCGAAGAATGCAAATTTTACAGTGAAGATAAGTGATGTATATATTCCTTAGAAGAATGTGAATGTTGTATTTCTCAAAAGAATGTAGATGATGAGGGTGAACTCTGCAAAGTTTTATGACGTGTCGGGCCGGTCTTTCATCTAGTGCAAGCATAGAAAGAGTAGTTTTTAATCAGCTTTGATAAAGGGACGAGTCGCAACAGCCTGGTAGAGGAGTGAGTTAAGTTGTCCATTATCTTTGACAGCGTTCATTTTAGCAGCATACATGTTGGTTATTGGCTATGTCTCAAGCTTGTAGGAGGACATGTTTCCATTTTTCTGGGTGTGATCTGACTCACTACATATTCCATTAACTCTGTGTTCGAACAATACAGTCTAGTTTGTGCAAGGGACATATAATCCGACAAGACAAGTCAAGGCACTGACGGAGATCTTCAGGGAGGCATTGGGTATGATCTATGAGGGTTAATGACTGGAAGTCTGTGTTTGTCACTTTGCACGAAGGGAATAGAGATTTCCGCATATAAAAGGGCTCTCGCTATTGCACGAATGTACATGTTCATGACTTACTTGGGACTACCCCTTGGATAGCCCATCATGTAGGGCAGTGGATTTAGGCTCAATGGTGAGGAGATTGGAGTAAAGTTTCAAGGGTTGGAGGTTGAAGTCATCCAAGGGAGGTCGCCGGATTTGCGCGCGCGCGCGCGGGGGGGGGGGGGGGGTCAATGCTCTCAACTTTACTTTTCTCCAATATATATGCATTTATTATTGATATGCCTTGAGCCCTAACTGTCTGTTCTGTTGAACCCGGTTGAAGAACTGTCTGATATCCCCCACGTGACAAGAGGAAATTCTCCAACTAGTATATAAGATGGGAAAATCCAATAGTAGAACCAGAACCTTTTGCAAGACGGAGGAATGGGACTGATTATTGACTCAAGACTTGGAGGAGGCGCGGAAAAAGATCAATTTCATGTCAAACCCCTTGGAGAATACAGGGGGATAACGAGGATGAAGAGTGTCAACAAGCGTCGGGTAAGCGGAGGATCATGAATGAACTTGCTTTCCTTTTCGTGAACAACTAATATATAAGAAAATGGAAAAGAAAGATAGTTGGGAGTCACAATCATAGACGATATCAGATGGAAGGGGAAAAAGGCTACCAAAAGCTAGACTCGAATAAGCTCTTCTTCCCTAGGGTTATATCCGAAGCGAACTCAAAGCAACCAACAACCATAGTTTTCCCTCGCCCGCTCCCTAGCTTATTTCTATTGAAACCTAACCCCTCTATTGTTAAGGTAAACTATACAACTTCTTCACACTAGTTTTTTGATAACATATTTATATAATGGCGAATAGCTCATCAATCTCTTTTTGCATTCGAGGATGAAACAGGATATATCAAACTGCTCTTATAGGGGTATTCGGATTTGTGTGCATTTGGGGTCTGTTTGTATGAGTAGTATATAAATTCTAGGGCTCTATGTATCCTTTGTATTCTTCTTTTTTCACATAGTGAAAATCGTTCGCCGATGCCTACGAGCGTAGCCCAAATACGAGTAAACTTTATAAATATGTGTCTTCGTGTTTGCTTGCTTAATCACTTGTATGTGTTTGCTTCTGTTTTTCGCAGCATTTACAATGCCTGAAAAAGTAGAAAACAAGATTGGGTTCATTGGAGGCTCTTCTAGAAGGGGCGGAGGAAGGTGGGATAGGGATAGTAGGTGTTTAGACCTAAGGGAGAGGGTGGCTAGGCCATCATGATCATGCAAAAGTTCAAGGAGGCATTAGTGGCCAAATAGCTAGTGAAGATGTTGAGAGGGAGAAAAGCATTGTGCCGTGAAGTTCTATAGGCTTGTTATGGGAGGCAACTTGATTGGAGGAGAGGACTAGATTGTCGTAGAAATCTTATGTGTTCTATTGGTGTGCTTGTATCCATTGTTGTTGACATTGTTGGAGAGGCATCTGGATGATGGTGAGAACTTGAAGTTTTGGTTAGACGACCAGTGATGGAAAAAGGTGTTGGCAGAGAGCTTCTCTAGGCTACTTGCACTTGCAGAGGATTGGAAAGTCATGGCGGCCTAGTGTCGGGATGGGGTTTGGTTGTCCAATTTCATTAAATTACTTCGTGATACCAGAACATCCAACTTTACATCATTGACGATGTTGCTGGAGGGCATGGTGCCAATGGTTGACAAGCATGGTATGAAAAATCTAACCTCGAGGCGGTCGAGGCGTACACCTCGATGCTGTCCTTTTTAGCCTCGAGGAGTATGCCTCGGTCCAGTCCAGTGAGGCGTGCGCCTCAGGAGGCTGAGGCGTAGCCTCGACGCGTTCCGCCTCGAGGCGGTCGAGGCGTTTTTGCTTTTTTGAGGTATTTTATATGATTTTAGTTGTTTTATTTGGGAGTTTGTGAAGCTTATAAATATCTACTTCTTTAATACAATGATTATACGACATAAATATCTAGATCTGATGTTTCCTTCGTGCCCATAACTTCATATTTAGTATTAATTGTGTCCATATTTCGCAAACTCTTACTATTTCTCTTTTAATAAATGAATTCATAAATATCAAATCCAACAATAATCGTAAACCTAATGAACTTTGCAATATATCAAGCAAAACGAAATAGATAGGGTTCACGATTTATCATGCTGCCATATTTTATGTGTTTGACATATAACATAAATTTCTTCGACGTATGTTTAATCGTACTTTTAATTACAACAATATTTCAAAGGTTTGCTCAAAATGGACAAAATTCATGGTTTCTCGTGCAACCATACTTTATATGTTAGACACATAACATAATTTTTTTGATATATATTTAATTGTACTTTTAATTACAATAATATTTCAAAGTAGATATGTATTGTTTAATTCTTTCACAACATTTATAGACAATGAATATATATTTAATTATACTTTTTATTAAAACAATATTTCAAAGTAGATATGTATTGTTTAATTCTTTCACAATATTTATAGACAATGAATTCCTCTTTGATTGGACAAAAATGAGTAGAAAGGGATATGATGTTGTTATATCTTCTATTACGGTGTTTATATCGCTATTATTTCATCATATTTTATAGTGTTACATATTAAATATTGGGTGTAGAGATATATTATTTACTTTTGTACTCTTCTTGTATTTTTCTTCTCTGTTGGACTCTTTATGTATTTTACACATAGGCTACTCTCCTATATAAGAGAGCCTAGGGCGGATGGAATAAACATGTTTTCTCATTTTCCCAACATGATATCAGAGCGACGGTCCTCGACCGGAATTCTCGAGCCAAACCCTATCCCTAGCCTCCACCATCAAGCCCTCCACACGCGTCGTGCACCGCCTCGTGCCGCCTCGGTCCTGCGCATGCGGCGTCGGCGATCGGCTGTGCGCCGCCTCCTGCGCACGCATTCGCACATCACCTGTGTGCCGCCTCCTGCGTGCCTGCGCGTAGGAACAACCGCGCGCCTGTGCGTCGTCTCCTGTGCGCTGCATCTCCGGTGCGCCGCACTCCTGTGCGCAGCACTCGTGCATCTTCCGTGCGCCGTACTCGCGCATATGCGCGCTAGTGCACGCACATCTGCATGCGCATCTGCGTGATCCTCTGTGCGCACATATGCTCGAGTGTGCATGTGTGTGCCCTTGACGTGATCCTGCACGTGCATCTGCATGCACATCTACGCATATGATCTCCGTGTGCGTGCAGCCCTAGGCCAGCGCGCGTGCGACTCCAGCCTCATTCCGCGCGCGCGTCTCCAGATTGATGGGTTTGGTTGCTTGCGTCTACTCATGCAACTAAACATGTTAATGTCCGTGTAGACAAAATCATCTATTCAGTCTACTCCCCTAGTCTTCCTATATCATAATGTCAGAAAGCAAGGCATATATTTCATCTACAGGCATCTTCAGAGGTCCAACGCCTATTGTGAAGATGGATGGTTCAAACCATGAACTGTGGGCCATGCAGTTCATGAGTATGATGAAGTCAACCGGTAAGAAGCACATTCTTACTGAGGAAGAGCCTGCTGAGAAGACAGGGGTTAATGCCTCTTGGGAGGCAGATGATGCATATGTCAAATTCTGGCTTTCCGAAACATTAGCAATTGAGATTGCTAACGATATTCTCCATCAGCCCATTGCCAAAGCAATGTGGGATATCCTGGATGCTACCTATTCACAGGCAAAGAATGAGACGAAGATTCTGCAACTTCAGCATGACATTTTTACAATCAAGCAGAATGGACGGCCTCTCCACTCATTGTACACGTCTTTACATGGAATGTTTGGGAAGCTTTATAGCTTCATGCCTCTTACAGCCACTCCAGAGCAACAGAAGACCTATCGGAATGCTACTATGGTGGGTGTTTTCCCTGCTGCCCTTGATCCAGAGTACGAGGCAGCACGTTCACAGATCTTGATGGACTCTACTATTCCTCATATAGAGGAAGCTTTTCATAGGCTGAGTCGTATCATTGTCCCTTCGTCTACTACGAATCAGACCGCCTCAGCCATGGCAGCCAATCGAGGTCGAGGAGGTCATCATCAGTTCCGTGGCCGTGAACCTCGGGGCAGAGGAGGCCGGGTTCGACCATCATGTACTTTTTGCCATCGTTCTGGACACACTGAAGACACATGCTATTCTAAGCATGGGTTTCCTGCTTCTGCACGAGTCGCTGAACAGATCGAGCCCCTATCTGCCTCATCTATGGATCAATGCTTTGATGATCTTGTAGCCCGTCTGAGGGGCATCATTCCTCCATCAGGTCCCGTTGCATCAGCACCTACTTCTGATAGTCACTCCGACGTTGCCGCATCTGCATTTGCATCCACCAGTACATCAGGTAGCACCTATGCATTCACTAGCAGTTGTGGATCAGATACTTTAGAGTAGATTATGGACTCTGGTGCCACACATCATCTGTGTGGTGATCAAGGTCTACTTACAGGATACAGACAGATTTCTCCAGGTCGTACTGTGGTTATTGCTAATGGGACACATTCCCCGATTACTGGTCAGGGGGAGATTAGACTGACACCATCCATGCATCTCAAGAATGTGTTACATGCACCTGATTTTTCGATGAATTTGTTGTCCATTAGCCAAGTTACAAAGGATTTACATTGTCGAGCAATTTTTGATCCATCTTCTCTTGTTTTTCAGGACATCCTTACGGGCAACGTGATTGGGCGTGGCTATGAGCAAGGCAGCCTCTATCGCCTTAGTCCGACTACCTATGTTGGAACCTCATCTCTACCTGCTGGATCTATCTCCTCATTACTACGGCACCTATGCTTTGGACATCTACCACTTCAGAAACCGCGTCATGTGTTACCTTACGTTTCACCTCACACGTCCATTCAATGTGAGGCTTGTCAGTTGGGAAAGCATCATCGGTCTACATTTCCCAGTCGTCAGTGTCAAAGTAGTACCTCCAAGTTTGAGTTATTTCATGTCGATATCTGGGGTCCTAGTCGTGTTCCTGATCATCAGGGACACATGTTTTATATAGTTATTGTGGATGATTTCTCTCGTGTATTGTGGTCTTTTGTTAAAGAATAAATCTAAAGCGGGGAATATTATCATCAATTTCATTAATGAAGTTCGTAATGTTTTTTCTGCATCTGTTAAAATTGTGATAAGTGATAATTCCCTAGAATTTTGTACTCATACCTTATCCAATTATTTTTCGTCTCAAGGGATCAACCACCAAACATCTTGTGCCTATACTTCCCAACAGAATGAGGTTGCTGAAAGGAAACATCGTCATTTACTTGATGTCACCAGGTCACTTCTTATACAGAGTCGTGCCCCACATTCTTTCTGGGGTGATGTTGTTCTTACGGCATGTTATCTCATTAACCGTATGTCGTCATCTATCTTAGGTGAGAAGATTCCTCTCTCTTGTTTTTCCTAACAAGGAATTATTCTCTCTTACTCCTTGTGTGTTCGGCTCGGTCGCCTTTGTCCACCAATTATCTCCCGGGACTGACAAGCTCTCTCCTAGGGCTGTCAAGTGTGTCTTCGTTGGGTACTCAAGAACGCAGAAGGGGTACAAGTGCTATGATACATTGCACAGGAGGTATCTAGTTAGTGCTGATGTTACCTTTTTCGAATCTGTTATGTACTTCTCATCTACAGGTGATCAGTTGGTATCCTCTGACACTACTGATGCTATATACATGACACCACCACCACCAGCAGCACCCCTACCACCTCCATCGCTACCATCTCCTACCCCTCCTGTCATTGTGCCTGTTTCACCATTGCCATTCCACTATACCCGTACGCATGCTTCTGCTCATGGTTACCGCTCATCATCGAGCTCGCCTGAGGTATGTTCTGAAAATATTAACATTGATGGATCTGATGATTTTCCTGAGCAGGATGTGTTAAAGAGGCCAGATGAGGAGACAGGTGATTTAGATGAACCTATTGCTCGGAGCTGCGCGTCATATCCTATAGCATCTTCTGTGTCGTTTGATCGCCTAACTGGAGAATTCAGGAACTTTATGATTGCATTGTCAGCAGTGGATATTCCACGGAATTACCAAGATGCGTTGAAGGATAGTCGATGGCGTCTAGCCATGGAGGAAGAAATGGCAGCTCTTCAGTCCAGAGGCACCTAGAGCCTTGTTCCTGCACCTGCTGATGCGTCTACAGTTAGCTGCAAGTGGGTCTTTACAGTTAAGCAGAATGCAGATGGCAGCATTGACAGATACAAGGCACGCCTTGTTGCTCGTGGCTTTACACAGACATATGGGGTGGATTATCTTGATACATGCTCACTGGTTGCTCGCCATTCCACCATACGGATCCTTCTTTCGGTTGCAGTTACTCGTGATTGACCCCTATACCAATTAGATGTGAAGAATGCATTCTTATACGGTGACTTACAGGAGGAAGTCTACATGCAATAGCCACATGGGTTTGTTGTTGAGGGGGAGTGTCCAAAGGTGTGCAGACTTCATAAGGCTATCTATGGCGTTAAGCAGAGCCCCAAAGCTTGGTTCCAGAAGCTCTCAGACTTGTTTGAGAAACAGGGTACAGACGTTCTAATGTTGATCATTCCTTGTTCGTACAGAAGACACCCAGAGGTATTATTGCGATTATGCTGTATGTATACGATATTCTGATTACAGGCAATGATGAACATGGAATCCAGAGGGCAAAAGAAATGCTTGGTCGTGAATTCGTCACCAAGGACCTTGGAGTTCTCAGATATTTTCTGGGACTGGAGTTTGCCAGAAATCCTCATGGGTAATGACTCAGAGGAAATATGTCACTGACCTGTTGAGTGAAACAGGAATGCTTGGTTGCCGACCTGCCACTACACCTATGGACCCCAATATGAAATTATATGATGATGATACTGATGAGGTGGGTAGGAGAAGATACAGAGAACTAGTGGGCAAACTTCTCTATGTTAGCATTACTAGGCCCGATATCTCCTTTGTTGTGAGTCGATCGAGTAAGCCAGTTTAGTACACATGGATGCTATACATATGATACTCAGGTACCTTAAGTCATCTCCAGGTGCGGGTCTGCTGTTTAAGAAAGGCAAGGAGGTTACTATCTCAGAATGTGCAGATGCAGACTACGCGGGGTGTCCTAAGGATAGGAAGTCCACCACTGGGTTTGTTGTGTATGTTGGAAATTCTCTAGTCTCATGGAAAAGCAAGAAGCAAATTGTCGTAGCAAGGTCTAGTGTTGAGTCAGAATATAGGGATATGGCCCAGGTCAGTACAGAAATGATGTGGGTCAAGGTTTTACTTACATACCTATATATAGAAGTCCCGCTCCCTATGGCTCTGGAATGTGACACTCAGGCGGCTCTATTCATTGCAAATAATCCAGCATTTCATGAACGAACCAAGCACATTGAGGTTGATTGTCACTTCATATGTGATATGATTCAGAAGGGGTTTATTGTTACATCTCATGTTAGCTCAGAGGATCAAACTGCGGACATTTTTACCAAGGCATTACTTCGAGGGACGTTCCAGAAGTGTTCGTCCAAGCTGAGCATGATTGATATCTATACTCCACCTTGAGGGGGAGTGTAGAGATATATTATTTACTTATGTACTCTTCTTGTATTTTTCTTTTATGTTGGACTCTTTATGTATTTTACCCATAGGCTACTCTCCTATATAAGAGAGCCTAGGGCGGATGGAATAAACATGTTTTCTCATTTTCCCAACATTGGGCAAAGAACATATAATTACATTGGCATATATATAATTACAGTTTTATGTATATTTTTCTCTATAAACTGAGACTTACACCTCGACCGCCTCGAGGCTACGCCTTGCCTCGATTACGAGGAAAACACCTCGTTCTGCCTCTTGTTCTTTCAAACCTTGTTCACAAGCAAGACGTTTGGGAGTACTCCTGAGAGTACTTCTCCATTTCCATGACGTACGAAGAAATGCGAGAGATTGTTGGTGTTAGGTCAGGATTTTTAAGGGACGGCAGATTGGTGTGGATGGCCAAGGCGTTGTTGGACGTGTAGTTGCACAGGTGGTTGGTGAGACAAGGGAGGGTAGTTGTTATGGTGCTTTGGAGCAAATAGGACCCAAGATCGGACGACACTTGCTCGATTTGTAGTAATGAAGAGGAAGATGTAGAGCACATGTTCTACTGTTTGTATGTAATTGCAGTGTGGGGAGACTCGGGACCCTGTCGAGGGGGAAAACACCTTTAAAAGAGCTTCAGATCCAAAGGAAGTAGCAGAGACCATACGTACATAAGACATCAAGATAAGGAGTGTACGCGTTCTCTAAACGATTTGGAGCAAAAGGACTTCAAATGGTGTTCAATGTGGGAATACTATATGGAGAATCTTGTGCATATAGAGCATGGTATATGTCATGGATGACTTGTGGTGCTGAGAGTTGTAAGCGTGCTTTCTTTATATTAATAGAATCTGGATGAGGTCCTGAGCTGGAAACTCGTCCTTTGGCATTTGAAAAAAAACAGACTGCATTATCACTAACACCATATCGATCAAGGGAACTAACACCATGTCAAAATTACACAGGACAAAATTAGTGTTTTTTTAAAAAAAAAAGTGTTAGCTACAAAATTAAAATTGGACTGGTGCAAAGTTGTTCAAGAGAATTTACTAGTCAAAAGAGTTGATACCTGTGAGGTATGTACTTGAGGCAGCTCCAAACAAGTTGACCTCCCATGGAATGTCCTATAACATAAAAGGTTGGTCCTAATGCCATTTTATCTGCAAGTTCCTCGACATCTAATGCTATACTTTTCTCTGACCTTCTGGGATCTGGATCACTTTCTCCATATCCAGGCCTGTCAAAGGATAGTAAGTATACTCCCAGCTCCGTAGCCACTTCCTAGATATTAACAACATTTGATTCAAGTTTTAGACCTTGAATTTGAGTTTGAAGAATGCACATAATCAACCCAAACTTTAGACCCTTGATTGAGTTTGAAGAATGCACAAAATCCAAGCATACCATAGACATAGGAATTGCATTATGTCTGCAGGAGCCAAAGCCGTGAATGTGGACAATCATATATCTTGCACTCTCTTTGGAAACACCATGTTCTTTGTAAGCCAAATGCCTCCCATTCTCAAGCTTGATTCTTGGCGCTGTAATCGGGGGTCCATTTGGAGATCCACAAATCACAGGAGGAGGTGGAACAAGAGCTGGGTAAGCCCAAGCAAAAATCCCAACAAAGATAACCATCACTAAACTTTTGCATATCCCTGAAATACAAATGTAAAAATACGGTCACCTCATTTTTAGATCCAAAAAAATAGTCTGAAAAATGATCATTCACGTTAACCAAGTGAAAATAAACTTCCATCGATATGTGCAGCAAGTTTATACTTGTTATGAAGTAGAAGAGAAGCACATCCCAGAGCAGACATGGATTTACAAAGACAAGCCCCGGTGACGGTCAGATCAAAGATTGCAGTCTACATCTCCATCAAGTAGATGATTATTTAAAGCATATTAATGAAATAAACAAAAGTGAAGGGCCCTTTCCGGTCAACTTCAGAAACTTCAACATGAGTTACTTCATAACCAGATGTGCTTATCAGATGACTAAGGGCATTCCTTTGAGAAGATTTGACCCAAAATACCCAAGAATGGTTCGACGTTCTAAATATCGTTATCCAACCCCCATTGGCACACTCTAACGGACCTGTCAAACGTGATCCACACCCCATTGACACAATCTAATGGGCCTGTCCAACCTTCACCAGGGACAAGTCAAGAGCAGTTTTTTTGTGTAGCATGGGATCATATAGACATCAGCAGCAGAGAAAGATAGCACAGAAGAAAGAGCAAATAACGCTGTACTTCATGGCATAATAGTAGAGTTTTATTCCAGATCCGACATGAGCGACGTAAGTGCAACTTTATGCTGAAAGAAGCTTTTCGATTCTGTCTTAAACTTATTTAGCCCTCGAAGTGGAATATATGTGTTCCTTTTTTAAGCCGAAGAATGTTTACTGGAGATTAGTGACCGTATAAATTCCACTGAAGGGATCAAATAACAATCACAGGGACATAACAAATATGCAGAACAATTATCCCTCCATTTGATTTTGACTCCAAGCATGATATGAGAAAAGAAAGTCCAGGACTCTCTTGAAGTGTTGTGTTAATATGAGAATACAACGATCAAATTTCACATATCACACATAAGCAGCATAATGGCAGATCCCTTACATGGTTCATCATAACATTAGAGTCTGCTTTTTGAGTTGATCGGTATTCCTTGTTTTTGTTTATCCTTTACAGACAACAAAGCAGGAGAAAATCCGGTATGATATCTTCTCACAGATTTTTATCTCGTTCATGAATCTGTAAAGACTCGGTTGTTGACCTTAGAAGAGATTCCTACTGCTGATGATGCATACAGCAGGTTGAGTTTCTTACCGCCTCATTAACTATGCGTGAGTTTGACATGGCTATTTTTTCGGAGGATCTAGCTGAAATTGTAGCAACACTACTAGAGGATGTTGTTGATATGCCTTGAATCATAACCATCTAACTCTGGTTAAAGAACCGTCGTATGCACCCTCCTTCCGTACCATACCCCAACAAGACAGGGGTCTCACTGTTTACGGGAGTGGCATATAATCTCTCCTAGGGTTAGGGCTCTCTGTATCCTCTGTTTTCTTCTTCTCCATATGGTGAAAACTGATCGTCGTCACCCAAAAAAGTAGCCCAGTTACGGGTGAACCATGTAAATCCATGTGTCTTCGTGCTTGCATGATTGATCTTACTTGTGCGTGCTTCTGCAATTCGCAACAGATGTAATAAATGAGATAGAGTTTAAGAGCATGGTCTCCCAACAGTAGTGCAACCATTTTGGTTTTACATGCATAAAGGAGACTTATTGGAATAAAGCCTCTCGCTTACCATGTGGTATCCACTTTTGAGGATGAACGGAATCAGGCCAGAACAAACCTCTTACATGCAGGGTTTTAACATGTGGGCTTGCGTGATTGAGAAGATCTTGATACTTTTGTAGCCAGGGACAGACCAGAAATATATACTGTCATGGGCCTCATGCGCTGGGTGTACTAATGACCAAGAAAATTTGATTATTTACTCTGAAACTAATTGCCACATGTATGGAGACTGTTAATAGTTTATGTAGTCGCAGCATGTCCCTCCAAGCCAAGACCCCGTGGTTCCAGAAAATAGTGGGCAATCACCTGTCACTGGCTAGGAGATGAGAAGATCGTTCCTATGTTATGTTTGGATCAGATGTTACATGCATTGTATATTTTTTTGGTCCTATGTAATGTTTGGATCAGATGTTACATGCATTGTATTTTTTTTGGAGCATGTATGTTAGTCAGATTATGTAATAGCTCAATCCTTGTGTACTTTTTACTGATAGTCCAGGGTGATTGGATGTGGCCATGAGGAATGTGTTAGAGTATTTGGTAGTGCGCCATATTGAGTTGTAACAGGGTAAATGGATCCTGGAGGAGATCCATTTACCCCACCCAGTTGTTTAGTCCCACATCGTCCAGTGGTGGGACTCGGAGGCTCTGGAGAGGCTATATAAGGAGCCCCAGACCTCCTGTATCCATTGAGAAAGTCAATAGACAAACACGCCCCGTAGAGGGCTTCTCCCGTGGTTTCATCCCGCTCCTCACGGAGTAGGGTTCCACGTAAAAAATCCCGTTCTTATTTTGTTCTTAATTATCTCTTCCATGTTTATGCTTCCGCTTCCGATTTTCTAACATGGTATCAGAGCGGGTCGATTCTCGAGGATTTGTTCTTGAATTTTTTTGTTGAGATTCGTTTTTTGAAGTTCTTGAAGATCATTCAAGAAGAGTATTGATATTCGTTATTTGAAGTTCTGCATGTGTCCTGGAGCATACTGTTTGATTTCTAGGGTTTCGTGAGAAACCTTATTCTTGTCTCCATCCCTTGATCGATTCAACACACCAGATGCAATATCTCCGGACACAACGCAAGCGGCTGTGTGTCAACCCCGGCAACGCAACCCCTGCTCAAAGTAGGGCAGGCCATCCACGGGCAGCGCCAGCCCTGCCCTAGAGCCCTCCGTACGGCATCACCTCCAAGTCCTGGCGAGATCTCCAGCAACGCCTGATTCAGCGACGCGCACAACCCCAGATCTCAAAGGGGCATATTTCCGATGCAGATTTTCAGATCTCAGCGAAGGCGACGAGAGCCGCAACTCCCTCGCGCGAACCCTCCCACGATCCTCCTGCTGCAAGGCGCAGCGCCGCCAGCCGCATCTCCTCCTTCGCAGCACAGGCGGCAAGCCCTCCTCTCCTCCCATCGCGCAGCACAGGCGGCGACCTCCTCTCCTCCCATCTATTCATCGGCACAATATCCCCGCGCGGGCTCCAAATTCTCCCGCTATTCGTAAGCGGCGGCGCCGAATACCCCCATCGTGGGGGAGCAATATTCGTGAAGAGTGGGTTGGGAAACCCTAAATAGAGGTCTGGCACTTGTATTTAACCCATGTGGGCTGTTATTGAAAAAAAAGGAGGGGGCTGTGTGAAAAATAAAGGGAGTTGGCAGGATTAAAAAAAAAAGGAAAGGGAGAGATTAAAAAGAGAGAGAGAGAGAGAGATCTTTATTGTAAAGCCCAAGGGGGCAGTTGCAGTTTGGGCCCATTGTGGGCCGAGATGTCTTGTCGAAAAAAAAAATATGAATGATTAAAAAAAAAGGAGTTTGTTAAAAAAAAGGCGCGTACAAATTCAAAAGCCGTACGCAAATTAAAAAAAAGTGATGAAAATGTCGTAAAAAAAATGATGAAACGGCTTATGTTCAAAAAAAAAATTCAAAAAAAAAATTGCGGAAAAAAGGCGCGTGCAATAAAACAAAAAAAAAGAGCCGCACGCATTTAAAAAAAATGGACGGCTTAAAAAAAAAAGGAAAGCCGCAAGTTTCATGTTCTTGTTGTTTACCCCTATTTATCATGTCTTCTCCCAACTTTGTCGATGTCAATTTCCGACAAGTATGGGAGAAAGGGGGAGTATATGTGGAGTCACAGGTTTGTTCATGATCCAGATTCAGATGCAGATGCCAGTCTTCAGACCATTCAGAATTTCCAGACTCTACAAGTTTTTTCAGATGAAGATTTTTCATGCGCAGTCCCAGTTTGAGGCACAGTTATTCAGACTCGATGATTGTTTTCCGAGTCTCCAGTTTTAGACACGCACGAGTGTGCGGTCATTGTCAGATGAGCATAAGTTGCCATCATTGTCAAAGGTCCCCATCATTCTTGTTATTGTCAGGCCAGAGTTTTCATGTAAGCCATAGGGACTCCAGAGCAGAGGACCATTCCCTATGCCATTGAGGGCAAGGGTTTTCATGTGGTATCATAGGTACACCAGAGCAGTGCACCATTCTCTGAGCCAGATGGGAGAGACCCAGTTCTCCGACGAGGAGACGTCAGGCGCAAGTTCAGACTCGGCGGTCAGATTTCGAGTCTTCAGTTGACTCACACTCCAGCCCGTTCGTCCTCCTCACCTGCACGGCATGAGAAGCAACGTCCTCGACTGCAGCAATGTGCGCGTTGGGTTGATATTGTCCGTAGTGTCATGTAGCGTTGAGTTGAGTTTCTTTCTGTTTGTCCAAGCTGAGCATTGCATGCTCCAGCTTGAGGGGGAGTGTTAGAGTATTTGGTAGTGCGCCATATTGAGTTGTAACAGGGTAAATGGATCCTGGAGGAGATCCATTTACCCCACCCAGTTGTTTAGTCCCACATCGTCCAGTGGTGGGACTCGGAGGCTCTGGAGAGGCTATATAAGGAGCCTCAGACCTCCTGTATCCATTGAGAAAGTCAATAGACAAACACGCCCCGTAGAGGGCTTCTCCCGTGGTTTCATCCCGCTCCTCACGGAGTAGGGTTCCACGTAAAAAATCCCGTTCTTATTTTGTTCTTAATTATCTCTTCCATGTTTATGCTTCCGCTTCCGATTTTCTAACAGAATGGGGTCTATTGGATGGAACAGTATCCTTACATCTGACATATTTCCATCTCTTCAGAGACTGCCTCTAGTTCTACTATGCAACTCCAATTTGGAAGTTTCCTACTTCAGAAGCTTCTTTGAGTCATTCTCTACATTTCTTCAGAGTCCACTTTCCATATCAAGTCATGTCAAGGAAGTATTACCGTGCTTCTTCCCGATTAGGTTGCACTAGTTCATCTGCTTTTGAGTTTTTACATGATGTTTGGGGAGGGTTGGTCTGTCTCTTGTCATCAGGGACAACATTTCCTCTAGTAATACATAATGAGTTCTTCGAGTGTCCTCGATAATTTCTTTTAAGAGTAATTTTGAAGCAAGAGATATTATCAAGATTTTACAAAATGAAATAATAAATTGGCTTCTTCTAGCAAGATTGGTTGCACTATAAATGCTTTTTTACGATATACATGTGTGCTCTTTTTTTTTCAAAAAGATCGGATTTGGAACACGATGCAATCAAAAGAAAAGTTGGTGTAGCTCTGATAGAGGATAAAATGAGAGAAATCTGCTTAAGATGGTTTGGCCATTTACAAAGTGTTGAGTTGTTCTTTAATGGGTAAATGGATCGAGGTCGACCAATGCATCAGTTAGAAGATGTGAGATTTGGGGTGTTTAGCCGGCTAAGAGAGGGCGAGGAAGACCTAAGAAGTGTTGGAAGGAGACTATTCAAAGGGATCTGAGTTATTTGGATCTAAGCCCGAGAATGACCGAAGATAGGTCTAAATGGAGGCAAAGAACCCATATAGCCGACCCTACTTAATGTCGGAAAAGGCTTTGTTGGTGTATATGTGTTCTTTTTATTTAAATGGTGGAGCATTCTCCCACTATAAATAGGGTCGGCTGCATGGATTCTTGCTCAAATCCATGTTGAAAGATTCGACTATTTTTTACGTTGGTTGTCGACTACCTAATGCAACCCCCACAAGGGGGGATTTGAACCCTGGTGTTTTGGGTGGTAGGCACACCGCACTACAACTAAATGTGTTCTTTTTATTTGGTTTAATTATTTTTTTTCTTCATTATATCTCTCTGTAACTATCCCACATTATCCTCTATATAACAAAGGTTAGGATACCCCATAAGAAATCAATTGAGTCAGTTCTTGTACATGGTATATGTTGAGAGAGAATAGAATAAAGTATCTATTTTCATTATTTATGTGGTCTAACGCACAAGGAAGCAACCAATTGCAAGAACCCAAGAATTTACGTAGAAAATCCCCCTCACTAGAAAAGAAGAATGAGCGGGGATGACCTAGACAAGCACACAGGTAGTAGGATTTGCTTCATTTCCACTTACAAAACAAAAGTGGATATGTGCAATATTTATAAGGGTGCTGGTTAAACAAATCCACATCTTAGGTCCATTTGACCAATATACAATGTTCAACACAATCCAATATACAATGTTCAACACAATCCCCAAGTTGAGCATAGATATCAATTGTAACCAACTTTTCCATGTTTTTATGAGAAAAACGGTGGGATGGACCTCCTTTAGAGATTCATCCAAAAAACTGTATTTATAATTAATAGATAAAATAATTACATCCGCCAAGATTTATAAAGGATCATGGCATGCCCTAACACATTTTCAGAATAAAACCTCCTCTCAAACAGTACATCATTTCTTGCTAACAACAGTGACCACATGATCGCACAGATTTTCACTCTTCCTTCCTCAGAACCCGTCCATCTTCTGCAGAGGGAATTCCAAAAGGAATCCTTCTCGGTCCAAACTAGTGACGAACACTCTGCCTTTTTCCACGCCTCCACCGAGCCAGGGCAGGTGAAGAAAAGATGATCAGTGTCCTCCAAAGGGTCACCACATCTCTTACAATCCATCTCAGCACCTGGGAAAAACATAGCCCTCCTAGTCGTCGTTAAGATTCGCTCTCGCCTAAGCAGTCACAAGAAAACCTTCACTCTAGCCGGAATCTCCCAACCCCATATTCTCGCACAGTCCTGCTGAGCTCCATATCTGTAGTGAATTGCTTATATGAGAAAATCCTTATACTTTCTTGACCGTGAAGACATCGTCCCTCCAGCACCACGAATCACGCCTCCAACTTGCCCATGTTTATCTCATAAACCAACGTGAGGAGGCCTTTGGTGATGTGTCAGCTAATCTTCATATTGAATAAAAGGAAGACAAGGTCATTAGAATCAACCTTCTCGCAAATGAAGTGCCAATAGACTTCCATATACTTGGTGTGATTGTGTTGCATGGAGTTGTACACAAGATTGACATGTTGGCTTGAATCCCCATATCTCAAAGCATTATTTGAATATGTTGGAATTATTTATTAGAATTACCTTTCTTATCTCTTTGAACATTGTAGCCACTTGAGGGTATTCATGTAATTCGTACTTTTGGTCACTAGGTTTTCATGTTATATAAGAAACCCATACCCAATGGAATAAACAACCCTCTCGTTTTTCTTCTCCACGTGGTATCAGAGCAACAATACTAGATCGGGATTTTGACCGAATCTTCTTACAGCCACCCCAAGCCTTTGTGCGACCTTGCACGGGCCCCCCTCTACCCAGGGCCCCATGCAAGGTCCCACCCTTCAACTTCCAGGCCGTTGGACGGAGCCGTCAAGGAGCAGCCAGCACACTAGGATCGTCATCGCAGCCAAGGGCACCCTAGGGTCGCCGCCAAGGAGTAGTCACAAACATTGGGCGGTGCAGCCAGCACCTTAGGGTCGTCGTCAGCACCTCGGATCTCTGTTGGGAACTCTGTCGTCCCTCCTTATTACCGTCTGACCTCGTCGGCCCTCCCCTTGGGGCTCTGGTGGCCGCCGAAAGTGCCACCCCAACTCCTGGAGAGTGGATCTGCTCGTTCAGATTGTTGCTGGACCTCACCGCAGCACATCCAAGGCACGGTCGGTCCTCCCATGACCTCTCCAAGTCGACGACAACCTCCTAGGGCTCCGCATGCAACTTCATACCCCTTTTTGCATGAGGTTTTTCACTGAGATCTGACTCTTTACAACATATTTGATGCTTGGTTAAAGAAATTTCATATTGTATTTGAGTATTTCAGTCCCTGACCATGATGGCTACCGAGTTTAGTGAGACAAAACCCCTCTTTTCAGCATCCAATAAGATGATGCAGGGCATATCCGCCAAATTAAAAGGTACTGAGAATTATGTGATATGGTCTCGAGCGTTCAAGGTATTCATCGGAGGCTAGAGGAAGATTTCTATACTGACGAAGGAACCTCTAAAAGAGGAAGATAATGACTATGAGTCGTGGCTTACAGATAACTACCAAGTCATGAATTGGATGACAAATAGCGTGGAACCTCATATAACGGCAAATCTCTTGTCCAAGGAGACGGTCAAAGAGATGTGGGATGAGTTGGAGCAGACATACTCCCAACATACCACTAAGTCACGACTGTTAGACATCAGCATGAGGATATCGTCTGCCTCACAAGGAGAGTCTACCTTGGCGGAATAATATCGTCATCTTATGGGGCTCTACAAAGAGCTTGTCGTATTTCAGCTGGCATGATGCACTAAACAAATGATTGAGAGATTTGAGTAGCAAGTCTACAGGTTTCTTGTCGGATTGCATCCCCGCCACCAGAATGTTAAAGAGCAGTTCCTTACTTCTGACACCTTACCTTCGATTAAGGTCATTTTCGGGCACCTGTAGCAAATTGATAACTCTACTGTCCGAACCTAGTCTCCGCGACTAATGGAGAACTCTACCTTTCTGCCTCACCTGGACGGGGAGGTCATTTCAATTTCTGAGGAGTTCAGGGTCGCGACCCTAGTCGTGGTCGTGGACGAGATCGACCTCCCTGTATTCACTGTCAGAAGACAAATCATCCGTCTGAGCAGTGTTGGGCGAAATTTGGGATGACACCTCAAGCTCACCATGCCATTTGATAAACACAGAAATCTCTATGTTAATTTTGTCGAATTAACTATGTCGAAGTTGTAGTCGGGAAATTCAGTGATTCGTAAAAAATAATCACATCGAGAAATGATATGAAGAATCAAGTCTCAATAAGATCAAATTTATTTATTTTACTTGGGTAAGTCCCAAGGTCGAACTCAGTGAGTTAATATGAGGGTCTATACTCAATCTGTAAATAATCTAAGAAATTTAGTTTTCAGAGAGAGTGTTTTTGGTGTTATGTCTTTTTTAGCTTTTTATGGGTTTTATTTTAAGGATGTAATTAATTGATGTGATCATTGGGGGATTATGATAGCACAACAACAGAGGCTCATGCGCAGGACTCTATTGGACAAACTGCCCAACTTTCAGCATCTAAGTATTCACGTTTGATGGAGATGTTACAGCTATCTGATGCTACATCCAGTGAGGCCACTCCTACTGCTCATTTAGCCATTCCATCAGGAACTATTGTCAATACTGCAACAGCTAATGCTCATGCATGGATCATCGATTTTCTAGCATCCACTCATATCACAGAAGAAGGTAGTCTACTGGCCTCCTCTCAATCTTCTTCCACCGTGAAGTCGGTTAGTTAGAGTGGCTAATGAGGCACATTCACCAGTTGCCTATGTTGGGACTGTGGAGTTTTCTTCCAGACTCCGTCTTACGGGGGTTCACTATACCCCGAATTTTCCCTTGAGCTTACTATTTGTTCATAATTTTGGTACTGAACTACAGTGTCATGTGATTTTTGATGAGCTATCTTGTTACTTTCAGGATATCCAGACGGTGAATATTTTTGGTGGGGGACATGAGAAGAATGAACTCTACTATTTTGACATTCCTGCAGACTCCACCTTTGTTGGCGTTGTGTCGATACTCTGTTGTGGCATCCAAGGTTCGAATCTCGATTTCGATCTCGTTTCGGTGAACTCAAATACCGAGATTTCGCCGAAATTTCGGGAAATTTCGACAATTTCGGTGGAAAAGTCGGAAAAGGCTCAAAAAACCATTTTTTCCCAATTTATTGTAAATTTCGATATTCCAAGTTATGAGAACAATAAATAACATACAAATACACAATTATTTCACACATATTGCTCATCTATACCCCTTATATAGACATATCGGTCATATCGGCCATATCGGTTATATTGTAACATTGATAGATATTGCAAATGGACTTAATCTAAGTACTTCAAACAATGAAACAATAGATATACACCTATAGGCTTATAGCATGCATATCAATCATCTTATCATCTATGACTATGACAGTATGCCACACACCATATCAAACATATCGTTGTTACTTGTTAATAGTTAATACATAATAACAGAGTAATAGTCTTACAAGTTACAACAAGTGAAAATTATTAAGAACATGCACATTAATGACCAATGCAATAAAAGATTAAAATATATTACTTGGTGATATGTTTGGTTCAGTTTCAAGAGTTCCGCGGTGGATCTGAATGCCCCCCATTCCTTGTTGTCTCTCATAACGCATCGCAGATTCATTGAATTCGCAGTAGTTCTCCCATGTCATGTACAAGTACATGGCCTTGTAATCCATCACATACTGCCTGTATTGGTGGTCATCGATGCCTATGAGTATTCCGAGACGAGGATAAGCAACATTAGATCCGGTATCACGAGTGGCACGACGAGGCTGCGAACTACTGGCCTGAGATCCTCGGGACGACGACGACGGAGTAGGATAAGATCTCTGCGGAGGAGGAGGAGGAACTGGCGTGTACTCAGGGAAGAAAATGTAACTGTCACCCCCAAAGAAGCTGCCCTGGCTCTGCTCAGGTTGGCTACCTTGGTAGTTGTCTCCGATGTAGCTACTGCATCCCCCATACCCATTGTAACCATATGAATATGATGGAGGTGCATACTGAGGAGGAGGAGGAGGTCCTGGAGGAGGAGCATGAAAGTATTCCGAGAAGACGTCAAATGATCTCTCATCGTGCGACGATCCATATCCGCCTAAAGGACTTGGTGTTCCTCCGCGATATGGGTTGTCAATGTCCATGCAGCTCAAAGAACCTACATATGATATCAAATTGTCCATGTTGTTGTCGGTTGAACGATGGCCTCGACCGTACTCGTAATCCATAGGTCCTGGACTCGGACTTGGAACAAACTGTCCATGTGTGTTCCTCTGTCGCTCCATATATTCGCGTCCTGCATGCGGCCCTTCCTCAAATCCGGTATCTTGTGGTCCACGACCACTCCCTCCAGACCCACCTGAGTTTGTTTCCCCACCATCACCAGGTCCACCACGACCAACATCATCATCATCATCTCCACCGTCATCCTTTGACTTCGATTTGAATTTGGAGCTACTGGAGAGAATTTCATCAACAGCCGCATCAATCTCGCCCTCCAACCCTCCAACAGGGTCTGTAATCCGCCCGGATCTTGCCAATTAGTCACCTACGTCTCCACCCATTTGTTGGCTTATATTCTCATTTGGTCTTCCACCTGGTTGATCGAGAACGGGGGCACCATTGGAATCCATCCACCTCTGGGGAACGTCTTCATCAGCATCGTCATCGTGCATCTTGAAAATGTATGCAAAATCAATAGGGTCCGTGTAGTCCTCTTTGTCTTGTCCCTCCCTTGCATATTTCAACTTCAACCTCAAGTTGTAATGCACGTAGACAAGGTCATTGAGCTTCTTTTCTCCCAACCTGTTCCGTCTCTTGGAATGGATCAAATGGAACGTGCTCCAGTTCTTCTCACAACCACCGGCAGATGCGGTTTGAGATGACACTTTCACTGCCACATTTCGAAGGTTGGAAGCTTCCATCCCATATAATAACCACCATTCGGCTGCAAAAAACGAAAATGAGAGAAATCAATAGTAGAAATAAATGAACACATAAGCAATGTTTTATTTGTCTTCGTCCCTACCAGGAAGAGTATTGCCCCGTCCATTTACTGCAGTAATCCGATCGAAGGAACCCAAGGCATCCGGGAAATACTTAACCTGCACACATAGGTTTAAGTCGTAATATGTTGCTCAGAGCCTCAAATCCATCTTAAAGAATTTTTTTATGACTCCCAATTTAGCTAGAAATTAAGGATTACCTCGTTCATGCACAAGATCTGTAACTTCTCATACTTGACGAGCTTCTCCGCCACAATTTGTTCGGCTACTAGAAGGTCAGTATTTGTACCAAGTCCATTCTTGTACTGGTACTTATGATTGAAGTAATAAGCTGGAAACAAAGTCACGAACACGCTCAACACTCATATTCTAAAGATCTATAAAATTTTAAAAAATGAAAAACAAATTAGATTTTTACATAATACATACCGGGCTTGTGAAGAGGATGTGAGAGCATCTTGAACATCGCTCGTCTATGATGTCCAACCATGCTTTGGATCCCTTTCTAACAGCTTCTCTGACCTTCTCTCTCATGCAGCGCATTGCCTCGTAGATGACTCACATGGTGGGCTTCTTATCGCCATCCACGATTCGCAATGCAGAAACAACTAGATACATGATCTTTGTGACCTAAGTCACGTCATACCAAAAGGAGATATCATTGATCAATATCTCCACCTTCCGTCCTCCTTCAGTCTGAGCTTCAGGTATCTCGAACCATTCACCTTGGCAACACATGATTTTCAAACATGTCTTCGGTTGTTTGAGGCTTTGCAACGCTATAAAATTGGTTGCAAAGCGTGTGATGCGAGGCCTCACCAGCTCACTATTGCACATCCGCCTCATCAGTGCCAGCACTTTGCCGTGGTTTTAAATGAATGTGGTGATCATTCGTGCTTTCTCCACCACCCTTGAGACGAGCTTCCTCTTGCTGAAATCCTTTAGGAACAAATCAATGCAATGCGCAGCACACGGTGTCCAAAAAATTCCGTAGCTGCTGGACTTCATTATTGTTCCACCCGCCTTCTTGAAGTTGTTGTCGTTATCCGTTACAATCTGGACAATGTGATCTTTCCCAACCTCTTTTATAATGTCCCTCATTAACTTCAGCAGGTACTTGTGGTCCTTTGCATGCTCAGATGCATCAACAGATTTCAAAAAGATTGTCTTCCCATCACAGTAAACAAGGAAGTTGATGATCTGTTTGCTAGTGTAGCTCGTCCACCCATCGCACATCAATGTCACCCTGTACTATGGTCATCTCCTCCTCAACTCAGCGATGTACTCATTCATCTCCTCCTTCTCCAACCCCGGATATTTTTTCATGATCTCGTAGGATGTAGGAGCCTTCACTCTCGTTCCCGCTGCAGCGATCTCATCAATGGCATGCTGTAGAAATAGCACGCCTGCAATGTTGGCAGGAATGCTCTCCCCAAAGAAGAGCTCGTTGATGGCCTTTCGCACCCTTTCTCGTGCATTGGTGAACATTCCCTTCACCGTTTTCTGCCTCGGATCCTTCCTTGCCTTGTATTGCATGGATCTGCTCCTCGTCAAGAAGGGCTCAATTCCCTTCCCCTTGTGTTTCTTGGTGGGTGATGGTACTGGTGCGCCTCCAGAACTACTCCCACTCCCACCTGCACCATAGAAGCCGCCCCGTGCACCACCGAGTTCTCTCCTCTCGAACTCGCTCATCAATGATTCTTTTGTAGCCCTTCTCTATGCCCTCCTCTCCGATGTAGTATGAATGTCAGCGGGGTACACAAAGTCATCGTCGTCTGAATCTGAAAGGACGTTGAATTCTTTCTTGAACATGAACTCCTTCATTTGTTCTTCCCTTCTTACCCTCTCTGTATCCCTTTCCTTCTTCCTGTCCAAGCTGGCCTTCACCTTGTCCCTCACATCTTTGGGACAATGTGTGCACTTGGCAACACTCTTGTTATTACCAACAAGATGTTGCTTCATCCTCGTGATCCAGCCACCTCCCAACTTCTTTCCACAGAAACTGCATTGTGGCTTCGCTTTATTTCCATCAGGAGCGGAGGCATACCTCCAACCAATATCCCCACTGAAATCGCCCCTCTGATCATCAGAACTGTCAGATCCAGATCCGGAACCGGAATGTGCCATGATGATGATCGTTGAAATCTGCGAGGAAATTCAAGAACAATCATTAAGTAGGCATACAATGCGACCAGTTATGAATATGCTAATTAATTTATGTTTTAATTTTCGAAATTATTATATTTTTAATTTTTTTAACACCTAATATTCTGATTTTCAGAAAAACCACCTTAGATCTATACATTAGAGTCTTAGATCTAGCAATTAGGGGACCATTTTCAAGAAAGACTACCTAAGTGACACAAAATATGTACAAAAACCAAAAGATTTAACATATGATTTTTGAATTTTCTCAATTTTTACATTTCATTAACCAAAAAAAAATCTGGAACATGATTTCTACTTCCATAACTTAAGATCCGAATTTATAATTGAAGAACTCATTATCGTTCTACATTAAACCTCAAAAGCCCAAATTTCCTCTTCCATAGATCTAACAAAATTTTCTCAAACTATGTTTTAGTTCATGTTAAACTTAAGATCCGAGATAATATGTTCATAGCTACCACTATTGTGCAATTAAAACACAAAACCCCTAATTTTCGTTTCCAAATTTAAAGCTATATATTGGAAATCTCTCCAAATAAAGACCATACCAAGCTATATCAACATCCTAAGAGTGAAACCCCTAAAAAATTATGTACTTGATGAAGATTTAGCCTAATTTGGCTTACCTTGAAGGAAGAAGAGCTTGGAGGAAGTTGGAGCTGCCTCTGTTGGAACTCGGTCGAAATGTGAGGCTTTCGACTGAAATTTCAGTGGATATTGGTACTCTCAGACCCGAAAGGGATAGAGATGCTATGATCTTGTGGGATGTTGTTACTATGTCTCTATTGACGTTACCTTTTTCAAATAGACAAGCTTCTTCACACAGTTTGTCAGTGACATACCCTTGGAGTTACCACCACCACCTATTGTCTATAAGAGAAATGTTAGTAACAATGAATATGTTCCTCTACCCATTCTTTTTTTGCAGTAAGATGTACCTTCTTCGAACGTCCCTCCCGTTGCTCGTTTGGATGCTCTACCAGATGTCCCTATAGCTCTGTGGTGAAGAGACAATGTACTCTCTATCATATCTCCTCTTTTACTTCTATTGACAGTCTTTCTAGGGGTGATAGAAGGTTTACAGATGCCATGATGGCAATCACTTTTTCTCGCGATTATGTTGATGCGATACAGGACCATGGCTGGAAAATGGCTATGGACGAGGGATGGATGCTCTTACATCTAGAGGGATATGGGATTTCGTGCCTTGCCCACATGGGGTGAAAACAGTTGCATGTAGATGGGTTTCCATGAGAAAACAATCTCCTAATGGCACAATTGACAGGTTGAAAGTCCGACTGGTGGCAAAGAGCCTTACTCAGACTTATGACGTAGATTATTTTAAGACTTTCTCACCGGTTGCCAGATTGGGCTCTGTTAGCATTATTCTATCTGTTGTTGTCAACAACAATTGGCCTATATTCTAGCTTGATGTGAGTAATACCTTCTTGTATGGTGAGCTTGAGGAAGAAGCTTACATGATGCAGCCACATGGATACTCAGTTGAAGGAGTGGGTATGTCGACTTTGCAATGCTATCTATGGCCTGAAGCAAAGCCCATGGGCTTGGTTTGACAAGCTAACTACTGAGATTAGCTCTCTTGGGTTCCAGAAGATGACATCAGATTACTTTATCTTTGTGAGACAGTGGAACATTGGGACTATGATATTGGTTGTCTATGGTGATGACATAGTGATAACCAGTGATGACAAAGCATGAATTACAAAGACAAAGGCCTTCCTCCATAAGGTGTTTGTCACCAAGGACCTTGATCAGATATGTTACTTCTTGGGTATAGAGGCTATCAGCACAACAGAAGGGCTACATTTGTCACAGAGGAAATTTTACATGGATATTCTTACAGAGGTATATATGCTTAGTTGCAAACCATCAGATATCCCAACAGAAACACGGAAGCATACGATCTCTCGGGATCCTGAATTCGAGGATCCTACTCAATACAGAAGTCTCATTGATAAATGACTCTATCTCAATGTTACTAGGTCAAATAATATGATGTGAGTAGGGCAAGCCAACATATGGAGAAACCCTGCTACAATCACTGATAGAGGTTCTCCCGATACTCCGTTATCTGAAGGGATCTTCATGGTGTGGCTTATTCTACAAATCCAAAGGCTACACCAACATCACCGCTTATGCTGACGCAGATTATGCTAGCTCTCCGGAAGACAGGCCCTCCACCACTTGATATGCAATGTTCGTTGGAGGAAATCCGGTTACCTGGCGTAGTAAGAAACAGGCCGTGGTATCTAGGTCAAGTGCTGAAACAGAAAAATAGGACAATGACCCCAGCTACATACGAGATTACATGGCTAATATCTTTCTTGGCAAAAAATGGCCTTCCTGCAAGTACTCTTGTTCCACTACATTGTGACAACAAGACCACACTTATATCGCCACCAAGCTAGTATTTCATGAAAGAACCAAACATATTAAGTAGACTGCCATTTTATAGGTGGTGTTGTGCAAGAAGGAAAGATATGCACGTCACACATATCCTCTGACTCACAGCTTGCAGACATCCTAACAAAGGCACTGCCCAGGAGACGTGTTTCTTTGCTCATCTTCAAGTTGGCATGTTCGACAAACATGCTCCAACTTTAAGGGGAGTGTTAGAGTTATTTATTAGAATTGCGTTTTCTTATCTCTTTAAACGTTGTAACCACTTTGGGATATTCATGTAATTCGTACTTTGATCACTATGGTTTCATGCTATATAAGAAACAACAGACCCAATGAAATAAACAACTCTCTCTTTTTTCCTTCTTCGCAGAATACAAGGCATATGAAGCACCAAGAGTCATGGCATGGTACTTTGCCTTAGCAATTGATCTGGCACACATGGTTTGTATGACCAAATTTCCACCCAGCTACATTCCACCCAGCTACATACAGTATTTTGAGGTAGAATGACAATCATCAACTGATTCAACCCAATTTGTGTATGTAGATGCTCCAACTATCACATCCTTTCCAGCAGCAAAAAACTGCTTCCTTGGACTTCCCACTAGGTAATTCAAGATTCTAATAAACAACACTCGCAATAGCACCTGTGGGAGCTTGCCCTAATTGACTCAAAATATTCATCGTATGTGTAATATTCGATATATTGAGAGTTAGATAGGTAAGCCTCCCAAACAAGACTCTCTTATTTGAAAATAATGAGAGGGATAACCGGCCTTTGATAGGTGATCAATCGTAAATGCATTTTATTAAATATGAGCTAATTGCAAATGTGTTACCTAGAATTTACATGAAAAGCGTGCGTTAATACATTTTGTGCATAATATAACTCTCCTTGAAAATCATAGCATTCCTAAAAAGACAAATCACTCAACACATCGCAAATACTTTGGTCCAATCGGCTCAAGATCGATATGTTGTCGCACCAAAGCTTCTCCAAAATCGATCATGGCTAGAGATGTCTAATCACTCTATACCTTCCACCAAACCTTTGTAATGCCTCAACACACAAAAAAGAGGTGATCAACATCCGCATCCCGGTCCTCATAGATCAGCCAAGACATTGTTAAGTTGGGAACAAAGCATGCCCAGAAAGCCACAGTTGCCAACCTTTATTTATGTAGAAAGCAAGCATAATCATCACAAAGAAAGAGACAATGATTTACGTGGAAAACCCTACAATGAGGGAAAAACCACGGGAGCACACTCAATCCCTAATCTCACTTACGTGAGATTAGGGCTCTCTTCGCTTTCACACTTTCCAATGAGGGGGGATGAGTACAATATATAGACAATGGGTCAAATGGTCCCTTATCCCAAGATCCATTTACCCATTTAACGAATAATTCAACACTCCCCCTCAAGTTGGGCATACGTGTTTACCATGCCCAACTTGCCTATATTCATCTCAAATTGTACGGTAGACAGTCCCTTTATGAAAAGATCAGCAATCTGATCCGTAGACTTCAAGTACGGAAGGCACAACAGTCCAGCATCGATCTTCTCACGGATGAAATGTCTGTCTATCTCCACATGTTTCGTTCTATCATGCATTACCGGATTGTTGGCCAAGTTTATTGCAGCTTTGTTGCCACAAAATATCTTCATTGGCATACTCACTTTGATGCCCAAGTCATTTAACATGATTTTTAGCCATAGAATTTCAGTGACACCATTTGCAAGAGCACGATATTCAGCTTCAGCACTCGATCTTGAAACCACATTATGCTTTTTAATTCTTCAAATAAATAAATTTCTACACAAATATATCGTATAGCCTGAAGTGGATCGTCTGTCATCCACAGAACCAGCCTAATCAGCATTAGTGTATCCATCAATTGTGACTTCAGGATTTTTCTTAAACATAAGCCCTTTTCCTGGTGATCCTTTAATGTAGCTTAGAATTCTATTCACTACATTAGCATGAGAAGTGGTTGGAGCATGCATGAATTGACTTACCACATTTACCGCATATGTAATATATGGCCTTGTGAGGGTAAGATAAATCAACTTTCCCACTAATCTTTGATACCTTCCTTTTTCTACATCATTAAGGAGCTCACCATCTTCTTTAGCAAGTTTATGATTTGCCTCAATAGGGATAGTAGTAGGTCTACATCCCAACATACCACCTTCCTTTAGCAAATCAAGAGCGCATTTTCTTTGACTAAAACACATACCCCCTGGAGATCGAGCCATCTCAATACATAAGAAGTATTTAGCTTCCCCAAGTCTTTCAGTTCTGATGAATCTGTGATTCATCATATTAAACGATGAAAATAGAGCTTCGTTACCAAGTAGTTAGCTATATTTCATCATTTATTCTGCATTTTTATCATTCATGCATGTAAAATTAATATTTGCATTTTAACACTCATAATTGCATTCATAATCGTCTTCACATTTGCACCCAACTTCATGCATTTTTAAGTAATTCATGCTAACTCCAATTGACTTCAAACCACCTCCATTGTGTACATATTACTAACAAGATTAAAGGAAAGTACAAAAAAAATACTAACTCAAATAATTGACCCATGAGACAAAACTCCAATTTCAGACTAGACAGAGTAAAACACTCACATCTTCCTCATACAGTGTTCAATTTACATCTACTCACTTTTAAAGTAGTAATACATATTCAAATACCTTCAAAACAAGACCAATTTCATAAAAATCGGAGTTCGTATGTGAAAGTTGGGTTTTGGGCCTCTTTTGCGCATTTTGAGTTTTACCTTATTTTGACCTTTTGTGTTATGTACATAATTAGCTCTTTTTCTCTTATTTCTTTTTCATCTATATTCTTTGATGAAAGTTTTAATAAAATCCACAAAAATCTAAATTTAGAATAAGACTGAAATCAAATAAACTGACTGAGTCCTAGTGTCCCCTGAGAGTCTGTACAGATATCCTCCATTTTCTTCTTTATTTTATTTCCCTATTTTCTTATTTACTAAAAAGCTGAAAAATAAATTACTGTGTAAATACTTATCTTTGATTTTATCGTTATTTTTCTCGATTTTTCTCTTAATTAAAAATCACTAAAAATTTATAAAACCCAAAAATCAAAGTATTTTATGTACATAGAATATCCCAAAAATATCGTTTTGCACAGATAACCTCTTTTGCACTTGGTCTCTTCATGAAAGTTGTAGATCTCATCGAGACGAGCAATTTTCGTGTTGAGTACTTTTCAATCTGAGGTCATTTCTATTTCTTCTAGATTTTTCTTTTATTTTTATTTCTTGATTTTTCTGGAGTTGACACGTGGCAGCTCCTGGAGCCGCCACATGTCACTCATTTTTTTACTCCTTTTATTTCATTTTTACAGAAAAAGAGACTGCACGTGCCCAGCATGTGTGTCTTCTTCCCCGCGTCCACCCAGTTTCGTTCCACAACATCTGCATCGGTCGCGACCTCCGCCAACTCCCCTTATCCCGCCACCAGCCTAACAGCCACTCGCACAACTGCAACGCAGCCGCCGAAGCCTTGCACTCGTCCCAACCACCCTCCGCGACCTCCGCCATCCTCTCCCTATTTAAGATCGCAGCCAGTCGTCGTTCACGTCATCCGCCACTGATCGAGAATCTGAGCGAGCTCTGGAGACTAAGGGGTCATCGGTGACAGCAAGGCTCCTTCCCGAGCGACGACCTCCGCCTTCGAGGCGAGATCCAAGGTGCGGCTGAGCACCTTGTTGCAGAGCTTCACATAGCTCTCACTGAGCTTCGTGGTTCCACTCCTGAGCCACTCGAGGCAACGACTTGAGATCCACCTTCGCTGATCTCGCCCTTCTAGGAGTAACATCAGGTAGAACCTTGTTCCCTATTCTCCTTCTTTCGGTCTCATCTTCTCGTTCTCCCCTCTCTTGTATACCTCTGTTCCTCTCAAAATCTCATGTCCGTGCTTATCCTCTTCATCACAGTTCATCCTCATCGGCGTTCACGCCTCCACCATCTTTTCCTTCACGTTAATCTGCTACACTCCGCCTTCAAACCATCTGCGGCATCTCCTCCTTCGCGCGGAGCTCCATGCGTCGTCCCTCTCTAGCCTGCAGTCTCCGTGCTTGATCTCCATCATCACGCGTGTTACCAGCTTCGGTCTGCGCATGCGGTGCTTCCAGTCGACTCGCGCGGCCTGCAAGCCTCAACCGTCCGCGGTCGCGCGACGCCCACACCAGCCGACCACCTACAGTCTCCTACGCGCGCCAACCGCCTGGGCTACTCCGCTCGAGGCGAGTGCCTTCACCGCCTCGCGCACAATTCGCGACCGTCCCTGCCGTTCAACACCATCATGTCGCCCACCTCCACCAATCACTGACTCGCCTCCACCCTGACGTCCCCTGGCCGTGTGTCGGCCACCCACCTGCTACATCGAGTTCACCCGTGCCTCGGAGGCGAAGAAGCCAAAGGATCCCCCCGCCCGCGTGCGTATCACGCGCGGGAAGGGTAAATTGCAGAGACACTCCTGCAAATTCAGAAACTCGCACCGAAGCACTTGCCGTCCAAGGTCGTGTGTCATGTACGTGATCATCTGGAAAAATTGCGCATGAGCCCCTGCAGAACCACCTATTCCCAATCAAGCCCCGCCTCTCAAGCAGGCACGTGCCACGCACATGCCCTAGTGGAGAAATTGCATCAGACCCCTCCGGGGTCTAGGTATCTTCATTTTAGTCCATGTTCACTTTATTTAGTTTATTTTATTTTCTCGATTGCAAACAGACCCCTCTATTTATCTGTAATTTTGAACCTCATTTTCGTATCATTTTATTACTCCAAAAATTGTATTTTGTTCTTCAATTAATTCTCTACATTGTGGCATGCGATCATAATTTTATTGTTTGTGTTAATTAATTAATATTATTCTTGTAGGAAATTGCATATTTTACCCAATCTTTGCTTATAAATTCATATAAAATTAACCATTGCTCGAAAAATTGCCAAAAATTCATAGATAGTAGAATTAATTGTTACTAACATTGTGCCCAAAAAGAATTGCATTTGCATCATATTTTGCTCTATTTGTGCCTTTCACTAATTAATTTTTTTAATAGGTATTAAATCCAATATTTTTAGGATCTAAGATTTTTCTGAGATATATTACCTAGTGATGTATCTTTGATAATTTTATTTCCTAAAAATAAGTCTATTTAATATTTATTATAATTAATTATTGAAAATCACATTGTCTACATTCATAAATTCATTAAATATTCATCTTGCATCCAAAAATCCCAAAAAAAATACATTAATCAAATTCATCACATTTCACATTTTGGTCAAGTTTTGAGATTTTTGGAATTCATTTGATAGAAATTTGTAATTTAGCCCATGAACTTTGCCATAATTGCGTACCACTCATTTATTGCATTTAAAAATACCCAAAAAAATACCTTTCCGGAAACCTAAATTCTAGATCGACTTTAAACCAACCTAAGGAGACAGTTGCCTTCCTGAGTTCGACCTTGTACTTACCCAAGTAAAAAAATATAATCGCTTGCTCTTAATTGACAAAATAATTAAAATAGCGGTTTTTTATTAACCCTGAGTTGTCCGCCTGTAACGAAATTCAAACATTTTTCAAACGTTAATCCGATTGAATTAAGAGGAAGATTTTTCGATTCTTCAAGTTCCAAGTGTTTCCTTTATCTTAAGAAGTTCCACCTCGACATCACCTGTAAGAATCATGCCATCTGCATACACTAAAAGAATACACCTTTTGTCGTTGTTCCTTCTTACAAACAGAGTATAGTCTCCATTCACTTGGGTATATCCATTCCTAATCATGACCACGCGTAGACGTTCGAGCCATGCTCTTATAGACTGTTTCAGTCTATACAATGATCTCTTTAGTTTGCAACACTTACCATCATTCTCAAACCCATGCGGCATTTTCATATATACTTCTTCTTTGAGATCACCGTTCAAGAAAGCATTTTTCACATATAGTTGGTGCATTTTCCATGAAAAATGAGCTGCTAGGCAAATAACAACCCTAACTGTATTCATCTTAGCAACAGGAGCAAAGGTCCCAAGGTAGTCAATCCCATATTTCTGACTGTATCCTTTAGCCACAAGACGAGCCTTGAATCGATCAACATTCTCATCATCATCATATTTAATTGTATATACCTATTTAGACCCAACAAGGTGAGTACCCTTAGGAACGTCAACAATATCCCAAGTATCATTCTTTACCAGGGCTTCCATTTCTTCTTTCATTGCATTGACCCATTTCTGATCATTTTAAGCATCATTAATATTTTTAGGAATATGATGAGCATCTAGAGAGGTGTTAAAGCATATGTAGCTTGGACTCATCTTGGTGTATGCAACAAAGTCTTCCACAAGATAATGAGTAGAAGGTCGAACATTTCTAACAACTTTTCTCACAGCAATGGGGCGATCATCCATTAAAGGCTCAGAATCGTTAACGGGAATATCAAGAGTGAGAGGACTACTTACATAGTCTTCTTGTCCTAAATTTGAGGAGAGATTGAAATCATGACTTTGTATGATTTCTTCTTCAGTCTTCACCACGGGGAAATTATGGCTTTGTATCATTTCTTCTTCAGTCTCCACCACATTATCCACATCCTTTCGTATGCTATAAGTCTGACCAAATCGACCTCTATCCTCGTTATCTTCTTTTCTATCTTGCTCACTGTCATCCCTTACATGGAAATTCTCCTGTATATCGCCAAGGAAGTAAATTCCCTTCTCATTTTTCTCAAACTCTATAGTGACATACTCCCCCTGAGAAAAAATCTTATGAAAGTAGGGTTCATCTTCAAAGAAAGTGACATACTTACTCACATGAAGACGACTGGCCACTGGATCATAACATTTGTATCTTTTTTGTGCTGTAGAATAACCAATAAAGATGCATTTCGTAGCTTGTGGATCTAACTTTCCCACACCAGGTCCAGAGTTATGGAGAAAACGGACACATCCAAAGACCCGAGGGTCCAAAATAAAAGGAAAGTTATCAGGATGAATAATAGAGTAGGGAGTTCTCTTTGCTATCACACCAGAAGGTGTCTTGTTTATTACATAGTTGCAGTTAAGACGGTCTCTCCCCAAAACATCTTTGGCATATTTCGCTGAAGTAAGATTGCTCTGGTAACATTCAACAAGTGACGATTTTTTCTTTCAACCATGGCCTCAAATTTCAGCGAAATTCGGTCGAATTTCTGTCGAATATCGATATCCAGTTGAAATCGAAATTCGACCGAAATGACCGAAATGACCGAAATATGGGGGTCCTAGTACAAAAAATGACCGAAATTTCGGTCGAAATTCCACCGAAATTCCATCGAAATTCTGTTTTGGTCGATACCGAAATGATGACCGAAACCGACATTTAGGGCCTTGCTTTCAACTATTTCATTCTGTTGTGGTGTATAACTGCACGAACTATCATGAATGATGTCCCTCTCATCAAGAAAAGTAGACAGAGATCCTTCTAAGTATTCATTGGCATTATCCGTCCTTAACTTCTTAATTCTGGCTCCATATTGAGTGTCAACCAAATTAATGAAACTTTTGATTGATTTACGAACTTCACTCCTATTTTTCAAGAGGTATACAAAGGTAATCCTGTGAGAAATCATCAACAAAAGTGATATAGTAGAGATAACCACCAACACTCCTTATACTTGAAGGTCCCCACACATCAGAATGAACAAGCTCAAAGACATGAGTAGATTTACTGGTAGAAATGGGATAAGTGCTGCGAGTTTGTTTTGCAAATTGGCATACAGCACATTGCAAATCACCTTCAGATAACCTTGAAAAAATATCAGACATCAGCTCTCGCAAAGAAGAAAAATTGATATGACCAACACGCCCATGCCATCTTTTCACTGTCATCAAACAATCCTTCTCAACTCGAACCTTCATTACGGAAAGAAGCGCTTGACCAACCTGAGCAGGAAGACGATATAATCCACTTTCAGCTCGACCAATTCCAATTCTCTTTCCCGTCTCCAAGTCCTCTAGAATACACGACTTCTGGTCAAAAACTAATTTGCAGTTCAATTCTTTTATGATCTTGCTAACAGACAGCAGATTTATCGAAAAATCAGGCACATGAAGAGCATCGTGAAGGAGGAACCGATCAACAACAGATATGGTCCCTTTTCCAGCGACGGTAGCCGGAGATCCATTTGCAACAGTAACTTTCTCTCTTCCTGAGGATAATTTATAATCATGAAACATTCGCGGATCACCTGTCATATGGTCGGAAGCCCCACTATCAATGATCCACTCAGTAATGTCTGGATTATTCTTATCAGTTCGTCTCGTATTCAGAGAAAAGTTGATTTCAATAGGATAGTAACTTCCGGTTCCACCAGACGGCCTAGGCCCCGAAAAACGTGCAAACTACAACCTTAAATCTATAACCTTGGCGGACTTGTGATCATATTTATCAAATTTATACCCTTGTAAAGCTTTTAATGCTACTACAGACTGATTAGGAGAGGTAAAATCAACAAAGCACGGTACAAGTGGATCACCTCCAAGATTTCTGGACTCCTTTGTAGTAAGTCTCACCCAAGGCCCTAAATGTCAGTTTCAATTACCATTTCGGTGACCGATCGAAACAGAACTTCGGTGGAATTTTGGTCAAAATTCGACCGAAATTTCGATCATTTCGGTCATTTTTTATACTAGGACCCCCATATTTCGATCCTTTCGACCATTTCGGTCGAATATCGATTTCGACAGGATATCGATATTCGACAGAAATTCGACTGAATTTCGCTTAAACTTGAGGCCATAGTCTCACCCCACGGAATCCTGCGAAAGGACGAAAAATGTGAGACACTTCCCGACGTGTACAATCAGCAGGGAGACCATCGACAAAAAGTGTGTTGGATGCATCAGGAGGTAGAGAAATTTCGGATCTTCCAGAACCATATCCGGAAGCACGAGGATCTCCATCACCGATGCCTATCATTCGATGATCTTCAACAAGTGGGTGAGAAGGTAGAGCTTCAGAAAAAATCTTGGCAGGATCTCCACCACCATAGGATAGCATTTGCCCATTTCGTAGGTAACGATTATACGAGGCCCCAAGAACATCTTGTTCTCTAACAAGAGGACGGCTCCTATAATCCTCACAGGGGACATAACCAGGACATTCATGTGCTCCAGCTTCATCGGGGAAGTCGGATCGAGGGCGCCTAACAGGGACGGTAGGAGTTGGTGGTTGTTTCATAGAGGGGCTCGCGAAAGGGAGGGCACCTCGCATAACCATCGTGAATGGGGGGTGGGGCTCTCAACCTAAGGTAGAGGTACAGGCAGAAGGCTAGGCTAGAGGCTTCTCCAAGATGGTGCACCAAGACAACCTCCAGGGTAGGCACACCGGCTACAAGTACCCCAAGGATAAGTCGCACAGGAAGGCACACGTAGGGGGTCGCGCATGCAAGCAGGGGGTCGCATGCAAGCGGAGGCAAGGGCCCACCCAGGAAGGTGACATGCTTAGGGACTCGCCTTACGCGTGGGGGCATAGGGGGTCTGCCTTTCGCAGGGGGGCACACGCACAGGGGGGTCGCCTTGCGTGGGGGCGCGCGCGCAGGAGCTCGCACAGGCAGAGGGTGTGCGTACAGGGGGGGCGTCATGAGCGGGGGCACGCGCACAGGGGGCAGAGGATTGCCTTGTGTGGCACAGGGTTCAACAAACAGGATCGTCTTGCGCAGGGGTGCACGTAGAGGAGTTCGCGTGATGCAGGTTGCACAGATTTTGCACACACGGAAGATCTTGTCGATGAAGAGAATCAAGCATTAGGTTATGATACCATGTATAAAGCAAGCATAATCATCACAAAGAACGAGATAGTGATTTACGTGGAAAACCCTACAACGAGGGAAAAACCATGGGAGCACACTCAATCCCTAATCTCCCTTACGTGAGATTAGGGCTCTCTTCACTTTCACAATTTCCAATGAGGGAGGATGAATACAATATAGAGACATGGGTCAAATGGTCCCTCATCCCAAGATACATTTACCCATTTAACGAACAACTCAACAATTTACATAAGAGCCACATAAAGATCTTTATCTTGAGAGGTGTTCTGACCTTCCACATATTCAGCAATCCTTTGTTATTTCTGCACCCACAACCTTGTTGTGGGATAGCATAAGGTTGTATGTTTTTTTCACTAAAAAGAAACTGCCCCAGCTCCAATGGTCAAGCACATCATCTAGGCCCTCTAAACACAACTCCATCATCTTGCAAAACGTCAGATCTCATGTGTCCAAAAGTTGAACAACCGTAGCCAAGAGCCTTTTAACATGCTTGATGTTAGCCAACAATCCCCAAGAAATGTCTTCTTATTCTTTCCCAGTGTGGATTGAAACTAGAAATCAATCTTTCGAGGATCCTACTCAGCACAAACACCTCTTCAGAATGTTGAAGGAGCTTTTCCATACTATCCCACCCATCTAGGTTGGCATTTACACTATAAATGTTATAAAGTAATTGTTGGGAAACGTGAATGAGATGTTCTATTCCATAGCCCTGGGCTCTCTTATATAGGAGAGTAGCCTATGGGTAAATTACATAAAGAGAATAACAAGAAAATAAAATAACAAAGAGATACAATTATCTTATATGCATCAACACTCCCCCTCAAGATGGAGCATAGATATCAATCATGCTCAGCTTGGACGCACACTTCTGGAATGGGCCTCTAAGTAATGCCTTGGTGAAAATATCAGCAGTCTGATTCTCTGATGTGACGTGAGATGTAGCAATGAACCCCTTCTGAATCATGTCACGTATGTAGTGACAGTCGACCTCAATGTGCTTGGTCCTCTCATGAAAGGCTGGGTTATTTGCAATGAACAAGGCGGACTGATTGTCACATTCCAACATCATAGGAAGAGGTATATCAAGACATAGATCTGCAAGTAAGGATTTCACCCACATCATTTCTGTGCTAGCCTGGGCCATAGCCCTGTATTCAGATTCAGCACTGGATCTAGCTACTACTGTCTGCTTCTTGCTCTTCCACGAAACTATAGCATCTCCAACATAGACTGCAAATCCTGATGTTGACTTCCTGTCCTTGGGGCATCCTGCATAGTCTCCATCCGCACATGCTGTGATAGAGATCTCCTTTCCTTTCTTAAATAGCAAGCCTGCACCTGGAGATGATTTTAAATATCTCAGAATCATGTGTATTGCATCCATATGGGCCTGACGTGGTTGCTCCATGAACTGGCTCACACGACTCACTGCAAATGATATATCAGGTCTAGTGATCGTGATATACAGTAGTTTGCCTACCAGTTCTCTGTACCTTCTCTTATCCACCTCTTCTGTGTCATCATCATACAGCTTCATGCTAGGATCCATTGGTGTCGTAGCAGGTCGACATCCTAGCATACCTGTCTCACTCAGTAGATCTGTAACATACTTCCTCTGTGACATGACTAATCCATATGGATTTCTAGCAAACTCCAGCCCCAGAAAATATCTAAGGACTCCCAAGTCCTTGGTGACAAACTCGATCCCCAGCCTTTCCTTTGCCTGCTTAATGCCCTGGTCATCATCACCTGTAATCAAGATATCATCAACATAAACCATGATTACAATGATACCTCTCGCCGTCTTCTGTACAAACAAGGAGTGATCAGCATTGGAGTGTTTATATCCTTGTTTCTCAAAGAGGTCTGAAAGCTTCTGAAACCATGCTCTGGGGCTCTGCTTAAGGCCATAGATGGCCTTATCTAATCTGCAAACCTTGGAACACTCCCCCTCAACAGCTAAACCAGGTGGTTGTTGCATATAGACTTCCTCCTGCAAGTCTCCATACAGAGATGCATTCTTCACGTCCAGTTGATAGAGTGGCCAGTCTCTAGCAACTGCAACTGATAACAGGATCCGTAGAGTGGAATGACGCGCCACAGGGGAGAACGTGTCAAGGTAATCTACCCCATATGTCTGTGTGAAGCCCCGTGCAACTAGGCGTGCCTTGTACCTGTCAATGGAACCATCTGCATTGTGCTTAACTGTAAACACCCATTTGCAACTCACCGGGCTAACATCTGGAGGTATAGGAACCAAACTCCAGGTTCCTCTAGACTGAAGTGCCGACATCTCTTCTTCCATTGCTAGCCTCCATCTAGCATCTTGCAAAGCATCATGGTGGTTCCGTGGAATGTCTGTAGCTGAGAGTGCCAATGCAAACGTCCTGAAGTCTCCAGATAGCCTCTCAAAAGACACAGCTGCTGATAATGGATATTTGGCACAGCTTCTCTTCGGCTTGCGTAGAGCGATTGGAACATCCAGATCATCTGTGTTATCACCATGCTCCTGTAATGCATCCTGCTGAGAAATGTCGTCAGATCCATCAACATTAATATTTTCATTACATACCATAGGCGAGCTAGTTGACGGGTCAGGACCATGAGCTGGAGGAGGCCTGCGGGTGTAATGGAATGGTAGCGGGGATACTAGTGATGGTGGTGGTGGTGGCGGTGGTGGTGGCGGTGGCGGTGGTGGTGACGGTGGTGTTGTTTGTGGTAATGGTGATGGTGGTTCCATGAATACGGCATCAGGAGATATAGGTGGTGGCTGCATGTTTCCGGATTCTGAAAAATACATAACAGATTCAAAAAATGTAACATCTGCACTGATCATGTACCACCGACGCACAGGATCAAAACACTTGTACCCCTTTTGAGTTCTGGAGTACCCCACAAAGACGCACTTGACAGCCCTAGGAGAGAGCTTGTCAGTACCAGGCGACAACTGATGGACAAACGCGACTGACCCAAACACTCGAGGGGTAAGAATGAACAAATCCTTGTCAGGGTAAATGAGTGAAAAAGGAATTTGTTCATTCAAGACAGACGAAGGCATACGGTTGATAAGGTAACATGCAGTAAGGACTGCATCACCCCAGTAGGAGTACGGAACATGACTCTGAATAAGAAGTGACATTGTGACATCAAGAAGGTGACGGTGTTTTCTTTCAGCAACCACATTCTGTTGAGACGTATGAGCACAAGATGTTTGGTGAATAATTCCTTTTGAGGAGTAGTAATTGGCTAGAATGTTGGTGCACAACTCTAAGGCATTATCACTTCTCACAATCTTGATAGACATTGAAAAAACATTTTGAATTTCATTTAGAAAGTGGATAATAATATTTCCTGCTTCAGATTTATTTTTCATTAGAAAGACCCATGACGCTCTAGAGAAATCGTCCACAAATACAATATAAAACCTGTGTCCCTGATGATCGGGAACACAACTCGGACCCCAGACATCGACATGAAACAACTCAAACTTGGAGTTACTACTCCGACGTTGACTACTGGGAAAAGACGACCTGTGATGCTTTCCCAACTGACATGCCTCACACTGGATAGATGTGTGAGAGAGACCATAGGGTAGAACTAGACGCAACTTCTGAAGCGGTAAATGACCAAAACGCAGATGCCACAGGTGAGGAGATACTTGTCCAGCAGGAGAAGATGTGGTTCCGGCAAATGGGGTCTGGTTCAGACGATAAAGGCCTCCTTGCTCATAGCCATGACCAATCACGTTGCCCGTACGGATGTCCTGAAAAATCAAAGAAGATGGATCAAAAATAGCTCGACACTGGAGATCCTTCATAATCTGACTAATTGACAACAGATTCATAGAAAAATGTGGTGCATGTAGGACATTCTTGAGCTGCATAGAAGATGTCAATCTAATCTCCCCCTGACCCGTGATAGGGGAGTGCGTGCCATTGGCAATCACTACTATCCGTCCTGGAGGAATCTGAGTGTATCCTGTAAGTAGACTCTGGTCGCCACATAGATGATGTGTAGCGCCCGAGTCCATGATCCATGGCAATGTATCAGATCTACTACTGTGGAGTGCAAGTGTACTACCTGAAGTACTAGTAGAGGCAGAGGCAGAAGCAGCAGCATCAGTATGACTCTCTGTAGTCGGTGCTGGACCGGATGGTGGGATAATGCCCCTGAGGCGGGCAACTAGATCATCAAATCGTTGATCCAGTGTAGCAGCAGACGGGGGCTCTATCTGCTCAGCGGCTCGTGCAGATGCAGGGAATCCATGCTTCGAGTAGCATGTGTCTTCAGTATGTCCGACTCGGTGACAATATGAGCATGTTGGCCTAGTGCGGCCACCCCTTCCACGAGGAGTACGTCCACGGCCCTGGTGATGAAAACCGCGGCCTCTGTTGGCCGCCATAGCTGAGGGATTCTGACTCGCAGCTGCTGAAGGCACTGTGATCCTACTCAATCTGTGAAAAGCTTCCTCCATGGGAGGAATAGTCGAGTCCGCCAAAATCTGTGAACGTGCTGCCTCATACTCTGGATCAAGTGCAGCGAGAAATACACCCACCATCGTCGCATTCCTGTATGTCTTCTGCTGTTCTGGCGTGGCGGTAAGAGGCATGAAGCTATAGAGCTTCTCGAACATCCCTCTCAATGATGTATAGAGAGAATGTAAAGGACGACCGTTCTGCTTTATTGGGAATATATCATGTTGTAGTTGCAGGATCTTCGTCTCGTTCTTTGCCTGAGAATATGTCGCTGCCAGGATATCCCACATGTCTTTGGTTGTAGGTTGATGTAGAATGTCATTGGCGATTTCAATAGCCAATGTGCCAGATAGCCACACCTTGGCATATGCATCATCGGCCTCCCATGAGGCATGGACTCCAGTCTTCTCTGCAGGCTCGGGCTCGGTAAGAATGTGCTTCTTACCTGTAGACTTCATCATACTCATGAACTGCATTGCCCACAGTAATAGTTCGTACCATCCATCTTGACAATGGGCGTTGGACCACGAAATGCGCCAATAGATGGAATATCTGCCTTGCTTTCTAACATACTGGAGATGGAAGACTGGAGCGACTGAGAGAAGATAATCTTTGTCTACAATGACATAGACGGGATTAGTTGCGTGTGTAGACGTCAAGCAACTAACCCCATGTAGATCAAGATGTGTGTGTGCCCTAGGGTTTGGGGCTTAGGGCACGTAGGCACGTGCAAGGAGCACGCGCGCACGCAACTGGAGGTGCACAGAAGATCAGGCAGGCGTCGGGGCTGGCGCAGGCGCTATCGCGTGCACTGGCGCACGCTGTCGCACAGAAGATCAGGCACGCTGGCGCAACTGGATGTGCAGCAGTGCGCGTAGCAGCGCGCAGAGGTGCGAGGCGCAGATGCGCTGAGAGGCACAGTCGCGCACAGTCGCGCAGAGGAGATGCGCAGAGGTGCGCGAGGCGCGCGAGGCGCACAGAGGCGCGCAGAGACGCGCGAGGCGCGCTAAGCGCGAGAGGCGCGCTAGGCGCGAGATGCGCTATGCGCGAGGCGTAGGCGCGCGCGATGCGCGAGGCGCGCAGGGGCACCGCAGGTCGGAGAAAACCGCCGATCGGCTGAGGTGGGCGGCGCCGAGTAGAGAGAGAGAGAGAAGAGAGGCCGGCGGGTGGGGTGGGTTAGGGTTAGAGTTTCGAGAACTCTGGTCTAGGACCGTCGCTCTGATACCATGTTGGGAAACGTGAATGAGATGTTCTATTCCATAGCCCTAGGCTCTCTTATATAGGAGAGTAGCCTATGGGTAAATTAAATAAAGAGAATAACAAGAAAATAAAATAACAAAGAGATACAATTATCTTATATGCGTCAACAGTAATCTATATACCAAGTCCTCACTGGCCCCCAGATTCTTAATGCCCATTTTGCTAAGAGCAGATTACTCATCTCATGTAACTGCAACATCCCCAGACCACCATCTTCAACTGGCCTAGCCATCAAGTCCCAATCCACCAATGGCATTCCTCTGCTTTCTTGGACAAAAGTAGTTCAAAAGAGCCTCCTTATGCTCTCCGATCGTGGCAGGTCTTTTAGAGAAGCAAAAAAATAGAAAAATAAAACATCGGCATTAGTATCCCTGAGAGCACCACCCTGAGCAAAACTAATCACCCACCTCTTGATCATGGTTTTAAAAAGCACCGCCTCGAGGCGTAAAGGCATACGCCTCGAGGCGAGGCGCGCTAAAATCGCCTCGAGGCACATGCCTCGGGTCCTTTGGGTGGGGTGTATGCCTTGCCTTGACGTGAGGCGTTCGAGGCGAGGCGGAGGCGTTAGCCTCAAGCATGAGGTTTTTTTTACCTTTTTGGTTATGTGCTTTGCACATGATCCTATTTTCCATAAGCATTATATTTTTTCATGTTTGTATTTTTGTTTCCATGTTAAACCTTGCATATTTCTATTATGGTTCCATGCAAAGAGAAGAGATCGCTTGAAACAAGTGAAGCTCCATGATCTTGTATACATCATGTTCAATTATCATACATCTATACATACTAGTTCTACTGCACACGTGTTGAGTTTGAATTGTAATAAATGTTTTATATTAATTGCAAGTTTGCAACTTGATATTGTTATTTGGTTGTATAAGTTGTGAATCTTATAATAGTTATCGTATATATGAATAAGAAAGGTTGAAAATAAACACGTGAGATAAAATTATTATTACATTTTATTGTGAATAGCAAAATAAAAATAATATCGTCAGTAAAAAATTCGCCCGTCTTGTTGGGATATGATATGGCAGGAGGGGATGCATATGTCGGTTCTCCAACAATGTCCAACAAGAAAAATGGTTGGGATTCAAGGTATGTTAGTATTTTTTACTTCGAACACTAAAAATTATGGTTTCTATTTTACTTTGGTATTAAGTATAGACTTTAATTCAATACTCATATTGAATTATTGTTGAAGGGAATGAGCAAGATAAATTCCATTAACCCTAGAGCTCTCTTATATAGGAGAAAAGCTCTATGGGTAATTTACATAAACAGGACAATTAAAAGACTAAATAATATAATTATTCTAACACTCCCCCTCAAGCTGGAGCATATATATCTAACATGCTCAGCTTGGAACAACAGAGATAAAATGGAACCCTAGCAAGAGCCTTGGTGAACATGTCTGCAATCTGCTCTCCTGATGATACATAAGAAGTTGAAATAAGCCCTTTTTGAATTAAGTCCCGTGTATAATGACAATCCACTTCAATGTGCTTTGTTCTCTCATGGAAGGCTGGATTATTGGCTATGAACAGGGCTGCATGATTATCACAATTAAGATGCATAGGAAGAGGAACATCGATAGTTAAATCAGTCAAAACAGATTTAACCCACATCATCTCAGCACTGCCTTGGGCCATTGCCCTATATTCTGACTCTGCACTGGATCGAGCCACGACAGTTTGCTTCTTACTCTTCCAAGCTACTGGTGAGCTGCCAACAAATACAATAAAGCCTGAAGTTGACTTTCTATCACTAGGGCACCCAGCATAGTCTGCATCAGCACAACCTGTGACGGATATAGAGGTATCTCTTCTAAACAGAAGACCAGCACCTGGAGATGACTTCAGATATCTCAAGATCATAAAAACAGCATTCATGTGAGCTTGTCTGGGTTGCTCCATGAATTGACTTACCCTACTAACCGCAAAGGATATATCCGGTCGGGTAATAGTAACATATAACAGCTTCCCCACTAGCTCTCTATATCATCTCTTGTCTACCTCCTCAGAGTCATCATCATAAAGTTTGACATTAGGATCCATAGGAGTAGCAGCTGGTCTACACCCTGCCATACCTGTCTCAGATAAAAGATCAGTAACATACTTCCTTTGTGTCATTATCATGCCTTGCTTATTTCGCGCAAACTCCAACCCCAAAAAGTAACGAAGTGTACCCAGATCCTTCGTAACAAACTGCTCGCTAAGAAAATCCTTGGCTGCTTGAATGCCCTGCTTATTACTACCAGTGATAACAATATCATCAACATACACTAAGATGATCACAGTACCTCGCTGGTCTCTCTTTACAAAGAGAGTATGATCTGTTGTAGATCTGACGAAGCCCTTTTGTTCAATCAACTCCGAGAGCTTCTGAAACCAAGCCTGTGGACTCTGCTTCATGCCATATATGACCTTATGAAGACGGCATACCATACTTGACTCCCCCTCAACAGCAAACCCTGGTGGCTGCTGCATATAAACTTCTTCCTGCAAGTCACCATACAAGAAAGCGTTCTAAACATCAAACTAAAATAGGGGCCAGTCACGGACAACAGCAACTGCAATGAGAATCCGTAAGGTAGAATGACGTGCTACTGGAGAAAACGTCTCCTGATAGTCCACCCCATATGTTTGGGTGAACCCATGAGCAACCAACCTGGCTTTGTATCTATTAACCGTACCATCAGCCCGATGCTTAACTGTAAAGACCCATTTGCTGCCCACTATTGACGCACCTGGTGGAAGTTGCACAACACTCCACGTACCACGCGATTGCAATGCCGACATCTCCTCCTCCATAGCTAAACGCCACGGACCGCTCTGTAGTGCCTCATGATATGACCGTGGGATCTCCACTGCCGATAACCCAACAACAAACTGACGAAAGTCCGGGGATAAACGCTCCAACGAAGCCTGAGATCCAAAGTCCATCCCATATTTGGGATTCATCATCTGAGCACGCTTCTGCCTTCGATGAACAATAGGGATATCTAGGTCATCAACTGGAGGAGTGGAATCATCTGTAACCTGTACATCCATCTGTGCATGCAAATCACCCGTGCCATCAGAAGAACTCAAATGATCAGTACATACCTCGGGCGTGCTGGATGATGGAGGAGGCACATGAGCAGAGGGCCGACGCTGATAGACCTGAGGATAAAAAATAGTAGCTGGTGGTGGCGGTGGTGGTGGTGGAGTGGGTTGTGATGGTGGTGATGGTCGGAGTAGAGCATGGAACAGATGGAGGAGGGGGCACATAGATGTCGTCCCCTTCCTCTGAGTGAGTGAGTCTGTCACATGTAGGAGAAAAATACATAATGGACTCAAAGAAGGTGACATCTGCACTAACATAGTACCGCCGTCTAACTGGATCAAAACACCGATAACCTTTTTGGGTTTTGGAATAACCCACAAACACACATTTGACAGCTCTGGGAGAGAGCTTGTCAAGACCAGGAGAGAAGCAATGAACAAACGCAACAGACCCAAAAACACGTGGTGTTAGGGAGAAAAGATCTGTCTCGGGAAACGCAGTCAAGAACGGGATCTTCTCCCCTAACACTGTCGAAGGCATACGATTAACCAGATAGCAAGCAGTTAGAACCGCATCCCCCCAATAGGAGTGAGGGGCACGGCTCTGAATCAAAAGGGTTCTGGTCATATCCAACAAATGACGATGTTTCCGTCCAGCCACCCCATTCTGTTGGGAGGTATATGCATAAGACGTCTGATGCACAATCCCATGAGACATAAGAAATTTAGAAAGTTGGGTACTGCACAACTCTAGAGCATTGTCAGACCGTATGTACTTTACTCTAGCAGAGAAAATATTTTTATTTCAATAATAAAAGACTGAATAACATGTCCAGCATCAGATTTATTTTTAAGAAGAAAGACCCAAGATAACCTAGAAAAATCATCGACAGCAACAAGATAAAACATGTGCCCTTGAAGATCAGGGACACGAGTGGGACCCCAAATATCAAAATGAAGTAACTCAAACAGACCATGACGACTTGGACCTAGATGACTCTGAAACGACGACCGGTGATGTTTCCCAAGCTGGCATGCCTCGCATTGAAAAGTAGATCTGAGAGAAATCTGTGGAAGAATATGGACCATCTTTTGCAACGGAAGATGACCAAAGCGGAGATGCCATGTGTAAGGAGAGACAGATCCAGCACTAACAGAAGAGACACCAGCATAAGAAGATTGCACCAGTCTATAGAGACCCCCTTGCTCAGGCCAGTTCCAATCACTCTGCCCGTTAGGATGTCCTGAAACACAAGAGCAGATGGGTCAAATATAGCACGACAATGTAAATCTTTAGTGATTTGACTAATCAACAGTAAATTCATTGAAAAATCCGGAGCATAAAGAACATTCTGAAGCCGTATCGCAGGGGTCAATTGCACCTCCCCCTGACCAGTAATGGGAGAGTGTGTCCCATCAGCTATCACCACAGATCGTCCAGTCTGAGTTGCATTAAAAATGTCCAATTGCTTTTTATCACCACATAAATGATGAGATGCTCCTGAATCCATGATCCATTCTGATAGATCTGCTCTGTAACAACTAGTAAGAGCATATGATGTACCTGACGTGGATGTTGATGCTGAACCTGCTATCTCTGAAGATCCTGATGTACTTGCTTGCCCCTGACCTGGCATGATCTCTCTAAGTCGCGCCACTAACTCCTCGAACCTCTGATCTGGGACATGGGAAGGGCCCTCATCCTGCTGAGTCTGCTCCGCCACATGTGCTGTAGTAGGAGGAAACCCATGCTTAGAATAGCATGTTTCCTCACTATGACCAGGCCTGCGACAGTAAGTGCACGGCTGTCGAGGAAGTCTGTAACCTCCTCCTCTGCCACGACCACCTCTACCTCAAAACTGTGGAGATCCTCCCCTGCCACGAGATGCTGCCATGGTTGAGGACGTCTGAGATCCACCATGAGATATGGAGAGTCTGCTCAACCTGCGATAGGCCTCTTCCATAGGAGTTATGGTAGCGTATGTAAGAATCTTTACTCTGGCGGCGTCATACTCCTGATCAAGGGCGGCTAGAAATACCCCTGTCATCACTGAGTCCCTATATGCTTTCAGCTGCTCTGGTGTGGCTGTCAACGGAATGTACCCGTGAAGCTTCTCAAACATACCCCTCAGAGAGGTATACAGGGTATGGAGAGGACGGTCGTTCTGTTTCATAGTGAAAATGTCATGCTGGAGTTGTAAGATCTTGGACTCATTCTTTGCCGGAGAATATGTGGCAGCGAGGATATCCCGCATAGCCTTCGCAGTGGGTTGACTCAGAATGTCGTTGGCTATCTCCATGGACACGGTACCTGATAACCATACACGTGCATATGCATCGTCCACCTCCCATGAGGCGTTAACCCCAGTCTTCTCAACATGTTCCTCTTGTGTGAGGATATGCTTCTTACCATTGCATTGCATGAGACTCGTGAACTCGTTGTCTGACATGATGACAACAATATTCTACAACTGGGGTACACAACTAGACAATAATGTCTACGTGAACATATAGGAAGGCCGTTGTGAACGTAGACTCAAATCACAACGCCCTCCATACCTTGGACGAACCCTCTGTTTCGGTAGGACAAACAGAAACTGCTAGCACACGCGCTTCCTCAGTCAAGCATGAATGGTTGTCGCGCACAGAGGGCCAGCCAGAGAAGCACACGTGTAGATGGTTGTCGCGCGCAGACGACTTGCGCACTGGCTAGCTTGCAGGCTTCACGCGACGCGCAGTCAAGGAGGCGTGCACTGGATGCCGCGCGCACTGGAGGCGTCACGCGACGCGAACTGTGCCGCGCGCACAGTCAAGGAGAGAGCACGCGCAAGCACGCGCAAGGGCTTGCAGGCTTCACCCTGCTGTCGTCGCCAGGAAGATGCGCATGCGCAGGAGGTGCGCACGCGCAGGATGCGCAGCACGCACTCGAGGCTTCACGCGCAAGAGGCGCGTGAGCCGCGCAGGCAGCGGAAGAGGGGTGGGGCGGCGCCGATCGAAGAGAGAGAGAGAGAGAGGGGCCGGCGAGTGGGGTAGGATAGGGTTAGGGTTTCGAGAACTCCAGTCTAGGACCGTCGCTCTGATACCATGTTGAAGGGAATGAGCAAGATAAATTCCATTAACCCTAGAGCTCTCTTATATAGGAGAAAAGCTCTATGGGTAATTTACATAAACAGGACAATTAAAAGACTAAATAACATAATTATTCTAACAATTACTGAAGTTGGAGTTGAAACTTGATATTCCATATATTAGTGGCTTAATATTGATTTTTTTGACTACATTGCCTTCATCGCTTATTTATTGTATCTTTACTAGTGTTAAACTATTCTTGAATGTGTTTTTAGGAAATTTTAATATTATCATATACTTTTTTCAATGTATTTTGCTTTAATTTTATTTTTTTTCCAAAAAATTGAGGCTTACGCCTCGCCTCAATTTCAGGAAAAATGCCTCGGACCGCCTCGCGCTTTTTTAAACCTTGCTCTTGACAAACATCTAGCACTCCACCTGGTGAGCATGTGCAAGAGGAATACTCAAGTAATGTAAATGCAGTTGTTGCTTTGGTATTACCAGCAAAGCCCCGCATCTATCCACATCATCCGCAGATAATCCAAACATCACAAAAAGATAATAACAGATCGGTGCAACGATAGCACCACCTTGAGCAAAACTAACCTGCTACCTTTTCTTTTTAAATAAACTTAAACTTAACATGATCGAGAGGAAAAGATAGAGAGGAGAAGAGATAGGAAGTAGAGATGAGGAAGAAGGAGAGGGAGAGGAAAGCGAAGGATGAAAAGGAAAGTATATGCGAGCAATTTTCCCATCTTCTTTTCAAAAAAATTACACTTAACATCGAGAGGAAGTTCACATGGATATTATTACAAATATAAAGTTTATAGAAATACTGTAATATCGCAAGTTGACATGGGATATTAATGTAAGATCCAAATAAAAACATGAGAAATAACTGAGGGTAGGTGGCTGGGGGCAGGGCCACATGGTGGGGTTGCAGGTTTGGTTGGAAGGTTGCAGGGAGGGCAAAGAAAGCAACCTTTCCATGCAAAAGCACACTCTTGATAAAATAAGTGGAAGTTCCAAGGGTAAGAAAGACTGGCCACTTGTTATATGGAGGTCCAAGTTTCCAAATAAGGTGGATCCAATATTTTTTTCCGAATTTGTCGCAATCCCACAACCACATAGCGCCATACCAACTATTTTATATCCAGACAGAGAGTCGCAAGACTTCCACCTTGATTTGGATCCAGTAGTCTAAATTTGGTTCGACAGAATACCTTTCATGTCAGATGTTCGGCTCAGGATGGCATGGGACTTCAAATATCCTGAAGTAAACTCGACCTTAAATGATTCACTCCCAGCTCATCACAATCATACTAAATTTGTTGGCCATTTCCCCAATCTAACACTGCACTGAGGTCCCGTCAGGATTTGCGTATTTTAATGCGCTTCCATATATGGTATAGACGTAAACTCCCCCTCTCGGTAAAAAAATATATATCTGAATCCAGATCAACGCAGAAATCTCGAGATTAAAAAGTAGAAAGATATCTAGAATCCGCTACCAGCAATTATCTCGATTGCATAAAAAATGGCACTTCGTAGCAATCGGATTGCTCGGGAAGGAGACCTGCCCTTTCTCTCTTTGGATTCGTGTACCTCAATTCACATGATTTCAATGCTCACCGAATTACAGGAATAAATTCCAGTTATTAAACACGTCCAAAATGATACGTATTTTTTTGGTGGAAGGCGAGCAGATCTAATTAGAAGGAAATTACGATTACATTGAAATCAAACTCTTCGTAAAAAAAGACGAAGCAAAACAAGGACTGGAAAACGGCTCGGAATCATCGGAAACTCGCGAAAGGAGACGAACGATTCCCGTTCCGACCTGAGGAGAGATTGAGGGAGGAGCTCTGGATCTTGTTGCGGGTGGGGGACCTCGACGATGCCGCCGGAATCCTTCTGCCCTCCGTAGCCATGGGGGTGGGGGTTGTGCAGCTGAGTGTGCCGTCAGAGGTGTGAAAAAAAAGAAGGGAAAAGGGTCTCGCGTTTGAAGCGCGTGGAGAACGCGAGCGGTGTAAATTTTTTTTTATTTTAGTAAAGCTTAATTTACTCGGAAGGTCAGACCTTGATCTGATATCAATATGATCCCGCAAACTTTCTGACGTAATGATTCTAAGTTCCATATTATTTTGAAGGTAACAATTACTGCAATAAAATTGGACTGACGGTTTTTTCAAAATATGTCACTAAATCAGCCGTTGTTAAATATATAAGGGATTTTTACTGGGTAGATCCTATAATCTTTTCCAATTACCTCTACGACCTTCGAGTAATTCCTCTCCCGCCCCCGTAAATTTGTTAACCCTTACCCTACAGACCCTGTGGTTAACCTCCGTTCATTTAACCGTTTAAATTAACCGGATTCCATTATGTTCTTTTATATTATACCTATTTTGTTTATGAAATTTACATTGAGTGGCACTCCAAGAGCTGATCCCCTTGCGGATGGACCCCTCCTTCCCCCTGGCGATCTCTGCTGCTGACTGCCCCCCCCCCCCCTCCCCCTCGGCGATCTCTATTGTTGACTACGCCCCCCCTCCCTGTTGATGTTGCTCTGTTGCTCACTGCCCCCCCCCCCCCCCCGCCGCCTCCGCTGATGGAGGCCCCTCCCCTGCTGATGATGCCCCCCCCCCCTACCCCCGATGGAGGCCCCTCCCCTGCTGATGCTGCTCCACCCCCCCCCCCCCCGGCCGATGGAGTCCCCCGCCCCCTCCCCTCCTCGGCCCCGTCGATGGAGCCCCCCCCCCCTTCTCTCTGCTCCCCCTCCCTCCTCCCGATGATGCCCCCTCCCCCCATCTCGTCGTCGCTGCTCCCTGCTCCCCCTCCGCCGTCACGGCCGATTGAGTCCCCCCTTGCTTCTCTCTGCTCCCCCTCCCTCCTCCCGATGATGCTCCCCCATCCCGCCGTCGCCGCTCCCTGCTCCCCCCCTCCCCCGCCACGGCCGATGGAGTCCCCCGCCATTGCTTCCTGTGTTGCCCATCCTCCCAAGCTCCCTGGTTTTTTATTATTTTAGCTAATCCTAACCGATGGATGGTAAATTGGTTAGGTTAACTCAAGACTAACCCAAGTAATTGGCTCGAATATAGTTAAAATTGACAGCAAGGTTTGTTGGGTAAGACAGAGCAAGTTTACAAGGTCGGAGGAGGAATTAGGATGTTTCAAAGGTCGTAGAGGTAATTGGAAAAGATTTTAAGATCTGTCGAGTAAAAATCCCTATATATAATGACGATATTATTCGTTGCGAAATGAGTTTTCGTACTCAAAATTAGCAACGAATATCATATCTGTCGTTATATGATTAGTAACGGTCCATATAGCGATGCTTATTCGTTGCTATTTTTCAAAATATTAGCTAATCGTCGCTATTTTTTTAGTTCAAAATTTAGCGGCGTTTAATTAGAAGTTTGAAAAATAACAACGGCTAAGCGTCGCTATATGGACTGTTGCTAATCATATAGCAATAGATATGATATTCGTTGCTAATTTTGGGTACAAAAACTCATTTCGCAACGAATAATATCATCATTATATATTTAACAACGGCTGGTTTAGTGACGGATTTTGAAAAAACCGTCACTATAGCTCTTTTTTTGTAGTGAATGTGATGCCGCCGATATGTGAATTTAATTAGATAAGACAATCGAGGGATCACATTGTCACCTTTCGAATAATTTCAGACTCGATTCGTTGTATTTGTAAGTTTGGAAATCATATTGATTTCTGATGAAAAGTTCGAGGATCTCTCTGTAAATTACTCTTTAATAAGAGTGATATCATGTGTATTGGGAGGGATTTGGTCAAAGAAGGCTCATATTGGCTATATATACATATATATGTGGGAAAAAGAGCCTACATCCGACCTATTTTTTATAATTTTTTTGATTTTTTGAGCTGAAACTTAGGGGAATTAGATCACTATATATCACTATGTTGTCACTCAAAATTCAATTTAATTCAAGACTCCTATCATCTCCATCAAGATTACCAAATTTTAACGGTCTTAGAATTGCTGAAAATGACCTCTTCTAGATGAACGTGTTTGGAATGTTATTTTGCATGAAACTTGAAACGCATATTCTACTCAATATATTAGGTAAATCCCCCCAAGTTTCATTCAAAAAAGGTAAAAAATAATGGAAAAATAGGTCGGGTGCAGGGAGTTACCAACACCCCAAGGTGCAGGCTCCCTGCCTCCTATATATATGTGTAATATACATAGGTTATATTTCCTGAAGCTCCTCTTTCAAGTTGCATGTAGGGTAAATCATATCGCGATATATCAATGATATATCAGTGATATATCGGCATCGACATATGATTGATATATTGTCGATATATTTATCTTTCCAAAGCTATTTCCTTCACAAAATCAGGATGATTTGGACGATGTGACGTCGATATCGATGATAAATCGTATCGACACGTAGCCGATACCAATACCAATAGTTGCATGTGACTTTTAAAAACAATATATCAGTGAGGATCCTCAACCTGGATTTGGATTCTCGAGGTAAGTTCACTTTTACTTAGAGTAGGTAATATAGCATGGATGAATGACACACCATCCCCTTTGTATATGTGTCAATCATCTAATATTGGGACATTAATGATAAATCTCTACCCTCTTAATTATGATTACTTTTCATAAATTCTGAAAGTTACTTTAGATATTTTTACTAATGACATTTTTTATTATTGGTGATCACTTTCTGATACAAAAATTCTTACAACATTGAATAGATTCATACCATCATGGTTATTCAATTGGTTAAAAAAATACAAAATATGATTGAAGATGAACAATATAACATACATATATCCAAATGTTGGTCGAAGATGATTGACCGTGGATTCTTCATTTGTATCATTATGATATGTATATCTATATTCATGTAAAAAATATATCAGACATATGGTTCCAATAATTTTTTTTACAGGAAACAAATATAGGTATCTTTTACAATTATGGATTATTATCATATGGATGGTGCTGTAAAAATTTACCATATCCATATTCCTATACTTTAGGACATTGATACAGATATTTTTTTGCGATCAAAATATGGAAACAAATACGGATGATCTTTTACAGTTAGAGATGATATATTACTACGTGGATATATGCATAACCTTAATATCAATATATGTCTATTATTGTATGTATTTCCAATAAAAAAACGGTTCAATGGAACTGTCCTCGCCTTATTTTTGATGTCACCGTCGAGCAGGCTAAGCTGGCGGTTCCATTTCTCTCTCGATTATGGCGGATGATGAATAATGGAGGAGGAGATGAGAATATAAAGAGGAGGAAAGGGAAGTTGGAGAAGGGATGGAGAAGATGGAGGAGGTGGTGATAGTGGTGGCTTGGAGTGGAAGACAAGTAAGGGAGAAGAGGTAAAAGGGAGATAAAATAAACAAAATAATAAAATAAAATAAAATAGTAAGCTACTAAAAATAATTAAAATAATAATAATAATAAATTCAAAAATAATAAAATCAATCCGAAAATAATAAAATAAATGGGTGGCATGTGGCAGCTCCAGGAGCCCCCACACGTCGCTCCTAAAAAATTCAAAAACTGGCCAATGAGTTGGGGATCTGTCCACGTAGTCCACTTATGGGTCGAGTTTGGGCTATGAGAATTGAGTAATGGATTGGCTCGACCCATAAAAAAATAATATATATATATATATATATGTATATATAAGTAGATAAGATATGTATTAATATAATATACTTCAAAATTTTCATATGTGATATTAGATTTACATTAAATTTAATAGTTTACATGTCAAGTACCATGTAAACTATTTTTATTTATTATATAAAATATTAATATAGTAATAATATTTATACTTATTATAAGTATTAAAAAATCAATGGAAAAAATAAAGTGGGTCCATGGACCGGCCTGTGGCGGGCTTTGGATAGAGGTTTTAGTCCCATGCTTGACAAGAAGAGCTTCTCCTTAGCATAATAAAATGGCATATGGATAACAATAAAATAGAAGGTCTAATCCATGTTGGGCACCCGATCCAAGACCCCAAGGAGCACGTGCTACCTTGAGAATTTTGCAGAAAGGGCCCCCTGGTTCTTGGTAATTAAATCTAGGCCACCACTGCATTTATTTTTATTTTTATTTTATTTATTTATTGCATTTATACCGCTGTGTCCCTAGTGATTTTGGACCTCTACATGACATTATTTTATTATTCAAAAAAAGCATGATGTTCGTCTTTTAATTCTCTACATTTTGACATAATGTGGATATTTTGATGATCGATGGTTAATTAATAATTAATTATTTTGTGAAAAATTACATATTTTTCCCTCCCCGCCTTCTCCTCTCCCCTTCCAGCTTCGCCGACGCCTCGCTGTATAGGCGGTTGAGCTCTCGCAGGGTCCCCTTTATTAGATAGTTGCCATATGTATAAGAGATGAGGTGGCATTCATCCACGCTATATTACCTACTCTAAGTAAAAGTGAAATTACCTAGAAGATCCAAACCCCTCAATCTTAGGCTTCTTTTTTGCACTCATAAATACTCGAGACAAACTTATCAACTTGGTTGATGGATAGTGTTTATGACATTGATGTCAAGGTTAGAGTACGCATGTTGAACTGTCCAAGACAGTGTTTTTGAAACCGGACCGGACCGGTCAGTTCGACCGGTCCGACCGGTGAACCGGGCCTGGACCGGTCCGGTTTATGTCAGTTCGGTTCGATTACTCAAATTTTAATTAACTAGTCCGGTTCAACTTATTTTTTTGATCCGGTTTAACCAGGTTAACCGAAGTTGAACCACATTTAATTTTTAAATTATTTAAAAATTATTTAAAATTACTTGTTCTTCATGGATGGTATATGAGTCTCTGTTTCTGACGAAATTCGAATGGCATATTGGAGGGATGCATAAATGAATATACATGATGATATTTTTCAAAAAAAAATAAAAAATTTACGGAGAGAGCGGAGACAACCATGTTGGCTGCCCAAAAGGGACGGCCCCATTTTTTCCTTAAAAAATTACAAAATCATTTATTTGATATTGTATTTTTTGAGGATATTGATACATATATATATCATAATGATATGAATGTGGAATATATGACTAGCCATCTTCAACTAATATATATAAATCTATGTTGCGACATCCATCTGAAAAATCCATTTGATGGCTACGTACTAATAGCCTGATTGTTTCATATTATAATTTTTTACATTAGATATTAATGATATGAATCCCTTGGATGTTGTAATTTTTTTGTATGCATAGGAAAGTGATTACCTAGAGGAAAAGTAATTTGATGTTGTGATATGAATGATGAATCTTCATTTTTGTGCATAGAAAAATATTTAATTACTGGAAATATATAAAGTAATCTTCAAATTGCATGAAAAGTAATAAACATTAAGAGATGAGAGGTTTGTTATTAATGCTCCAACTAACTTCAATCCTTTTTTATTAGAAAATTGCCACATGTATAAGAGATGAGGTGGCATTCATCCACGCTATATTACCTACTCTAGGTAAAAGTGAAATTACCTAGAAGATCCAAACCCCCTCAATCTTAGGCTTCTTTTTTGCACGCATAAATACTCGAGAAAAACTTGTCAACTTGGTTGATGGATAGTGTTTATGACACTGATGTCAAGGTTAGAGTACGCATGTTGAACTGTCCAAGACAGTGTTTTTGAAACCGGATCGGACCGACCGGTTCGACCGGTGAACGGGCCTGGACCGGTCCGGTTAACCGGTTTATGTCGGTTCGGTTCGATTACTCAAATTTTAATTAACTAGTCCGGTTCAACTTATTTTTTTGATCCGGTTTAATCAGGTTAACCGAAGTTGAACCACATTTAATTTTTAAATTATTTAAAAATTATTTAAAATTACTTGTTCTTCATGGACGGTATATGACTCTCTGTTTCTGACGAAATTCGAATGGCATATTGGAGGGATGTATAAATGAATATACATGGTGATATTTTTCAAAAAAAAATAAAAAAAATTACGGAAAATGAGGGCGGGGACAACCATGTTGGGTGCCCAAAGGGGACGACCCCATTTTCTCCTTAAAAAATTACAAAATCATTTATTTGATATTGTATTTTTTGCGGATATTGATACATATATATATATATATATATATCATTATGATACGAATGTGTGGAATATATGAGTAACCATCTTCAACTAATATATATATAAATCTATGTTGCGACATCCATCCGAAAAATCCATTTGATGGATATATACTAATAGCCTGATTGTTTCATATTATAATTTTTACTTTAGATATTGATGATATGAATCCCTTGGATATTGTAATTTTTTTTGTATGCATAGGAAAGTGATTACCTAGATGAAAAGTAATTTGATGTTGTGATATGAATGATGAATCTTATTTTTTATGCATAGAAAAATACTTAATTACTGGAAATATATAAAGTAATCTTCAAATTGCATGAAAAGTAATAAACATTAAGAGAAGAGAGGTTTGTTATTATTTAATGCTCCAACTAACTTCAATCCTTTTTTTATTAGATAGTTGCCACATGTATAAGAGATGAGGTGGCATTTATCCACGCTATATTACCTACTCTAGGTAAAAGTGAAATTACCTAGAAGATCCAACCCCCCTCAATCTTAGGCTTCTTTTTTGCACTCATAAATACTCGAGACAAACTTGTTAGCTTGGTTGATGGATAGTGTTTATGACATTGATGTCAAGGTTAGAGTACGCATGTTGAACTGTCCTAGACAGTGTTTTTGAAACCGGACCGGACCGGCCGGTTCGACCGGTCCGACCGTTGAACCGGGCATGGACCGGTCCGGTTAACTGGTTTATACCGGTTCGATTCGATTATTCAAATTTTAATTAACCAGTCCGGTTCAACTTATTTTTTTGATCCGGTTTAACCAGGTTCAACCAAAGTTGAACCACTTTTAATTTTTAAATTATTTAAAAATTATTTAAAATTACTTATTCTAGATAGATGGTATATGAGTCTTTGTTTCTGACGAAATTCGAATGGCATATTGGAGGGATGTATAAATGAATATACATGGTGATATTTTTCAAAAAAAAATAAAAAAATTACGATAAATGAGGGCGGGGACAACCATGTTGGCTGCCCAAAGGGGACGGTCCCATTTTTTCCTTAAAAAATTACAAAATCATTTATTTGATATTGTATTTTTTACGGATATTGATACATATATATATCATTATGATATGAATGTAGAATATATGAGTAGCCATCTTCAACTAATATATAGAAATCTATGTTGTGACATCCATCCAAAAAATCCATTCGATAGCTACATACTAATAGCATGATTATTTCATATTATAATTTTTTACATTAGATATTGATGATATGAATCCCTTGGATGTTGTGATTTTTTGTATGCATAGGAAAGTGATTATCTAGATGAAAAGTAATTTGATGTTGTGATATGAATGATGAATCTTTTTGCATAGAAAAATATTTAATTACTGGAAATATATAAAGTAATCTTAAAATTGTATGAAAAGTAATAAACATTAAGAGAGGAGAGGTGAGGTTTGTTATTAATGCTTCAACTAACTTCAATCCTTTATTATTAAATAGTTGCCACATGTATAAGAGATGAGGTGGCATTCATCAACGTTATATTACCTACTCTGGGTAAAAGTGAAATTACCGAGAAGATCCAAACCCCCTCAATCTTAGGCTTCTTTTTTGCACTCATAAATACTCGAGACAAACTTGTCAGCTTGGTTGATGGATAGTGTTTATGACATTGATGTTAAGGTTAAAGTACCCATGTTGAACTGTCCTAGACAGTGTTTTTGATACCAGACCGGTCAGTTCGACTCCAGTTAACCGGTTTACGTCAGTTCGGTTTGATTATTCAAATTTTAATTAACCAGTCCGACTCAACTTATTTTTTTATCCGGTTAAATTATTTAAAAATTTTGTTAATAGTAAGAGTTGAACCCATGATCTTTGATTACCTATATAACACTTCTAACAACTACATTAACACAACTTTTTGCATGTATTGGGTTTTAAATATAATTAAACTATTATCATGTTATAGATCATCTAGTCCAAATAATATATATATGATATATATGATATTTGATAGTGAAAAATACTTTATGTATAGTGTGAAATATATACATTATCTATGTATTTTATATATATTTCAAGTATATTAAGTGTATATTATATATATATTATTTCATTTCGATTTGATTAGTCGGTTCAGCCACTTTTTTTCACTGGTCTGGTTTAATCTGGTTTTAAATAATGATGACGTCATCATCCGGTTGAACCGATTTGATTACATGGTTCGACCCGATCCGACCATTTCAGAAAGGTTTCTGGTTCGGTGTCCGGTTCGGTTTCAAAAACCTTGGTCCTAGATGTTCTTGACAATCATGCTTAATTATAAAAATAATACATATGCAATTAAATCAATTTAAGTGGCTTATTCAATGTGTCTAATTCCTAATTAAGATGAGATCGTGAAGCTTTATATTTATTTGATCGAGTTGAACTTGAAATTATGAGGTGGTATGGAATGGGAATTAACTTGATAAAGTAGGCTCTATTAAACCTTAAATGTATCAGTGAAGTTGAGATGATTCGATTTTGGACAACCAGATACTCCTTTTAAGGGAGTAGAATAATAACAACTAACATTCAGAAGATGACTGCAGTAGGAAATGTGAGAGAGTATTTACTAACGAAGAAAAGAAAAGTAAACAAGTGCGGCTAAAGTTATAAAATTGCCGACTTCCTTTCTAGTGGATAACATTTCTTTACGCATATCCCTTTCGTTTATTCCATTTTCGTATAACCATGTTTACTCCATTCCACTTATTCCCTTTTCATATAACTATATTTATACCATTCCACATTAGGGGTTAGTTCAAGCTACAATATATACCGTCATGTTAAAGATTTTGAAGTTGTGGATACTTTGGGATTGGAAATTGCATTGGGTTTTACTTATGCCGCCACACATCGTCTCAATCAATTCTTTTATGCTACCGTGAAGAGAAGTAAAACCCTTAATGTGTATATAAAGAAAATATGTCATTCTCTAATACCTGTTGTTTAAACTTTCATGCCTATAAGCACCTAATGTTCTTTACCATCATCTCAAGGTGTAAGTTATCTTTATATAGCTGCTACTTATCCCCATTCGTACCCCTATATGGTATTACAACATCTTCAGTCAGACAATTCGTCTAAATCGAGCCGATAGCATTTTAATATTTATTTTTGTGCTCTTTATTTAGGATGTATATTCACAACATAATTTTGGTCTCCCATGTGAATTTCTTCCAACGAATCTATTGTTTGCATGTAATGCATGCAAGCTCTACTCCAAGTCATCTTTATTACGAGGGACAAAACATAATCAACATTTGGATTCACTTAAAATCGTATCGATTTAATATATTTTCAATACTATAATATTAGGATTGCTAATCAAACCAAACTGTAATGAACGAATTTATGTTCTTAGTTCAATTAAATATAAAAATTCAAAGATTCAAGATTCAAGTTCGGTTTGATAAGGGTTCGCTAAAATAAGTTCGAGTTCAAGTTCATTTGCAAACAAATATTCGAGTTTGATTCAATAATAGTTTTTTAACAATTTGATTTAAGACCATCTTTAATAATGAACAAGTTTCAAAAATGAAGTTTGAAGTCTGCTAACTCGATGGCATTTATAAAAAAAAAAGAAGTAAATTAATTGAAACGAAACAAAGCTCCATATTAGTATCACTAATCCCAAAATTTTGTATATGTATACAAATACAAAATGTGTACACATATATGAGATTATATATGTGTGTTAATATTTTTATATAATCAAATTCGAAATTTATCAAATGAACGTACATTGCGTTCATGTTCAATTCGTTAAGCTTATAGAACTAGAATTTGGTGTTCATATTCAGTTCGTTTAGCAAGGAACAAATGTTTTTTGAAATATTATCGAAATAACTCTAAATAATATGAATATTCAGTTCGATTAGTAACCTATATGGTACAAAAATCATACAATTTGATATATGGAAATTCAATTTGATTTTTCTTATATACATACATACACGTGCGTATTTAAATGCTTGCCTATCTTTAGTTCCAAAGTTGATGTCAGTTATAACCATAATTTTTTATTATCATTCATATCTTATTTCTTACTTGAATCAGAATTTGCAAGATGTATAGTGGTCATGTGTACAAACAAATAAGTTAGATAAATGTTCAATCAGTGGCTTTGATGTAAACATAAATCGACCAACCAACATTCTCATAATAAGTATATGAATGTTCTCCTTAAAAAAGAACACTAACAATCAAATTTTGATTTGATTTAACTCAAAATCCAACAACAATAGGGAAGGATTGTGTTCCTCTATTGTGTTAATCTTTGCACGAGCTCTAATATTCTTCGAATCATATATAGTTCGGATGATTAATAACTTTTGAAATGATCAATTACACGAAAAATATTCGAAGAATGCAAAGAAAGTACGAAGAGCATGAAGAGCATAGATAATCTCTAAAAAATTTGGCAGAGTATTCTACCATAACAAGTGTTATTTCAAAGTAAATTTCGACAGAGTTTTCATTTATAAAATTGATATTTAAAATATTACGACATAATTGTGTTATATAGAGACGAAAGTAAAATTGAAAGAAACCTTAGCATATACAAGAAGATCTAGCATTTATCATACGATGAATAATCGATATGCATAACATCATGGTGGGTGGATCATGTAAAGAAACACATGTTCGCTGATGGCCTAACCTTATGCACCCATGTGGGGCTTTACCTAGGTTCCTATATCGCATGCTAATACTACATCAGTATTAGCATGTTGTGAAAAACATGTACGCCTCGCATCACAAATGTATGAGCCATGGGAAGCAATACATGCTCACCAACAACCTAGTCGCTCGCACCTCGTAGGATTTTACTCATATTTCATCACTGCAAGCTAGTGATAATATAATAAAGATTATAAGATGGCTCAAGTTAGAATCTACCTCCCTCATAAATGGCAAAGAGTTTAGGTGTATTTTATAAGGAAGTAAATGGATTTGGTGAGAGGGAGGGAGTGATATCACTCTAGACTAAACCAACCTGTGACTAGGTCATATAATGATGTTAGCAGGGGGAGTCTCGTAGTTAAAAATTCTTGTATGCAACAAAAACCTTGGGAGATATGTGCAAGGGGGTAAATACATTAAAAAAAAGGAAAACTTTTAACTAACAGGGTGTCCATCTAATGAGCACGGATCCTCTGCAGTACTGTAGAGGCAGACTGTAATATGCGGGGTGCCGTGAGCCACTCGATCAAGAGTGGTTCACAAAAAATCCGGGTATTTTTTAGCCTTTACCGTATGAACCGCTCGATCTTGATCGAGCAGCTCGCGGAACCCTACATATTACAGCTGACCTCTATTGTGCCGCAGAGGATCCATGCTCCCGTCTAATGGGGTACTCCCTTTGAGAAAAAGCATGAATAACTTGTACTTTTTACAAGAAGGATACAATTTGGAAGATGTGGTACTAGTATTTCACGGTCCTTTCTTTTGGCTTGCTAAGGATACAATTTGGAAGATGTGGTACTAGTCCATCGATTTCATGGTCCTTTCTCTTGACTTGCTTTGATCCAACGCGGATTTTCTCCTTCCTTCTCTTGTCTTGACTATTTCAATCATACTTTCACTTGGGCTTTGACATTATGTCCTTGGTTATCTGTGTGTTAATCCTTCCTCTTCTTTCCGACAATCCTTCACATGTGCTTCCACCCCGCCTCCTCTCTCTCTCTCAACCTCTCAACCTTATCCTCATGGGGTAGAGTATGGAGTAGATATTTTAGAATTGAGGTAGGAGAGAAATTATATGCCCCTACCTCAATGATGTGGTATCATACTCATCACCTTAGTCACTGAGGTAAATTTTAATGGATAAGCATATACTTATCATGATTAAATTCTCTAATTACGATTGGTGTCTTTAATCATACTTAAATTACTTGATCAAAACTAATTAATCCTATGACATGGTCTATAGCTCATTGATGTGCTTAACAAATGCCAATCTTCCTTTCTTCAAAAGTTCTAACAAAATCTGAGTGACATGAAACAAATTCCTTTGTATTTGTCTCATCGACTGAGATATAGCGGCAATATTAATATAGATATGGAGAAGTTGAATTTAGTGGCTGACTAATATAAAGATTTTAAAAGAAATCTCATCCTCGAAACTTACGATAAATGTATAAAAACCTTAGAGGAATAGGGTCATGAAATTGTAAAGATGAGTGAAAGTTATAATGCAAGTATTTATAACCCAACACATTATATTATCACTCAAATAGATATGTATATTTATCTCTCATATCAACGTTTGGCTCCCATGTAGCTTCTTCAAAAGTTTGGTTGTGGTATAAAATCTTAACCAAGGAAACATCTTTATTTCTCATCTTTTCTATATCCTTGTCACATATATGTACTAGAGTTCTAGAATGTATCAGGTCTGGAGTGGAATGTAAGCGAATTGCAAGGAAATGTGACTTTGGACAGGCGGTCTATCATCACCCATATTGTATCCTATATTGTATCCTCTCCACTTGTAATGTGTAATAACCTGGTGATGAAATACATGGAAATATTTATCATTTCCAATCAGTGAAAGAAAGAGGGAGGTTGTAGTAAGCGTGATGGTCGTTGTTGTGAAGCCATTGCTTGTTGATAAGTAAAGCATTAATTTGCAAACTCGACAAAGCTTACAACTAGCAAAAGTACGAATAAAGGTCTTTATACATCATCGTAATTCCATGTATCTAAAATAATGAAATTTGTGCATGATATATCTCCTCAACATGAATATCCGGCACACTTTACAAATGTTGTACACCAAATGTAATTAAGATTTCGTCCCCTGTCATATATAGAGGGGGGTTGATCCTGTGAAAGTCAAAAACTGTGAAAGCATTAACTCAATAAAATCAAAGAGAGAAAATCAAGAAAAGAACCCCCAAAATCCTTAATTTTACATGTATATACCTAACTCAAGAAGTCCCTAAATAAATCCAAATCTTTATAATATTCTATAGATGCTCCTATGATGTTTCAGCACCTGCTGTAAGATCCATCAGATGAAGATCGAACGAGCCCAAGATGCATGCCAACCATCACCAACTCCCTATGATAACCGTCCGATTCTCATCCAACAAACCCCCTGCATTACAGCAGGAGCTATTACAGCAGATGATCAGTTTCCCTATAAGCATCAAACAAGCTTCAATTGACTCGATTTCAATTGAAGTAGTTCAATAAAAATGTGTACAAAAATATAAAAACAAATCGAATATTACATGATGCGCAAATACAAAGAAGAGCAAAACCTTGCTTGATGTAATGTCACCTTAAAACCCTAGTGAAGGAAATAGTGAAGTTGTATATCAGTCGATGGGTCTTTGGTTCAACAGATGGAAAGTTGGGGGAAGAAGAGAGCAGAGGAAAGAAATAAAAACAAAAGAAGAAAAGCGAGGAGCATGCGGAGGAGGATCGATCTATCACATATTGATATATCAGAACAGCACTGTTCTCTTTCTTTTTTGATAGTGAAACAACCGACTGTTGCATGTCATCTGTCATACTAAGAACATAAAGTTCATAACATCGTCAGAAAATATAATGCAATTTAGACATCAAAAGACAGGGAAATAAACATACAAAGGCATGTGCAAAGATAAAATTTTCCTCTAAAGTGGATGTAAACACCAATCCTACGCTAGAAATTGACACCTCCGAATACACCAAAAATGAATTTTGGCATGCTGTCTGGGATTTAAGTTAGCACAGAACATATAAATTTGTAATCACCACTTTCGGCCCATTCGATGAACCTTAACAAGATAAAAGACCAACAAAGTTTTGCACCTGCAACAGCAGTTCTTGGACAATCTAATTGGGTAACTATCATTCTTGTCTCACTCTTTGGAGAATCATCCAATTAAAAGGAAACATAAAGTTCGACTTCGATACGATAGATCTTCAAGTGTTTGTAGACCTGGTGTAGATCTGCTGGCCAGCATGAGCACAGACCACCCTGATGGAACCCCTCGCCAATAGATCCTGGATAGCACGCCTTGCTAAAGATCCGTTAATCTGAAAAACAGAAAGCACAGCTCATTGTTGTATTTGAGCACTTCGATTTATAAAACAAACCCACTTCGGCCCCAGCATGGAAGCCTTCAAATTTTAAAAATTAGAAATGTAAGAGTTGTTTGGTTTTTCAGACATTTTATTCTCCATCATGCTCTATAAGATGCAACCATGGATTCTGCAAACAAAAATTGTGGCTAATAACTTTCAGACGAGCTGATTCTTAGCGTAAGATGAGAAATGTGTGCATGTCACAGCTAGCAAGCAATATGTTCGATATGCTACCACATCAAGTCTAGAGAATATCAACGTAGGTGTAATTGTAAAAGACCATCTGCAATGGACTTCATAGACTAAACTATGCAATATACTGAATTAAGTCGAAATGTAATTAGTGTTAGAACTCTGGACCTTAAAAAAACCACATCGTACAGATGATGGAAACAGGTATTCTAACTTGGAGTAACATATATTAACTTAAAACAAATTCTCAGCATATATGATACCAACATTACAATATTTGGCTTAAACATGGAATATAAAGTAATACTTGGGACTGATGAATTCTAGGCTGTTAATTCAAGGGGATACCCTTTGATGGTCCAATGGTCTCTATTGAATATATCACCATCAGTGATATCACTCCTAGAATGAAAGCTGGAAGATGGTGAGGACTTTGAATTTAAGATGGACAACTGGAATGGGAAGTGGATGAAGCATTTATTGCCAGGCTGTGAGCGGGCCGAGAATAGGCAGGTATGTGGTAGTGTTCAGAATCTTCAGATGTTGACATGGAATTTTGGTGCTGCGAGCTAGCACCGCTTTCAGATGAAAAGATTGTCGACTGTGTCCATGGTCGAGTTTCTAAAGGGGGTTGTGTCAACGAGACATGAACAGGACACATGGTGTAATCCGAGGAAGACTTTGATGTCTCCCTAGCTTACCAGCAATGACAGTGGGGCCAACGATGCCGGAGATAGACTTCACCTTGGACTCCATGATGCTTTAGATGGTAAAGGTGTGATTAAATGAGACGTTGCATGTCTGCCTAGTATGGATGAAGACAAATGTGAATATATTCGTATTCGATCCGCTATCGTATTCGTTTTATATATATTTTGACATTTGTATTCGTATTCATTTTAAAATGGATGCGGATATGGACATCACTTTAACATTCGTTAATATTCGCATTTGTATTTGTATATTCGTTTTCGTACATAAGTATCGTAATAAGTTTATCTATAACTATGTGTAACAACATTTTATGATTGCATTCACCATTTTGATTTAATTGTTACAAAATTGCTATATATACATTATATCTATTTTATGTGCAAACCATCCTAAACATGTATATTTTAGTTAATCTATTAAATATTTATGTTATTATTCGTATCCGATTCGTATTCGTTTTACATTCGCATTCGTTTTGAAGATCATGGTAACAAATTTTTCACATCCGTCAATATTTATCCGTATTCGTATTCGTATTTTAAAATGGATAAGATTATGATTATACATATATTCGTATCTGTATCTGACTGTTTTCATTCCTATTGCCTAGTTAGGATGTAACGTCCCGGACTTACGTCCCCGGTTCGTTATCGAAGAAAACTGGCCCTGACAACTTGTTGCATACGAACCCAGATGGACAAGTTGAAAATCACCCAAAACACTTAAGCCCAAGTTGTTAAGTAGTAATCCCCACCACTTATAAACCGCGCCCACACTTTGTGAGTTTTAGATGTGGCATTATTTTTGAGAGTATGGGTATTACAACCTCTCCCACTTATATTTGCACGAGTGCACCGCTGCGGTGAATCGTCAGGAGGGGCTCGCGTCGGCGACAAGGGCGGGTTCTCCGCCTGGAGTTGATGTGCACGCCTCTCGCGCATAGAGGCTTCACGCCACTGGAGAGAGCATCGCGGGAGGAGGCTTGGAGAGGCTTGATCGCCTGTACCTGGGCGATCGCTTGCGGCTGGCGACTTCGAGAGGAGGATGGCGGGTTGGGGCTGCGTCGCTTGCTGCCTTGGCACGGGGGCGCTGGAGTCGGGAGCGCAGGGCCTGGCATGCGCGCCTGGAGGGACTAGAGGATGTCCCCATCGCCGAGGAGTTCGAGCGAAGAAGAATGGTGCCGCCGCCCGAAGCCATTGAAGAAGCTGCATAGGCGCTCGGATCTGGAGAACGCTGAGGACTCCTGGATGCGCATTGCGCCTTGCTGGAGGGCCGCGTCAAGGGGAGCAAGAGGCGCGTGGAGGGTGCGGAAACACACCTGTAGGTGCGCGCCCGATCTATAGGGGCTTGCGCGTTGATTGCTTTTGTGATTTAGGGTTTCAGAATGAACCCTATGATGATGAATCCGCCGATCTGGACTGATGAGCATCCTTGCAGAATTAGGGTTGCAGAAAACCCAAAAACAAAACTCTTGAATCTCGAAAATAATAATGAACATAAAAGTCCTCGAGAATCGACCCGCTCTGATACCATGTTAGAAAATCGGAAGCGGAAGCATAAACATGGAAAAGATAAATAATAAGAAGAACGTTGGATTTTACGTGGAACCCTACTCCGTGAGGAGCGGGATGAAATCACGGGAGAAGCCCTCAAAGGGGCGTGTTTTTCTATAGCTTTTTCTCTATGGATAAAAGAGGTCTGGGGCTCCTTATATAGCCTCTCCAGAGCCTCCAAGTCCCACCGTTGGACGATGTGGGACTAAACACTAGATGGGGTAAATGGATCTCCTCCAGGATCCATTTACCCTGCTACAACACAATGAGTGCATACAACGAATGCTCCAACACTATGTCTCTGTTGACGTTGCCTTTTTCGAACAGACAAGCTTCTTCACACAGTTTGTCAGTGGAATACCCTTGGAGTTATCACCACCGCCTATTGTCTATAAGAGAGAGAATGTTAGTAATAATGAATCTGTTCCTCTACCCATTCTTTTTTTTGCAGGAAGATGTACCTTCTTCGAATGTCCCTCTCGCTGCTCGTTTGGATGCTCTACCAGATCTACCTCTAGCTCTGCGGTGAAGCAAGAGACAATGTACTCTCTATCATATCTCCCCTTTTACTTCTACTGATAGTCTTTTTAGTGGTGATAGAAGATTTACAGATGCCATGATGGCAATCATTATTCCTCACGATTATATTGATGCGATACAGGACCATGGCTGGAAAATGGCTATGGACGAGGAGATGGATGCTCTTACATCTAGAGGGACATGGGATCTCGTATCTTGCCTACATGGGGTGAAAATAGTTGCATGTAGATAGATTTTCATGACAAAACAATCTCCTGATGGCACAAATGGCAGGTTGAAAGTCCAACTGGCGGCAAAAAGGCTTACTCAGACTTATGACGTAGATTATTTTGAGATTTTCTCGTCGGTGGCCAGATTAGGCTCTGTTAACACTATTCTATATGTTGTTGTCAATAACAATTGGCCTATATTCTTGATGTGAATAATACATTCTTGTATGGTGATCTTGAGGAAGAAGCTTACATGATGCAGCCACCTGGATACACAGTTGAAGGGGTGGGCATGTCGACTTCGCAAGGTTATCTATGGCCTGAACCAAAGCCCATGGGCTTGGTTTGACAAGCTAACTACTGAGATTAGCTCTCTTGGGTTCCAGAGGATGACATCAGATTACTCTGTCTTTGTGAGATGGCGGAACATTGGGACTGTGATATTGGTTGTCTATGGTGATGACATGGTGATAATCAGTGATGTCAAAGTAGGAATTTCAAAGACAAAGGCCTTTCTCCAGAAGGTGTTTGTCACCAAGGACCTTGGTCATATACGTTACTTCTTGGATATAGAGGTTGTTAGAAAATCGGAAGCGGAAGCGGAATGATAAACAGAGCAAAAATCAAGAAAGATAAACATGGAACACCATGATTTTACGTGGAACCCTACTCCGTGAGGAGCGGGATGAAACCACGGGAGAAGCCCTCAAAGGGGCGGATACTTCATTCCTTTTTCTCAATGAGTACAGGAGGTCTGGGGCTCCTTATATAGCCTCTCCAGAGCCTCCAAGTCCCACCACTAGGTGGTATGGGACTAAACACTGGATGGGGTAAATGGATCTTCTCGATGATCCATTTACCCTGTTACAACTCAATGGGCGCACACAAACGAATACTCCAACACTCCCCCTCAAGCTGGAGCATGCAATGCTCAGCTTGGACAAACAGAAATAAACTCAACTCAACGCTACAGGACACTACGGACAATATCAATCCAACGCGCACATTGCTGCAGTCGAGGACGTTGCTTCTCATGCCGTGCAGATGAGGAGGACGAACGGGCTGGAGTGTGAGTCTGCTGAATCTCCTCGTCGGAGAGCATGTGCTCTGAACTGCGCCTGTCAGAGTCATTACAACTGGAAAATGAGTCTCCTCGTCGGAGTACTCTGGCCCGCCACAACATGTGGACAACTGCTCCATCTCTGAAAGGGCCGAACTGAAAAGAGGTCGTGGTTGTGCAATCCTCGTCAGAGTCCACGGTCGCTGGAGAATGGAGTCTGAAAAAGTCTCCTAGTCGGAGAACTGGGTCTCTCCCATCTGGCTCAGAGAATGGTGCACTGCTCTGGTGTACCTATGATACCACATGAAAACCCTTGCCAACATATGGCATAGGGAATGGTCCTCTGCTCTGGAGTCCCTATGGCTCACATGAAAACTCTGGCCGAACAACAACAAGAATGATGGGGACCTCGAACTGATGATGGCAACTTATGCTCATCTGAAAATGACCGCACACTCATGCATGTCTGAAACTAGAGACTCGGAAGACAATCATCGAGTCTGAACAACCGTAGAGTCTGATCAACTGGCTGGTCTGGAGATTGGCATCTGAATCTGGAATCTGGATCATGAACAGACCTGTGATTCTACATATATACTCCCCCTTTCTCCCATACTTGTCGGAAAACATGGATGTAGACCAAGTAGGGAGAAGACAACAATGATGGGGACAAAAACAAACCACTTAGTCGATCACAACTTTATCGGCTTTTCAAAACATTCATCATTTTTTTTCAAAATTTTTTTATAAGCCGTTTGTTATTTTTTTTAATCGGCTTTTGCAACTTCTTTTCTTTTTTTTTCTTTTTTTATTTTTTTTTGAAATTGCGTACGACTTTTCTTTGTACGCGGCTTTTTTTTCAAAAGCGTACGGCTTTTTCAAATGTACGCGCCTCTTTTTTCTTTTTTTTTTCTTTCTTTTTTTTTGAAAATCTCTCTCTCATGCTTTTTTTAATACTATTGGGCCCATTAGGGCCCTGGAATAAACACGTGCCACCCGTGACTTTAGGGTTCCAGTTGAGACCATTTTTTTCCTTCAAATCGGGCGCCGCCTCCCCAGTTTCTTTGATAGGCTTCTTCCAAATGCCGCCTGCGCCGCTGGGGGGGGGGGGGGGGGTCTTAGTCGAGGAAGAGCAGCAGCGCCGAGGTCGCATGGAGCAGGATCTTCACGGCGCGGATCTGCGCGAAGATCAGGGCGTGGGGAATCGCCGCTGGTGTTGTGGCCCTGCGTGGAGATCGCACGGGAGCCGCCTGGAGACGGAACAACGCGAGGTGCTTGCGCCTGGAGATTCTTGAAGATGCGCCGCCGCCACCGCCTGGGTGCGCCGCCTTTGTGAGATCCGAAGGGTGGCGGTGCAAATGCCTGGACGTGGTCTGGAGATGCGCGGGGAAGCCTGCGCGGAAGATGCGCGCATCGCCTACTTGTTGGGAGATCACATGTCGTCACGCGATGCCCTAGAGCCGCTGTGCGGCTAGGGTTTTGGGGAGATATGGGCCTGCGACTCGCGCGGAGGAAGATGAGGCGCCGCCTGTTGCGAAATCGATTTGCGGCGCCACTTGTTTGTTGTTGGGGCTCCAGAACCCCGTGAAATCGAATGGCGGCTCTGGGATTGCCGCGCCAAACGTATGGATAAACCCCGCTACAATCATTGATAGGAGGTTCTCATGATACTCTATTATCTGAAGGAATCTTCAGGGTGTGGCTTATTCTACAAATCCAACGGCTACACCAACGTCACCGCTTATGTTGATGCAGATTATACTAGCTCTCCGGAAGACAGACCCTCCACCACTTGGTATGCAATGTTCGTTGGAGGAAACCCGGTTACCTGGTTTAACAAGAAACATGTCGTGATATCTAGGTCAAGTGTTGAAGTAGAAAATAGGACAATGACCCAAGCTACATGCGATATTGCATGGCTAATATCTTTCTTGGCAGAAATTGGCCTTCCTGCAACTACTTTTATTCCACTACATTGTGACAACAAGACTGCCACGCATATCGCCACCAAGCTAGTATTTCATGAAAGAATCAAACATATTAAAGTAGACTGCCATTTTATGTGATGTTGTATAAGAAGGAAGAATATGCACGTCACACATATCCTCTGACTCACAGCTTGCAGACATCCTCATAAAGGCACTACCCAGGAGACGTGTTTCTTTACTCATCTCAAAGTTTGCCATGATCGACAGATATGCTCCAACTTGAAGGGGAGTGTTAGAGTTATTTATTAGAATGACCTTTCTTATCTATTTGAAAGTTGTAGCCACTTGGGGGTATACATGTAATTCGTACTTTTGGTCACTATGTTTTCATACTTTATAAGAAACCACAGACCCAATGAAATAAACTCTCTCTTTTCTTCTCTGCAGAATACAAGGCATATGAAGCACCAAGAGCCATGGCATGGTACTTTGCCTTAGTAACTGATCTGGCACACATGGTTTGTATATTCCTCCGTACGACAAAATTTCCACCCAGCTACATACAGTATTTTGAGGTAGAATGGCAATCAACTGATTCAACCCAATTTGTGTATGTAGATGCTCCAACTATCGCATCCTTTCCAGGAGTAAAAATTTGCTTTCTTGGACTACCCTCTTAGGTAATTCAAGATTCTGATAAACAACACTCACAATAGCACCTGTGGGAGCTTGCACTAATTGACTCAAAATATTCATCGTATGTGCAATATTCGATATATTGGACAAAACTCTTATTTGAAAAAAAGGGGAGGGATGACCGGCCTTTGATAGGTGATCACCCGTAAATACATTTTATTAAATATTAGCTAATTGCAAGTGTGTTACCTAGAATTTACAAGAAAAGTGTGCGCTAATAGATTTTGTGCATAATATAACTCTCCTTGAAAATCATAGCATTCCTAACAAGACAAATCACTCAACACAGCGCAAATACTTTGGTCCAGTCGGCTCAAGATTGATATGTTGACGCAGCAAAGCTTCTCCAAAATTGATCATGGCTAGAGATGCCTAATCGCCCTATACCTGAAGGATATGGTTAGATCCTTAAGCGCATCATGGAAGCGTAAGGATCGCATCGTATGCGATCATGAGCGACTAGTCGCACTAGTTGCTCGATGCAGCGGAAATTAAAAAAAAAATTTACATGACGAAACCACATGATCCAAGAACACTTCTCGGATCGTTTCGTCTAAACCACAAACAAGTATTAGGGTTATCTCTTGAAGTGTGGTTGCGATCGAGTCTCTAAACGAAGAGACCCCCTGTCTCAAGTCCGATCCGACAGAGGAGACGCTTGCGAGCACGTGGATGAGAAGCGTGCTTCTCGCAATCCATGTTGATGATCCAAACGGCAGATCTCCTGATCTCGACACACGAGATCCGACGTCTTCTTCACGAGCGAGGTGCACCGAAAGAGACGGAGATCCATGAGCAAACGATCGGACAGCATAACGACGACGCTTCGGCGATGGAGACTCCCTCTAGGGCATCCATGGTGGACGGCCATATGAGAGGGAGAGAGAGTAGGCGTGTAGAGAGAGAGAGACTTATGTTCTCTTTGTGTAAAGAAGAGCAAAGGAGTGTCTCTCCTTTTGTAATATTTTGGGATCCATGGATCTCAATCCATGGGCAACACAAATCCAATGGCTCTCATTGATTTGTGTTTCTTTTAATGGCCAAGATTTGTGTTGGTAAAACCAATAACAATTAATTTGTTGTCTTTGAAATAAATTAAATATATTGAAAATCAATCAATATATTTCAATATAAATCAAAGCAACAAACATGGAATTTCTTGGAAAGGAATCAAGCCTCCTTCCATGTATAGGGTGGATGGCCACCAACTTGGAGAGCCCAAGTTGGCCGTCCACTCCATGTATAGAATGGATGCTTTTTCATTCCAATTATGCTTAGATCTTATATCTCACATAATATTCCACATATGCAACAACTTTTATTGCAAAAATATTCACCAAAGTAATTCCAAATTATTTTGTGAACATTGAAATCTTGCCATTGGAAAATTGTGAATCACATTCACAACTTAAAATAAAATGTGAATTATATTTTCAATTAATTGTTCAATGTGAATCCAATTCACATCAACATTTAATTAACAAATGTAAATTACAAATAGCTCTCTCTTATATATTATAAATCTCATTTATAATATATATGATTAATATGGATAGTGCTATCCACATTATTCATGTCCATGATAATTAAATCACATTTAATCATCTTGTATCTTTATTCTCATGTTCTCAAATAATATGAATCACACACATTATTCACGCCTTTTGATAATTAAATCACATTTAATTATCCATTTTCTCAATGCTCGAATACATATATCAACAATGAAATTATCCTGAACTCTTTCAAGGATAATGCGCTTTCTCCGCGAATACTTGGAGATAAGGAAAGGGTGATTGTATTGTTCCATGTATAGTGACTTAGATATTGAGATCACGTCTCAAATCCAGATCTCGAGCCTCCCATAGATGCTTGATTAAATCAAGACCGCAAATCTAATCTTCTCATTTCATCTGAATCACATTCAGATCAATGTCCAACTTTTGGACTAAGATTAGATTACTTATCTAGTTCTCTATTGAGAGGAGTCACTAAAATCCAGACCCGTTTCATCACTCCCTAGGAATTGAAGTGTCATGGTTATACAACCGTGTATGATCACATCACCCTCAAGTATTCCCAATACATGTACATCCTGCATACTGGAAGACCCAGAATAATCCCGAAGTATAAGATCAATTTTACACTGTCTACTTCAGGGATTTATCATTAAGTTTCTCATTTGACTATTGGGAGTTGGTATCGATCATATACTTTTTAAAAACATATATCATACCCCGGTGTTGATCATATACTTTCCAAAAGTATATATCAAACCTACAAATTCAGTCAAGCTTCCAAAGCGAGACGACCGTGCACGGAATTCGATTCTTCCCAATATCTCATGAGTGAGCTCATGTCTTCCGGTTCAGTAAAGAACCTGTATGATCCCTTTGAGAGATCGTATTACTCATATGCCCTTATATGCACACCAGCATGCTGGTGTATAGACCTTGATTAGGCCATCAACCTATTGGTCTGCTAAATGTACATATTCAGACATATAGTAACACATCTGTCTCCGGTCAGAGGATGCGTGCCTATATCATGACAGCATACGACATAGGACTTTGGTTATCTCGATCTCGTTAAGTCAACTCTTTTACCTAACTTATCTAACACCTCCGAATCTCTATTCATATGCAGAGGACCTGCATCAAGAGGTTGGTTAGATATCAGTTTAAATGAGAAAGGATTGCCATCTCCTACTCAGGGTAGAGATCATCTCTTAACAATCATTTGACGGTGCTTGGTGAGTCCTCAATCTAACTCTTTAGATATTCATCCAAGCACCAGCCTCTATGATTCAATAATTGAATCAACAGATGTATGATCATCAAGATGGCCACGGTACATAACCCTAATTGTACTAAGGGACCTATTATGCAAATTATTTATTCTTCATTTCAGATCAGGGAATGATATTCGCAATAACATTTATTGCATAATGGCTCGCCGTGGGCTCGCATGTCCAATAATCTCCCACTAGCCCAAAGAGTCATTAATGGGCTAATCATTTAAACCCACACTCATGTGACAATCATAGGCTATTTAGAAAATAGCTAGGTAAGTTGATCAGTCACTCTGTTCCCAAGAGACTAAGCCAAGTCCTTTTACGGCACTTGCATATCTCCTAGTAACAGTCTTCACATCCAATGCGAATGTTGCATCTTATGCAGCCAATACTCAATCATATCAGTCATAGTGTCCTTGACACTACACCTCAATAATTATTATAACCAGTATGTAATTTCTATTATCCTTATCAGAATACCCTTATTTCTGGAGATCTTATCTCATAAGGTATCCGCACTTATGACCTTTTAGATCACTATCTATAAAGTCTTAATTTCTTGAAGATAAGACTTTGAGATCACTATCTCAAATGTTTTGTCTTCTATGAAAATATTGTTATTACTGCAATCAAGTGTTTTATCACCATAGTAGGATTAGTAACAATTTACTACTCCCATTGCATGGCAGACATCTGGCTTTTGTACACATCTAGCATACACCCAGCTTCTTGGAACTGATGATCAAGGGCCAGCAGTTTTAGCATGCACATCCTCAATTCTTTGAGGTGCTATCCTTTTAGATAGGTCAGTACCATATCTTGAGGGAAATAAGCCTTTCTTGGAATTTTCCGGAAAATGGAAATGTCCAAGGTGTACCATTAATGTGACGGTCCCCATACCCTCTTCTCTTTGCTTCTGAACAACTTCAGAACTAAGATCTAAGAGGTATCCTTGAGATCATATCTCGAGGTATGGGACAACCAGATTATAAAACACTTATTATTATCATCCTTAGATCATTCCAAATGATTAGGATATTATCTACATTTAGCATGATGAACACAATGGCATTCCCAGTAAGCTTCACATGGTTCATCAAGATTCTACCTGAAATCATAACATTTATGATTTCATCAAATCTAATGTTCCAACTACAAGAAGCTTATTTGAGTCCATAGATGGAGTTTCTTTAGCTTGCACATCTTGCTTTCCTCAACCATGAAGCCTTGGGGCTGCTTCATGTGAATGTCCTCAGAGAGGTATTCATAAAGGAATGCAATCTTGACTTACATCATGAAGATGTCATAGTCAAGTTGGGTAGCTATGGTTAACATTATTCTGATGGGTTTAAGCATGGTCACTGAAGAGCAAGTCTCATCGCAAGCAATGTCTTCTCTTCGGTGTGTAGCTCATGGCTATGAGCTGTGCTTTGAAGGTCTCTATCTTCTCATCAGGTTCACTCTTTCTATTGATGATCCATTTACACCTTAATGGGTCTTACCCATATAGGTGGATCCTCGAGTATTCATATACAACATTTGTATATGAAGTCTACTTTAGACTTTATTGCTAACATCCACCTTTCCATGTTATGATCTTCAGAAGCTTCATCACATGAAGTCAGATCATTGTCAGATTCAACTGACACATGGAATCCATCTTCAAACTTATTTGAAGAGGTATTAGTATTTCATCTTTAATTGCCCTTTTAGTTTCCAATTTTAGGAGCCTCATTATCTTTTCAAGACTAAATGAGTTCCTTTACTTCATTTTCATCTTGATTCTCAAGGGAGTCATCATCTAAGAATCATATTCTCAAAGATGGGATCTTTTAAGAATCTCAAGGTCATAAAGTAGGTATCCAATACCATCCTTTATTTTCCTAATGAAGTAGCACTTTCTAGTGCTAAATTCCAGCTTATTTGCTTGGAACCTTATTAAGGATATATATTGTAGTCTCTACTACATATATACCTGAAACTAATAGGTAATTATGCTAAAAATCATTATTGATCAAATCATGTCATACATGATCCAATTGTATCTCCCTACAACTCTTATTGAGTTTAGGTTTATAAGGAGGAGTGAGATAAAAATAATATTCATATCTCTATAAGGTATTCCATGAATTCATCTAATAGGTACAAGCTACCTAGGTTGGATCAAATTCGTTTCATCTTCCTTCAGACTTTGGTTCAAAACCAAAATTATGAAATCTTTGAACATTTCAAAGCTTTCTAAGGTGAAGAAAAGAAATCTCATATCTCAAATAATCATCAATAGATATCACATATTCATAATGTTTATTCTGATATAGATGATTCGCATACATCAATATGTATGAGATTTTGAATACTTGACATCTTACACCATTCCCAAGAAAGGGTATATTGGACATTTCTACTTTTGAATACTGTAGAGACTTATATATGTTGCGATGTACTGTTTCATATTTTCTATTTATATATTGTACGTCACTGTAATTTACCCAAGGGTTTTCTCTCTATATAAGAGACCCGAGGGCTCTATGGAATAACACAACAGAGTATCGATTACTCTAACATGGTATCAGAGCCAAAACCCTAACCCTAGGGTTTTCTCCACCCGCCGCCCCCCCCAGCCCGCCGCCGTCGAACCCCCAGTCCGCCGCCGCCAGCCTCCAGCCGGCTCTTCCAGCCCTCCTGCGGGGCTCCTAGCCCTCCCGCCGGCTCCCTCTCTCCGCCCCCGGCCTCCAACCGCCGCCGGGAACCCACCCGCGCCGCCCAGCCCCGCCGCCGGGACCCCCCCCCCCCAGCCGCCGTCTCTCTTCGGTAGAGGCTTCCACAGCCTCTACTCGCCACCGGGGCGCCTCTCCTTCGGTAAGTCTCGGATAGATGTTGGGTTCAAGTGCATAATGTCTACATATGCACTTGAATCCTCAAAGGTCTTGGTAGACACCATTTTCTTGGTCTATCACTAGTTGTTCTTCTCCGGCAGTATGTCAGAACAAAAGGTCGATATGCCCGCCATAGGTGCCTTCAAAGGTTCGGCACTAATCGTCAAAATGGACGGGACAAACTACGAACTGTGGGCTATGCAGTTCCTCAGTCTCATGAAGTCGTGTGGTAAGAAGCATATTCTTACCGAGGATGAACCGTCGGAGAAGACAGGAATATATGCCTCATGGGAGGCCGATGATGCGTATGCCAAGGTTTGGCTCTCAGGAACGCTCACGACGGAGATAGCGAATGATGTCCTTCATCAGCCCACCGCCAAGGCGATGTGGGATATTTTGGCCACGACGTACTCTCAGGTACGCAACGAGACGAAGATGCTCCAGTTGCAGCATGATATCTTTACCACGAAGCAGAATGGGAGGCCTCTTCATTCCCTGTACGCGTCGCTTCGTGGCATGTTCGAGAAGCTCTATAGCACCATTCCGCTCACAGCCACGCCGGAACAGCAGAAGACGTTCCGCAACGCCACTATGGTTGGCGTATTACTCGCTGCCCTTGACCCTGAGTACGAGGCAGCACGCTCTCAGATCCTTGCAGATGCCACCATCCCACAGATGGAAGAAGTATACAGGAGGCTCAGTCGTGTACCTGTTCCATCGAATACAGCGACTGCACCTCCATCAGCAATGGCAGTTTCCAAGGGACGTGGTGGTTCGTCCTCATTTCGTGGCAGAGGAAGTGGTGGACGTGGTCGCGGAGGTCGCATACGCTCTACGTGCTCATTCTGTCGCCGTACTGGTCATTCGGAGGATACATGCTATTCCAAGCATGGCTTCCCTCCTTTTGCACGTGTCGCTGATCATGTTCAGGGTTCACCAGCATCTACTCCAGATCACAGGTTCGAGGAGCTAGTGGCACGACTTCGTGATATAATGCCACAGTCATCGTCAGAGGGTGCTGAAGCTTCTGATGTTGCGGCCTCGGCGTCAGCTAGTACATCTGCTTCAGCCAGTGCCTCAGGTAGTCCTTCAGTCTCATTTCATAGTCATGATCTCACAGGATGGATTGTCGACTCTGGAGCTACCCATCATCTCTGCCGTGAGAAAGATATTCTGCAGTCCTACAGAGCTGTTCAGCCTGGTTGCTCTGTACTCATTGCTGATGGCACTCATTCCCCTATCATCGGTCAGGGGGGGACGGTTTTGCTACCCTCTATGCACTTACAGAATGTTCTGCATGCTCCAGAATTCTCTATGAACCTCTTATCCATTAGTCAGATTACACGTGATTTGCACTGTCGTGCTATTTTTGACCCATCGTCTGTTATTTTTCAGGACATACTAACGGGCAGGGTGATTGGCTGCGGCTCTGAGCACAATGGCCTCTATCGTCTCGTCCGAAACTCTTACGCTGGCGTCTCACTGCATTCCCAGGGCTCAGTATCTCCGTATACCTGGCATCTTCGGTTTGGTCACCTGCCGCTGTAGAAAATGCGTCACCTCCTGCCTCAGATCTCTCCGAGTTCCTCTTTTCGTTGTGAAGCATGTCAGTTAGGGAAGCACCATCGGTCTAGCTTCCCCAGTCGTCAGAGTCGGAGCAGTCGCTCCCCATTTGAGTTATTTCACATAGATATTTGGGGTCCAAGTCGTGTCCCAGATCATCAGGGGTACAGGTTCTATTTAGTTGTGGTTGATGATTTTTCTAGAGTGTCCTGGACTTTTCTTCTTAAAAATAAATCTGAAGCAGGAAGTGTTATTCAAAATCTTATCAATGAAGTTCAAAATGTTTTTTCGTCTACTGTTAAGTATGTGCGTACTGACAATGCATTGGAGTTCTGCACTCACTCACTTGCTCGCTTCCTTTCTTCTAAAGGCATTGTCCACCAAACCACATGTGCTTACACATCTCAACAAAATGGGGTTGCAGAACGAAAGCATCGACATTTTCTTGATATTGCTCGCACATTACTTATTCAGAGTTGTGCTCCATTATCCTTTTGGGGGGATGCTATACTTACAGCATGCTATCTAGTCAACCGAATGCCTACAACTGTTCTTGGGGAAAAGTCTCCAATCTCTGTTCTTTTTCCCGACAAAGATTTGTTTACACTTACACCTCGGGTCTTTGGCACTGTTGCATTTGTCCATCGCTTATCTCCAGGACTTGATAAGCTATCTCCTAGGGCTATCAAGTGTGTTTTTGTGGGTTATTCCAGGACACAAAAAGGATACCGTTGCTATGACCATGTTCATGACAAGTACTATGTGAGTGCAGATGTTACATTTTTCGAACCTGTCATGTACTTCTCCCCTGCAGGTGACAGATTGATCTCCTCCACATCCACAGATTCCAATGTCTATGTGCCTCCACCTCCAAGCCTGGGTCAATCCTCTACTCCACCAACACATCCACCACCACCACCGCCGCCACCACCACCGCCACCACCTCCAGTTGTACCTTTTACTAAGTTCTATACCAGGCGGCCAGGTCCTGCTCAAGCTACATGTCAACCATCCAACACGCCTCAGGTATGTTCTGATGTTAACACTAATGATGGGTTAGACATTGCACCTGTGCAGGAGCCTTTACTACAGGAGGAGGATCAACCGGTCAACACAGTCATGGATGATTTGGATCGGCCCATTGCTCACAGGAAGCAGCGAAGACAGTGTGCTTCATATCCTCTAGCCTCTCAAGTCTCATTTCATCGTCTCACTGGGAATTTCCAGAAGTTTGCAGCTGCTGTCTCGTCAGTTGAGATTCCACGGACATATCAGGATGCCATAAAGATTGATTGCTGGCATCTAGCCATGGAAGAGGAGATGCGTGCCTTGCAATCTAGAGGGACTTGGTCTCTTGTCCCCATTCCTCCAGGTGCCTCCGTGGTGAGTTGCAAGTGGGTATTTACGGTGAAATATCATGCGGATGGACGTCTAGACAGATACAAGGCCAGACTTATAGCACGGGGATTTACCCAGACATATGGGGTAGATTATTTGGATACTTTTTCACCAGTGGCGAGACACTCCACTCTTCGCATCCTCCTATCTGTTGCTGTGGTACGTAACTGGACCATTTTCCAGCTTGATGTCAAGAATGCTTTCTTGTATGGTGACCTACAGGAGGAAGTCTACATGCAGCAGCCACCAGGGTTTGCTGCTGAGGGGGAGACTCAGATGGTGTGCAGACTTCATAAGGCTATCTATGGCCTCAAACAGAGTCCCCGAGCATGGTTCCAGAAGCTTTCCCAGCTAATTGAACGACAGGGGTTCAGGAGATCAAATGCGGACCATTCACTGTTCGTCCAGAAGACCCCTAGAGGTACAGTTGTTGTTATGATGTATGTTGATGACATCTTGGTTACAGGAGATGATGCTCAGGGGATTGAGATAACCAAGTCCCTGTTGGGAAGCCAGTTCATTACGAAGGATCTGGGCACGATACGATATTTTCTGGGGATAGAGTTTGCAAGAAATGCACAAGGAATGGTGATGACTCAAAGAAAATATGTCACAGACTTGCTAGTTGAAACAGGAATGACTGGATGCAGACCTTCAAGTACACCTATGGACCCGAGCATGAAGCTGTACGATGATGATACCGAGGAGGTGGACAAGAGAAGGTACAGAGAGATGGTGGGTAAGCTCTTATACATTACTATAACTCGACCGGATATTGCCTTTGCAGTAAACCGGGTGAGTCAATTTATGGAGCAGCCGAGGCAAGTTCATATGGATGCCTTGTATATGATATTGAGATATCTAAAGTCTTCCCCAGGCACAGGGTTGCTATTCAAGAAAGATACAGATCTGTCTATTTCAGCTTGTGCAGATGCAGATTATGCAGGATGTCCAAGGGATCGTAAGTCTACTTCTGGATTTGCTATCTTCATAGGAAGCTCTTTAGTCTCTTGGAAAAGCAAGAAGCAGACTGTTGTGGCGAGATCCAGTGCTGAATCCGAGTACAGAGCCATGGCACAAGCAAGCACAGAAATGATGTGGGTTAAAGCAGTCTTAGAAGATCTGAACGTAGATGTCCCCTTGCCTATGAACCTTCAATGTGATAATCAGGCAGCATTGTTTATTGCCAACAATCCAGCTTTTCATGAGAGAACAAAGCACATCGAGGTGGATTGTCATTATACTAGGGACATGATTCAGAAGGGCTTCATTTCCACTTCTCATGTCAGTTCAGAGGACCAGACTGCTGACATATTCACCAAGCCATTGCTCAGAGGACCTTTCCAGAGATGTTCTTCCAAGCTGAGCATGATAGATATCTATGCTCCATCTTGAGGGGGAGTGTAGAGACTTATATATGTTGCGATGTACTGTTCATATTTTCTATTTATATATTGTATGTCACTGTAATTTACCCAAGGGTTTTCTCTCTATATAAGAGACCCGAGGGCTCTATGAGTATCGATTACTCTAACAAATACAGTATTCACAAGTATGAAAGATTTGAACCTTTAGACAATCTAAAGTTTCATCTCTTATCAGTTTATTGATCACATCAACAGACAAACATCCAAAACATGATGGTAGATCATTATCAAATGATCTTCATCCTCCTATTGATCTTTAATGGTTTAATTTTCAGTATTAGAAATCTTAATGAACTATTCATTAATTATCTAATTTAGTAGAGTCCACAAGATTTTAGATTACTATCTGGAATATCTCCATCATAACTCTTTATGATAGGTCTATTACAAAATTCATGTTTATTTCCAACATTTAGAAATAAACAATGAGTGTATTCTAATATCTAGGTCATAGAGACATTCTCTAAGACTAAGGGTTCTCCCATTGAAATTAACAAGTCCATCTATCCAATAGATATTGTTGCAACAATTGCATCAATATTTATGTGGATGACTATTAAACCTTAAAATCAAATTTTATAGTCTCTTGATACATATGCAACTAATTGCAAGTGTTATTAGAAGAATGAGATACAATTATTAGACTTTGATCTTATTAAATAAGAAAGTCAATTTCAATGATTAAATGTAGATTATCCCGATGCACCATCTAAGTCCTTCTCTAAGGATTCTAGATAGACTTGATAGTCATACTATCAATACATCGGCTTATTGCAGTATTGGCATTCATCCAACTATTGGATGTCATATGGAAGTTACAGAAGTACAGTCAACTCTTTGACTTTCCTTCTCACTTGGGTCCAACCCATGCTTCCACTGTGCTCCCTTTATCTATAAGCAACCATTGCTCAAAAGAAAGAATCTCTTACGTCGAAATCAAAAAATTTCAATATAAGAGTATTTCAACATTTATACATGCTTCATTCAATTCATACAATATGAATAATACGAAGCTTCATGAATGACTAGAGTATAGATAGTATAATGATGACACTCATCGTATCTACATCCATCTAAACTCTTAAAACATTAGTTCAGGTAGGTATTCAAACAATTTGAATACATCTCTTATAGAGCCATCATTCTGCATGATGCAGATAACCATGTCATTCATGATTAAATGTCAAGAGCACATATGCATGCCAAAATATCTTCTTAGATTTTATAAGAATTATTTGACAATTGCGATCATCAACGACATGTCACTTCCAAAGTACATTCAATGAGAGATCAAGATTGTAGAGACATACAAACCCTAGGGTTGTATCTCTATTGTCTATTTAATTATCATTCTTCATTATTATGAGGAAGACCTGCACATTGCAACGACATACATTATGTGTCCAACTGCAAGTATAATATCTTGATCGTGGATCCAATCCATGATAATTCACTGGTTATTATTGAGTATAACATTGCGTGGGTTTAATGAAGGATTATCTGAAATAAGAAATTTGCATAAATATATATAAATATATATACACATTTTACTTTGATTTAGGAATTTTTATATCAAAGTTGTGTTGCCTAGTCAACATTGAAAGTTCATTCCCTTAATCACTTTCAATGTAAGAGATATACTTACCATTATATCTCAAGCAAGATCTGGGATTACCTTCCTTATCTTTGTTACATCCCAATAATATGAGAACCTGTAACTCCGATAAAAAGAAGTGGGAACACATTCCGCCTTGCAAGCCCAACTTGCATCTCCCAATTCGGTCTTTAACACCAGGGCCCACCACCCTTAAGGTGATGTTGACCCGTCATTAATTGAACCAACCGTCAATAGGAATACAACTCGTTGTGCGCAATCCAATATCACCCCAATAATATGAGGATCCGATATTGGGGTCACTACGCATACGTTCTTACTCTTTCGAGAAGCGAAGAGCCCGATCCAAATGGATTGTATGTAGAAGTTGTCACTTCGGATAGGCATCTCCTACATACAATCTGACGACGGAACCCTTCGCCTTGACGGGAGACTATGGATGTCACTTATGTGATCCTCCACCTCATATTCAAATTTTAATTAATTATCATGAATCATATTCATATAATTAATTCTTCCAAAGAAAATACACATTTATTCATAATAGAGTGTTTTAATTGGATATAATTAATTCAATCTTATTTAATCAATTATCAATCCAATTCAATCAACAAACTTGATTGGTTTTACTTGAATATATATGGTATTATCTCAAAGTACGTATTAATTCGAATTTTAATAATTAGAAAAATACGCCTTGATTTCTCTAGCATTATTGAGTCCCGACCCGTTGTAATGGCCAGTACCGGCGGGAGTGGGACGGACTGCAACCGGTGCGACCCGCTACCCCAACGCTCCCCGACTAGACACCAAATCCGCCTCAGGAAAGGATAATGCCAAATGGATCAATGTGTACTTGAGATGATCATCGGTTCTTCAATCGAAATTATACCATATAGTAATAATCAAAACATTTTTTATTATAAGGAAATTTGCTAGACAAATTCCCAATCATATTCAAGCAAGTTGTTTGTTGATTGTGTTTGCAATCATGATCTAGATCAAATATAATCAATTTATTGGTTGAGACCAAGTCAATTAAGGAAATAATCATCATTAAATATTTCTCAAATATTTTCTATAATTATTTCATAAAATTAACAATTAATTTTACTAACTGACAATCACATGGTTCTTTTATTAGGAATGTAATTTCAACAGTGACCCCTACTTACTAAAATTAACATATCTCAATCAATTCAAATCCAAATTAGACAAAATCAGTTTCCAAAGATTGCTAATTTGATTTATGACAGAACCTAAGTGATATTTCATGCATTTCTAGGCGAATCAAAACAGTAATTAACTCATTAATCATGTTAACATTCGCAGTTCCCGCAACAGTGAATACATGTTCATTAAAACGACCATATCTCGAGCAAACGGAATCCAAATTACGTAAACTCAGATCCTATGGTTTCCTTATTTAATGGGGAACAAAATCCATTGATTAATTCATGTTTAAACATTTTAAACAGGGCCGAATTTATTTACTAAACAGATGTGCGAAAATAAAATGCGATAAAAAACTTTCGCAACCTTAACGAACCCAAGTCGTCCTAGATTTACGGATCGTATCCAAAACCTTCGACCTAAGGCTCTGATACCACTTGAAGGATATGGTTAGATCCTTAAGCGCATCATGAAACGTGAGGATCGCATCGTATTCGATCATGAGCGACTAGTTGCACTAGTCGCTCGATGCAGCGGAAATTAAAAACGAAATTTACATGACGAAACCACATGATCCAAGAATACTTCTCGGATCGTTTCGTCTAAACCACAAACAAATATTAGGGTTACCTCTTGAAGCGTAGTTGCAATCGAGTCTCTAAACGAAGAGACCTCCTGTCTCAAGTCCGATCCGACGGAGGAGACGCTTGCGAGCGTGTGGATGAGACGCGTGCTTCTCGCAATCCATGTTGATGATCCAAACGGCGGATCTCCTGATCTCGACACACGAGATCCGACGTCTTCTTCACGAACGTGGTGCGCCAAAGGAGACGGAGATCCACGAACAAACGATCGGGCAGCATAACGACGACGCTGCAGCGATGGAGACTCCCTTTAGAGCATCCATGGTGGACGGCCATATGAGAGGGAGAGAGAGGAGGCGTGTAGAGAGAGAGAGAGAGACTTATGTTCTCTTTGTGTAAAGAAGAGCAAAGGGGTGCCTCTCCTTTTATAATATTTTGGGATCCATGGATTTCAATCCATGGGCAACACAAATCTATTGGCTCTCATTGATTTGTGTTTCTTTTAATGGTCAAGATTTGTGTTGGTAAAACCAACAACAATTAATTTGTCGTCTTTGAAATAAATTAAATATATTGAAAATCAATCGATATATTTTAATATAAATCAAAGCAACAAACATGAAATATCTTGGAAAGGAATCAAGCCTCCTTCCATGTATAGGGTGGACGGCCACCAACTTGGAGAGCCCAAGTTGGCCGTCCACTCCATGTATGGAATGGATGCTTTTGTGTTGGTAAAACCAACAACAATTAATTTGTCGTCTTTGAAATAAATTAAATATATTGAAAATCAATCGATATATTTCAATATAAATCAAAGCAACAAACATGAAATATCTTGGAAAGGAATCAAGCCTCCTTCCATGTATAGGGTGGACGGCCACCAACTTGGAGAGCCCAAGTTGGTCGTCCACTCCATGTATGGAATGGATGCTTTTTCATTCCAATTATGCTTAGATCTTATATCTCACATAATATTCAACATACGCAACAACTTTTATTGCAAAAATATTAACCAAAATAATTCTAAATTATTTTGTGAACATTGCAATATTGCCATTGGAAAATTGTGAATCACATTCACAACCCAAAATAAAATGTGAATTACATTTTCAATTAATTGTTCAATGTGAATCCAATTCATCAACATTTAATTAACAAATGTAAATTACAAATAGCTCTCTCTTATATATTATAAATCTCATTTATAATATATATGATTAATATGGATAGTGCTATCCACATTATTCATGACCATGATAATTAAATCACATTTAATCATCTTGGATCTCTATTCTCATGTTCCCAAATAATATGAATCACATTCACATTATTCTCACCTTTTGATAATTAAATCACATTTAATTATCCATTTTCTCAATGCTCGGATACATATATCAACAATGAAATTATCCTGAATTCTTTCAAGGATAATGCGCTTTCTCTGCGAATACTTGGAGATAAGGACAGGATGATTGTATTGTTCCACGTATAGTGACTTGTATATTGAGATCACATCTCAAATCCAGATCTCGGGCCTCCCATAGATGCTTGATTAAATCAAGACCGCAAATCTAATCTTCTCATTGCATCCGAATCACATTCAAATCAATGTCCAACATTTGGACTAAGATTAGATTACTTCTCTAGTTCTCTATTGAGAGGAGTCACTAAATTCCAGACCCGTTTCATCACTCTCTAGGAATAGAAGCGTCATGGTTATACAACCGTTTATAATCACATCTCCCTCAGGTATTCCCAATACATGTACATCATGCATACTGGAAGACCCAGAATAATCCCAAAGTATAAGATCAATTTTACACTGTCTACTTCAGGGATTTATCATTAAGTTTCCCATTTGACTATTGGGAGTTGGTATCGATCAAATACTTTCCAAAAGCATATATCATACCCCGATGTTGATCATATACTTCCCAAAAGTATATATCAAACTTACAAATTCAGTCAAGCTTCGAAAGCGAGACGATCGTGCACGGAATTTGATTCTTCCTAATATCTCATGAGTGAGCTCATGCCTTCTGGTTTAGTATTGAACATGTATGATCCCTTTGAGAGATCGTATTACTCATATGCCCTTATATGCACACCAGCGCGCCGGTGTATAGACATTGATTAGGTCATCAACCTATTGGTCTGCCAAATGTACATATTCAGACATAGTAACACATCTGTCTCCGGTCAGAGAATGCGTGCCTATATCATGACAGCATACGACATAGGACTTTGGTTATCTCGATCTCGTTAAGTCAACTCTTTGACCAAACTTATCTAACACCTCTGAATCTCAATTCCTATGCAGAGGACATGCATCAAGAGGTCGATTAAATATCAGCCTAAATGAGAAAGGATTGACATCTCCTACTCAGGCTGGAGATCATCTCTTAACAATCATTTGACGGTGCTTGATGAGTCTTCAATCTAACTCTTTAGATATTCATCTAAGCACCAGTCTCTATGATTCAATAACTGAATCAACAGATGTATGATCATCAAGATGGCCATGGTACATAACCCTAATTGTACTAAGGGACCTATTATGCAAATTATTTATTCTTCATTTCAGATTTGGGAATGATATTCGCAATAACATTTATTGCATAATGGCTCGCCGTGGGCTCGCGTGTCCAACAATACCTTCCGTCAAACCTTTGTAATGCCTCAAGACACAAAGAAGAGGTGATCAACATCCGCATCCCGGTCCTCATAGATCAGCCAAGACATTGTTAAGTTGGGAACAAAGCATGCCCCGAAAGCCATGGTTGCCAACATTTACTTACATCATAGCCTCAAATTTCAGCGAAATTCGGTCGAATTTCTGTCGAATATCGATATCCAGTCGAAATCGAAATTAGACCGAAATGACCGAAATGACCGAAATATGGGGGTCCTAGTACAAAAAATGACCGAAATGTCCGAAATTTCGGTCGAAATTCCACCGAAATTCCATCGAAATTCTGTTTTGGTCGATACCGAAATGGTGACCGAAACCGACATTTAAGGCCTTGACTTACATACGAGCCACATAAAGATCTTTATCTTGAGTGGTGCTCTGACCTTCCATAGATTCAGCAATCCTTTGTTAGTTCTGCACCCATAACCTTGTTGTGGGATAGCATAAGGTTGTATGCTTTTTCACTGAAAAGAAACTGTCCCAGCTCCAATGGTCAAGCACATCCTCCAGGCCCTCCTCTAAACACAACTCCATCATCTTGTAAAACGTCAGATCTCACGTGTCCAAAAGTTGAACAACCGTAGCCAAGAGCCTTTTAACATGCTTGATGTTAACCAACAATCCACAAGAGATGTCTTCTTATTACTTCCCAGTGTAGAGAGAAACTGGAAATCAATCTTTCGAGGATCCTACTCAGCACAAACACCTTTTCAGAATGTTGAAGGAGCTTTTCCATATTATCCCACCCATCTATGTTGGCATTTACACAATAAATGTTATAAAGTAATCTACATACCAAGTCCTCACTGGCTCCCCAGATTCTTACTGCCCATTTTGCTAAGAGCAGATTACTCATCTCATGTAACTGCAACATCCCCAGACCACCATCTTCAACTGGCCTAGCCACCAAGTCCCAATCCACCAATGGCATACCTCTGTTTTCTTGGACAGAAGTAGTCCAAAAGAGCCGCCTCATACTCTCCGATAGTGGCAGGTCTTTTGGAGAAGAGAAAAAATATAAAAATAAAACATCGGCATCAGTATCCCAAAGAGCACCCACCTCTTGACAAACATCTAGCGCTCCACCTGGTGAGCATGCGCAAGAGGAATACTCACGTAATGTAGATGCAGTTGTTGCTTTTGTATTCCCAGCAAAGTCCCACATCTATCCACTTCATCCGTAGATAATCCAAACATCACAAAAAGATAATAATAGATCGGTACAAAGATAGCACCACCTTGAGCAAAACTAACCACCTACCTCTTCTTTTTAAAGAAACTTAAACTTAACATGATCGAGAGGAAGAGGTTGTGAGGAGAAGAGATAGGAGGTGGAGATGAGGAAGGAGTGGGAGAGTAAAGTGAAGGATGAAAAGGAAAGTATATGTGAGCAATTTTCCCATCTTCTTTTCAAAAAAATTATATCTTAACATCGAGAGGAAGTTCACATGGATATTATTACAAATATAAAGTTTATAGAAATACTGTAATATCTCAAGTTGACATGGGATATTGATGTAAGATCCAAATAAAAACATGAGAAATAACTGAGAGTAGGTGGCTGGGGGCAGGGCCACATGGTGGGGTTGCACTTGCAGGTTTGGTTGGAAGGTTGCAGGGAGGGCAAAGAAAGCAACCTTTCCATGCAAAAGCACACTCTTGATAAAATAAGTGGAAGTTCCAAGGGTAAGAAAGACTGGCCACTTGTTATATGGAGGTCCAAGTTTCCAAATAAGGTGGATCCAATATTTTTTTCCGAATTTGTCGCAATCCCACAACCACATAGCGCCATACCAACTATTTTATATCCAGACAGAGAGTCGCAAGACTTCCACCTTGATTTGGATCCAGTAGTCTAAATTTGGTTCGACAGAATACCTTTCATGTCAGATGTTCGGCTCAGGATGGCATGGGACTTCAAATATCCTGAAGTAAACTCGACCTTAAATGATTCACTCCCAGCTCATCACAATCATACTAAATTTGTTGGCCATTTCCCCAATCTAACACTGCACTGAGGTCCCGTCAGGATTTGCGTATTTTAATGCGCTTCCATATATGGTATAGACGTAAACTCCCCCTCTCGGTAAAAAATATATATCTGAAACCAGATCAACATAGAAATCTCGAGATTAAATAGTAGAAAGATATCTAGAATCCGCTACCAGCGATTATCTTGATTGCATTAAAAAATGGCACTTCGTAGCAATCGGATTGCTCGGGAAGGAGACCTTCCCTTTTTCTCTTTGGATTCATGTACCTCAAATCACGATTTCAATGCTCGCCGAATTACAGGAATAAATTCCAGTTATTAAACACGTCCAATTGATATATATTTTTTTGGCGGAATGCGAGCAGATCTAATTAGAAGGAAATTACGATTACATCGAAATCAAACTCTTCGTAAAAAAAAGAAGAAGAAGCAAAACAAGGACTAGAAAACGGCTCGGAATCATCGGAAACTCGCGAAAGGAGACAAACGATTCCCGTTCCGACCTGAGGAGAGATTGAGGGAGGAGCTCTGGATCTTGTTGCTGGTGGGGGACCTCGACGATGCCGCCGGAATCCTTCTGCCCTCCGTAGCCATGGGGGTGGGGGTTGTGCAGCTGAGAGTGCCGCCAGAGGTGTGAAAAAAAAGCAAGGGAAAAGGGTCTCGCGTTTGAAGCACGTGGAGAACGCGAGCGCTGTGTACAAAAAAGATTTTTTTTATTTTAATAAGCGTAATTTACTGGGAAGTCCAAACTTTCTATCTTATCAATCAAGAGATTAATGGGGCTGCCCCCGCGTCATTTTTGATATTTTTTTATTTTTTTAAAAATATAGCTATGTATATTCATCTCATATATCCCTCTTATATGTCATTCGAATTTCGTCAGAAACAGAAACTCCTACGGCCTCCATCCAGACGGTTATTTTTTAACGGTAACAGGATTTTTTAAATCGACATCATCTCGATGAAGGCCGTAGGAGTCTCTGTTTCTGACGAAATTCGAATGACATATAGGAGGGATATAGGGATGAATATACATGGCGATATTTTTCGAAAAAAATTAAAAAAATACCGAAATAAGAGGGCGGGGCAGCCATGTTGGCTGCCCCCAAGAGACAGCCCCGTTAAATCCTAATATCAATATGATCCCTCATAAACTTTCTAGATAAGTTCCAGACTACTTTGAAGGTAACAATGTGATCCCACTGGTGTGTGAATTTAAACTGTGTAGGACAATCGAGGGACCACATGGTCACCTTTCGAATGATTTCGGACTGGAATAGTTATATTTGTAAGTTTGGAGACCATATTGATTTCTGATAGAAAGTTCGAGGATCTCTCCGTAAATTACTCTTTAATAAGAGTAGTATCATGTGAAATGGGAGGGATTTGGGCTACGAGGGCTTATATTGGCTAAGTATATAGATAGGTCATATTTCCTCAAGCTCCTCTTTCTAGTTGCACGTGACTTTTAACATATATATTAATAAGGATCCTCAACCTTCTTGGCCTTAGGGTCTATTTGGTAATTGGGTTGGATTGGGTTGGGTATCTCATGTGAACAGTAGTTGTTTGAAAGATTGGGAGGGTTGGAATCATAATTGATTATGTGTTATATTAACTTTTTTAATGATTATAATATGTTTTTTATGCTACTAATTTTATTTGAGCCTAAGTAGGTTCGACGGATAATAAGGGGATCAATCAATTGAATAAGAAGTACACTCGCTCCTCTTCTTGAGTCAGGACAAAAAGGCATAGTAAAAAATATTATACCACAGAAATTATAGAGTCAATAGAAGTAATCTCAACCCAGATTGGAAGGGTTGGAACGAGGGGTATGTCAGTGTACACCATCAACCAATCGATCCCTTGATTTTCGTACTCATAATACTCGAGACAAACTTGTCAACTTAGTTGGTGGATAGTGTTTATGACATTGATGTCAAGGTTAGAGTACACATGTTGAAACGTCATAAATGCTCTCGCTAATCATGCTTAAATATAAAAATAATCATTTCTTTATTTTCTGATCGCCTAAAAGGGACAAAAGAAAAATCATGTTTTTTCTTCAAAATTTTATGATCTCTAGTGGATCCCTCGGTAGGATTCAAACTCAGATGCAATTAAATCGATTTAAGTGGCTTGTTCAGGGCGTCTAATTTCTAATTAAGGTGAGATCGTGAAGCTTGAATTTGAAAATATGAGGTGGCATGGAATGAGAATTAGTTTGATCAAATAGTCTCTATTAAACCTTAAATGTATTAGTTAAGTTGAGATGATTTTGTTTTGGATAATCAGATGCTTCTTTGTACAGTAGTAGACTACTTGGCAGTAGTTATATTCGATAATAACAACTAACATTCAGAAGATGACTGTAGTAGGAAATGCTACAATGAAAACAGTTAACAAGTTTCCACTCATAAAATAAAAGTTTGTATCGATATATAACAAGCTTTCTCGTATAGATCCATTACATGAATAGGTTGAAAAAATAAGAATCAAATAGAACTATTAACTACATGAAACTGAATCAATACATGCTACTGACTTTGTGATAATTCTCAGATGTGTTTTTGATAGGGATGCAAACGGTCGGATACGGATACGGATATAGGTATTGATGTATCCTTATCTATTTTTTAATACGAATATAGATATGGATATGGATATTGACGGATATTAAAATTATCTTACCATATCCTTAAAAAACAGATACGGATGTAAAACGGATATTGATCGCATATGAGTAATGTTAGAAATATTCTATAGAAACAACGTAAATATATATGAATTGGATGGAAAACACATGATATAAATTTATTAAATGTGTTTATATCATAAAATTATACAAATATGGTAAAAGAAGGTAAAGAATTATGCTATATATGGTTATAAATAAATCTATGACTATATTTATATACGAAAACGGATATACGGATACGGATATTTACGGATATCAAAACAATATCCATATCCATATCCATTTTAAAACGGATACGGATACGGATGTCAAAATCTGTATAAAACGGATACGGTGACGGATCAGATACTGATATATCCGTAACCGTTTGCATCCCTAGTTTTCGATGGTCAGAAAATGGCGGAGAGGAGTGAGCAAGTATTCACTAGCAAAAAAAGAAACAATAAAAGTTTGTATTGTTATATAACAAGCTTTCTCATATAGATTCATTAAATGTATGTTATGCTGAGAAAGTAAAAATCAAATAGAACTATTAACTACCTGAAATAGAATTAATGACTAGTGGTTGGGTGGCTATTGACTTTGTGATAATTCTTGGATGCCTTTTCGGTGTCCAACAAATGACGGAGAGGAGTGAGCGAGTATTCAATAGCAAAGAAAAGAAAAATATTCAAGTGTGGCTAAAGTTAAAAAATTATCGATTTCCTTTCTAGTGGATAACATTTCTTTGTGCATATCCCTTTCATATATTCTCTTTTCGTCTAATGAGTATTTATTCCATTCTACTTACTCCCTTTTCATATAACTATGTTTATTATATTCCACATTAGGGTTAGTTCAAGCTACAATATATACTCACGTGTTAAAGATTTTGAAGTTGCGGATACTTCGGGATTGGAGATTGCATTGAGCTTTACTTATGCTGCAACACATCGCCTCAATCAATTCTTCTCTGCTACCATGACAATTCACATTTGTTTGTTTGTTCGGACAAGTAAAACCCTTAAGATGTATTTAAAGGAAGTATGTCATTCTCCAAGTCGTGTTGTTTAAACTTTCATATTTACAAGCACCTAATGTTCGTTACCATCAGCTTAAGGTGTAAGTTATCTTGATATAGCTGCTACTTATTCGTACCTCTATATGGTATTACAAATTTACAACATCTTCAGTCGAACAATTCGTCTAAGTAAAGCAGATAGCATTCTAATAATTTATTTTCGCATGCTCTTTATTTTAGGACGAATATTTACGACATAAGTTCGGTCTACCATGCGAAATTCTTCTAACAGTTCTATTGTTTACATGTACGACATGCAAGCTCTACTTCAAATCATCTTTATTGTGAGGGACAAAACATAATCAACATTTGGATTCACTTAAAATAATATCAATTTAATATATTTTCAAACCTATAATATTAGGATTGCCAATCAAATCAAACTATAATGAATGAAACTATGTTCTAGTTTGATTGCATTAAAAAATCATAGATTCAAGACTCAAGTTCTGTTTGATAAGGGTTCACCAGAATATGTTCAAGTTCAACTTCATTTGCAAACAAATATTCAAGTTCAGTTCAATAATAGTTTGTTAACAATTTGATTTAAGACAATCTTTAATAATTAACAAGTTTCAAAATTCAAGTTCGATAGTAAAGTCCGGTAACTCAACGTTATTTATAAAAAAAGAAGTAAAAACTAAATTGAAACGAAACAAAGTACCATATTAGTATCATTAATTCCAAAACTTTGTATATATACAAATACAAAATGTGCACAAGTTTATGAGATTATATATGTGTATTAAATTTTTGTATAATCAAATTCGAAATTATCAAAGGAACGTACATTGCGTTTTCAATTCGTTAAGCTTATAGAACTAGAATTTGATGTTCATATTCAGCTCGTTTAGCAAGGAACAAATGTTTTTTTTGATATATTATCGAACTAACTTAAAAAAAGATGAACATATTCAGTTCGATTAATAACCTATATGATATAAAAATCATACAATTTGATATATGGAAATTCGATTTGATTTTTCTTTTATACATGCATACACGTGTGTATTTAAATACTTGCCTATCTTTAGTTCCAAAGTTGGTGTGAGTTATAACCCTAATTTTTTATTATCCATTCATATCTTATTTCTTACTTGAATCAAAATTTGCAAGAGGTATAGTGGTCATGTGTACAAACAAATACGTTAGATAAATGTTCAACAAGTGGCTTTGATGTAAACATAAATCGACCAACCAACATTCTCATAATAAGTATATGAATGTTCTCCTTAAAAAATAACACTAACAATCAAATTTTGATTTGATTTAACTCAAAAATCCAACAACAATAGGAAGGATTGTGTTACTCTATTTTGGTAATCTTTGCACGAGCTCTAATATCGAATCATATATAGTTCGGATGATTAATAACTCTTGAATGAATCTAAGGACACGAAAAATATTTGAAGAATGCAAGGAAAGTACAAAGAAGCGAAGAACATGGATAATCTCTAGAAATTTTGATAGAGATTCTATTGTTACAAATGTTATTTCAAAGTAAATTTCAATAGAGTTTTCATTTATAGAAGTGATACTTAAAAGAGAAAAGGGAAGCTGTTCTGTGTAACAACCAAGTTGGTTGTTACACGGAGCAGTTTCCCTCATTTTTTTCAAAAATTTTTTCATGTATACTCATCTATATATCCCTCCTACATGTCATTCGAATTTCGTGAGAAACAGAGACTCCTAAGCCCTTCATCTAGACCGAGTAAATTTTAACGGTCTGAATTTTGCTGTAATCGACCTGTTCTATATGGAGGACTTAGGAGTCTCCGTTTCTCACGAAATTTGAATGACATGCATGAGGGATATATAGATGAATATACATTAAAAATTGAAAAAAAAATAAAAAATGAGGGAAACTGCTCCGTGTAACAGCCAACTTGACTGTTACACAGAACAGCCTCCCCGACCTCTGCTTAAAATATTGCAACATGATCATATTATATTTTTTTATTTATATATGAAACCAAAAATTGAAAGAAACCTTGGCATATACAAGAAGATCTAGCATTATCATATGATGAATAATCGATATGCCTCTCAATATGGTGGGTGGATCATATAAAGAAACACGTGTTTTACCGATGGCCTAACCTTATGCACCCATGTGGAGCTTTACCTAGGTTTCTATATTGCATGCTAATACTACATCAGTAGCATGTAGTGAAAAACATGTATACCTCGCATCACAAGTGGATGAGCCATGGGAAGTAATACATGCTCACCGACAACCTAGCCGCTCGCACCTCGTAGGATTTTACTCATATTTCATCATCCCAAGCTAATGTAATATAATAAAGATTGAAACCTCATAAGATGGATCAAATTAGGTAAATCTAGATATATCCACCTCCTCCTAAATTGCAAAGAGCTTTGATATCTACAAACATATTTATAAGGAAGAAAAATGATTTGGTACGAGGGGGGGAGCGATATCACTCTAGACTAAGCCAACCTGTGACAAGGCCATATAATGATGTTAGCAGGTCGTCTCGTAGTTAAAAATTTGTGTATGCAACAAAAACCTTGGGAGATATGTGCAAGGGGGTAAATAACATAAAAAAGAAAAATGTTAGCTAACGGTTTGTCTGTCTAATGAGCGTGGATCCTCTGCATTACTGCTGAGGCCGGCTGTAATATGTGGGGTGTCGTGAGTCGCTCGATCAAGATCGAGCGGTTCACAAGAAATCCAGGTATTTTTTAGCCTTCGTCGTGTGAACCACTCGATCTTGATCGAGCGGCTCACGGCGCCCCGCATATTACAGCTAGCCTCTGCAGTACTGCAGAGGATCCGTGCTCCCATCTAATGAGGTAATCCCTTTGAGAAAATGCATGAATAACTTGTACTTTTTACAGGAAGGATACAATTTGGAAGATGTGGTACTAGTCCATCGATTTCATGCTCCTTTCTCTTGGCTTGCCTTGATCCAACGCGGATTTTCTCCTTCCTTCACTTGTCTTGATTGTTTCAATCATGCTTTCACTTGGGCTTTGACATCTTGTCCTTGGTTCTCTATGTGTTAATCCTTCCTCTTCTTCCCAACAATCCTTCACACGTGCTTCCACCCCCATCTCTCTCTCTCTCTCTCTCTCTCTCTCTCTCTCTCTCTCTCTCTCTCTCTCTCTCTCTCTCTCTCTCTCTCTCTCTCTCTCTCTCTCTCTCTCTCTCTCTCAAAACCCCTCAACCTTATCCTCATGGGGTAGAGTATGGAGTAGGTAGTTTAGAATTAGGTAGGAAAGTAATTATATGCGCCTAGCTCAATGATGTGGCATCACACTCATCACCTTAGTCACTAAGGTAAATTTTAACGGATAAGCATATACTTATCATGATTAAATTCTCTAATTATGATTGGTATCCTTAATCGTACTTAAAGCTTCTTCAAAAGTTTGGTTGTGGTATAAAATCTTAACCAAGGAAGCATCTTTATTTCTCAACTTTTTTATATACTTTTCCAATATGTACTAGAGATCTAGAATATATCAGGTCTGGAGTGGAATGTATGCGTATTGCAATGAAATGTGACTTTGAGCAGGCGACCTATCATCATCCAAATTGTATCCTCACCACTTGTAATATGTAATAACCTAGTGATGAAATACATGGAAATATTTATCAATTCCGATCAGTGACAGAAAGAGGTTGTAGTAAGCATGATGGTCGTTGTGAAGCCTTTGCTTGAGCATTAATTTGCAAACTCGACAAAATCCTTTTGCGATTGCATCTTTATTTCCTCACGCTCAAAAAAGTAACATTGCATATATATATATATATATATATATATATATAGGAGGAGGCGGGGTCTCACCATATATATGGTGAGCCACCCTCAATTTAGGCATCTTTCCAATTTATTTTACAATTTCTTGTTTCATACATATAACAATAAATATTAACACAACATGTATAGTGAAATAAAATTATGAAAATATTATTATACTGGATTGAAATATTGATTTAAATTTAGATGCTATATTTTACAAAATTCATTTTTTTACAATGTGCAGTTATACTTTTACAAAACTGTTAAGAGTTTTTACTAAATTCGCAGTGGCTTTTACAATTTCAGAAAAGCCCCCACCTCATTTGAAAGGTCCCCTATATATATAATATGAGTAAAAGGAAGATGTTTTGTGTAACAGCCAAGTTGGTTGTTACACGGAGCAATTTCTCCCTTTTTATTTTTTTTCAAAAATTCCAGCATGTATATTCATCTATATATCCCTCCTACATGTCATTAGAATTTCATGAGAAACAAAGACTCCTATGTCCTCCATCTAGACCGAATAAATTTTAACGGTCTGAAATTTGTTGTAATCTACCTGTTCTAGATGAAGGGCATAGGAGTCTTCGTTTCTCACGAAATTTGAATGACATATAGGAGGGACATATATATGAATATACATAATTTTATTTTCGAAAGAAAATAAAAAAGGGGGGAAAACTGCCGTGTGTAACAACCAACTTGGCTATTACTCAAAATAGCTTCTCTGTCCTCTATATATATAATGGAGAACGAAATCTCATCAAGTCTTTTCAACGGTGGATCACAATACATGTATCCATTTAGTGGAATATGATATAATATGTGATTTCCCCAAACACAGATAGACAATAAACCAGGTAATATGTAGACTTAGCTGGTCTTCATGTTGCAGGCGAAGATTGTTGATGAGCTTCTTAACAAATGTGTAATTTAATTTATTTTTTAGCACTTATTCACTTGGATAATAACTTAATTGACTTGCAATATTTGAACTCAAAATTTGAGGTCTCTTTAGGCCACGATTGAGTGACCGGTACCTCATTAATTTATCGTAATTTTTGTCACCTTTTTTGTATTTGGTTTTCAATTTCTTCGCTTTCAATTTTGTATGCTTGTTACATTTACTTCGAGACATTCGTTTCGGAAATAAGCATGAATAAAGATGAGGAATAATAAGAATAAAGATCTATTCTATATTTAGCCGAAAAGATAGGAATAAGGAGAATAAGTTGAAATAAGAATAGGTAATGTAGAATAAAAGTAAAATAAAGTGAAATAATGAAATGTGGATGGAAATAGTCGTACTCTTAGAAACCACGTCCGACGGGGAATTGACTCTGTATTCCAATGCTTATTCTCCAAAGGAATAAGGCCTAAATTCTTCTTATGCATCTTAGTTCATACTCCATTCTAAAAACTTAACGTTAGAATTAAAAACGGGATATTTACACCTATAATCTTGAGTAGTTTCGTAATTACCCCAGAAATTCTCGATAATCACGAATTACATACAGGACCCCGAATAATGCTTAACCTTTACATGACATAACTAGGGATGAGCATCGGGCCGGGTCAGGCCGGGCCCAACCTAGCCCAGCCCGAGCCCGGTTTCAATTTACGGGCTTTCGGGCCGGGCCTAGGCCCTTTGAATTTCAGAAAATACAACCCAAGCCCAAGCCCGGTCCGCAAGTACATGGGTCGGGCTCGGGTTGGGCCGGTCCGCTATATTAAAATAAAAATTAAAATGTGAATATAATACATACCTTTGATTCCACAACTTTCTCTTTTTGTCTTTCTCTTTGGCCTCCCAGCCCCCTGCTTTGCTCTCATCTGAAGCGGAATAATTAAACGATATGTTGCACAGTGACTAAAGAGGGAGAAGTGGAAACAGAGGGCGGCATTCCTTTGCTAAAGCCGAAAGCCTTCCTTTGAGGTAATAATACATGCAGTTTTGAACAGTCCCAAGGCTTTACATCTATGCAAATCTTGCTACGTTGTAGCTACTAAGTGGGTAACATGTATGGTTAGGTTTGGTTGGGTGTTGGTGTCATACCATTAATCTTGAACTAACTGACAACGTCAATCTAACTAAACAAGGATGGGATTCGTTTTCTCGGAGAAGACACCATCGTGAACAGTTGGAAGAATATGCAGCCAACAGTTAGTTGTAATTCTATTAGTCTGTGATTTTTTAAGTAAATAATCGCCATTACATTTCCCTCCATTAAATTTCTTATCTTTTTAAATCTTGTATAGTTTACGATCCCTTGCATTAAGGGAAAAAAATACTGCAATTCCTAACATTGCTGAAATTCGAGGCGTGTGCATAGGTATATGTATGGCAATTAATATCTAAAATTTTAAATTTAGAATTTGCATTAGAGAGAAAGGGAAAATACCATCGGACAGGAAGGCAAAAGCAAGACGTGGTTTCCATGAGAGGAGCTTGAGATCATGTGATTACTGTAATCTTCCTTGTCGAGACATGCAGACCTTCATCCTTTCTAAATATTGTGACTACCCTCTTCACAAACAGACTATCGTCATTCCCCGAATGGCAAAAGAAGGAGCCGATCGGGAAGCTCCATGATATCATGAGGAAGCAGCTCTTTGAGAGCGTACCGAAGATATATTGAATTGATCCCATGACCGGGCTTGTATACGGGCCTATATTTGGGCCGGCCCACGGACTTCGGGCTCGGACTCAAGCTTGCCTGAACCCGGCCCGAAAATTGGTTCAGGTCAAAAATCAAGCCCAAGCCGCCCATTTATCGTTCGGGCTCGGGCCTTATCGGGCCGGGCACCAGGCTGGACCGGGCCGGCCCTACCCAATGCTCATCCCTAGACATAACCCTGTGTGAAGTTCCGTCATAATTCTCTGTTAACAATGACGGAAAAAGTCATATGTTGACCATTTTGCCCTTCAAAATACATCATATTTATAATATGATGCCATTTATAGATCCAAAAAAATTAATACCCCTGGCAAGCTGAAGGCCTCCGTCCCGCACGTTCCTCCGTTCCCGCACGTTCCCGGCAAGCAGCTCCTTCTGCCCCCCCCGCGTCCGATGATGGCATATCAGTCCATGGATCTTTGGTTCAACAGAATGAGAAAAGAAGAAAAGCATCTATCACAGAATCTGCCTCAACTGACACCATTCTCCTTTCTTGACCTCATCCCACCTTTATTTATCAAGTAGAACTAGCTAATACAAAAGATATGTGAAACAGAATATATCAGAACAGCCCGATCTCTTCTTTCTTTTTTTGATAGTGGAATAACCTGTTGTCCCGAAATTGATCCGAGATAGATCTGAATGGAGGCGAAGGATCCATGTAGCCAACCTACTTAATTGTGGGAAAAGGCTCTGTTATTGTTGTTTGGAATAACAAATTGGTTGCATGGCAATCTGTCAAATATCATTTCAAGAAGGCGAAACAGCTGGGAACATAACTTTTATAACACTGTCAGAAAATATAAGGCAATTTAGACATCAAAAGACAGGGAAATAAACGTACAAAGGCATATGCAAAGATAGAAATTGACGCCTCCGAATACACCAAAAATGAAATTTGGCATGCTGTGTGGGATTTAAGTTAGCACAGAACATATAAATTGGTAATCACCACTTTTGGCCCATACGATGAACCTTAACAAGATAAAAGACCAACAAAGTTTTGCACCTGCAACAGCAGTTCTTGGACAATCTAATTGGGTAATAATCATTCTCGGCTCACTCTTTGGAGAATCGTCCAATTAAAAAGAAACATAGAGTTCGCCTCCGAATACAATAGGTCTTTAAGTGTTTGTGTAACCTGGTGTAGATCTGCTGGCCAGCATGAGCACAGACCACCCTGATGGAACCCCTGGCCAATAGATCCTGATAGCACGCCTTGCTAAAGATCCGTTAATCTGAAAAACAGAAAGCAAAGCTCATTGTTGTAGTTGAGCACTTCAGATTTATTAAACAAACCCACTTCGGCTCCAGCATGGAAGCCTTCCCATTTAAAAATTAAAAATGTAAGAGTTGTTTGGTTTTTCAGGCATTTTATTCTCCATCATGCTCTATAAGATGCAACTGGGATTCTGCAAACAAAAATGTGGCTAATAACTTTCAGACGAGCTGATTCTTAGCCTAAGATGAGAAATGTGCGCAGGTCACAGCTAGCAAGATTAGCTCGATAGGCTACCACATCAAGTCTAGAGAATATCATGTAGGTGTAATTGTAAAAGACCATTTGCAATGGACTTCATAGACTAAACTATGAAATATATTGAATTAAGTCAAAAATGTAACTAGTGTTAAAACTCTGGACCTTAAAAAAACTACATCGTACAGATGATGGAAACAGGTATTCTAACTTGGAGTAACATATATTAACTTAAACAAATTCTCAGCATATATGATACCAACATAACAGTATTTGGCTTAAACATGGAATATAAAGTAATACTTGGGACTGATGAATTCTAGTCTGTTAATTCATCTTTAGATTGTATGCTTTTTTAAGTATTGTTTTCAACAGCTCAAAAGACATGTGGATATAAAGATGAATTAACAAATGCCACGGCAGGTACCTGGAGTTGGGACAGAGCAAAGATGAAAGGGATACCTTTGATGGTCTATTGAATATATCACCATCAGTGATATCACTCCTAGAATGAAAGCTGGAAGATGGTGAGGACTTTGAATTTAGGATGGACAACTGGAATGGGAAGTGGATGAAGCATTTATTGACAGGCTGTGAGCGGCCGAGAACAGGCATGTGGTAGTGTTCGGAATCTTCAGTATTTTGGACATGGAATTTTGGTGCTGCGAGCTAGCACCGCTTTCAGATGAAATGTTGTCGACTGTGTCCATGGTCGAGTTTCTAAAGGGGGTTGTGTCAAGAGACATGAACTGGACACATGGTGTAATCCGAGGAAGACTTTGATGTCTCCCTAGCTTACCAGCGATGACAGTGGGGCCAACGATGCTGGAGACAGACTTCACCTTGGACTCCATGATGCTTTTAGATGGTAAAGGTGTGATTAAATGTGAAGTTGCATGTCTGCTTAGTAGGGATGAAGACGAATGTGAATATATTCGTATCCGATCCGCTATCGTATTCGTTTTATATATATTTTGATATTTGTATTCGTATTCGTTTAAAATGGATGCGGATATGGATATCACTTTAACATTCGTTAATATTCGCATTTGTATTCGTATATTCGTTTTCGTACATAGTAATAAGTTTATCTATAACTATGTGTAACAACATTTTATGATTGCATTCACCATTTTGATTTAATTGTTACAAATTACATATATACGTTATATCTATTTTTATGTGCAAACCATCCTAAACATGTATATTTTAGTTAATCTATAAATATTTATGTTAATTTATTTCTATTCGTATTCTCGTATTCGTTTTTCATTCGTATCTGTTTAGATATGAAAATATTTCACATCCTCAATTATTATCCATATTCGTATGTTTTTAAAAAGGATAAGATTATGATTATACATATATATGTATCTATATCTGACTGTTTTCATTCCTATTGCCTATTAGGATGTAACATCCCGGACTTAAGTCCCCGGTTCGTTATCGAGGAAAACTGACTCCTGACAACTTGTTACGTACGAACCAGATGGACCCGTGAAATCACCCAAATGCTTAAGCCCAAGTTATTAAATATAATCCCCACCACTTATAAACCACACCCACACTTTGTGAGTTTTAGATGTGACATTATTTTGAGAGTATGGGTACAACCTCCCCCACTATATTTTGCAACATCCTTGTTGCGGCATGACCCATCACTTATTCTCAGTGACAGTGGCGGTTGTACGCTCCGAGTAGTAATTTCCTCCTATCTCTTTGTAGGAATGGCCCTACCTCTCGGGTAGCCCCTTTCCACTATCAATCAGAGGAAAATGACTCTGATACCACTTGTAACAGCCAGATCCTAGATGGCCAGCGGAAACATATCAAGTGTCACGTCAGATCCGAGTGTTACTCCTGAAAATCAATATCACAAATAACAAATAGGAACAATCTTAACTTTCCTTTATCTATAAAATATACATCTCTAAAATATAATCATGGTCCTTCTTTCCAGTGGGCACAATGATATCCTTCCTTCAGACCTCGCAACGAGTCTCCAACTGCAACTAAATTTGCTTTCATAATGATCTACAATAAAAACACGAGAATATATGGTATGAGCCTGACACTCAGTACGTGTCAAGATGAGGTCAAACCAACTAGCATAGAAATCAAGTCTTCACTACTCTACTTTAAACACTTCATTGTGGACATAAATAATCACCACAAGTAAACATATTATTTATCTTCTTTTCATTTATGAATATTATATTCACATGCACTATCCATGAGTACCATTGGTAACACTTGCAATTGGTCAAAGAAAGGAAGTTCATGATTCTTCATACCCATTTTCGTGTAAATGTACAATACGACAAAATACAAATCTTGTGTAAATAAATATTTTACATAAATATACCTTCATTAACAAAACTCACAATTATATCCTTATCTCACTATATAGAAATGCAATTCGTAATCGACAAATAACTTACTCATTATTATTATCATAAATAAGGGTATCCATATAACATAACATACAATATTTTACATATACCCTCATGCATTCACTTTGTTTACACATGCCATACATTTACTTTAATTTTCATATATACACTTAGTTTTCACGTAATTGCACATATACACTTATCATTTCACATAATTAAACATATACACTTATCATTTCACATAATTGCACATATACACTTAGCATTTCACATAAATTCACATATATACTTAACATTTCACATAATTGCAGATATACACTTAACTTTCAAATAAGCACTTAGCATCATCAAAAGTACTTAGCTTATTCATTACGAATTCATCTTATATCATATTTTTGTTAAGCGACTTTGATAGCTTTTACCGTTGGCACAAGCTATCACTTAATCATTACATATAACATGATGACATCAGCGCTGAGTCAATATGTGGACTTTCCAATAGGTTCCATTGAACCTGACACCCCCGGAAGGTGTTGCCCTTTATGCCATCGATAAACGGACTCTAGAGATACCTCCCACCTTAGGTGTAGCACTTAACTCTGCTTATTGTTTAAGTGTCATTATTCATTTAAGGAAATTTCAATTCTTTAGTATCTTTTTCGTTTAATTTTAATATTTTAATTCCAATATCTTACTGTCAACTCTTATGATACAATAATTTTAGTAATTCAACATAGGATGTGATATATATAAAGTCGTTCCTTGTGAACAATAGCTAATTAAGCACTCATTATAAAATCATAACATAATATGTCACATTGATAATTCCTTACTATATAGCATGATATAAGATTGTAAGTCCAATATTATAACGTATCATGGTATTTCTTATTAAAATATAACATAAAAATATAATTTAAAATAGTAGATGGCATTCGACTGCACCTAATTCGTCGTTTAACCAAGACTTTAATATATATTTTACATATTATTTATATAAGGACATTTATTTGTGTGTCATGTATACTTTATATCAAAGTTTATATACAATCAATTATAAGGTTTGTGCATGATTACCAAAAACATAGAATCACGTATATATTATTTCTACTTATCCAACTAATATATGTGGAGAAATTAATGTGGTTCATATCACTTATAACAACCATATTAGATGTATGTCATATTTAATTTCTTTTACGAAACAATAATAACATTGATTACTGATGGCGTGCATTAATACAATATTGAAACTGTGAACCTATTTAATAACATTTCATTGGAATGCTACCTAAGTATTTGTTTATTATCTTTAACTATGATGAATAACCGCACATACAAAATTCACAAAATTTTCATTATAACAATTATTATAGTCGGTTTGTATTATTACAGACACAAGGATTATAGTCATGATATGCATCTAGAATAAAATTAGAAGACAAGTTTTTGACGTACGCACATTCCTTGTAATTGTTGTATAACACATTCTATTGACTACTAAGATTACCGATTAACTTGTTATTAAATGCAAACTCCGTTATTGAACATGTCTACAAATAAAAATAAAGGGGAAAATCATTGATCATAATGTAATTAAGCAGTGACGGACATATGTGCACAAGATAAGTATTTTTTCTCTTCCTCTTTTACTCTCTCACCATACACGTACATTTATTTACGTATATAATAATTGATTTTAATTTAGCAGCAAACACGTAAATATAAGAATCAATACAACAATAGAATATTAAATCACAATAACATGGTATAAACCTAACAGCTATTATGATACATGAATTTCATGTTTAAATGATACCATCATTAAAAGATTACACTTTAGAAAATATATACTAATTAAATTAGCACGTAATGATATGATTGTCAAAATCTTAAAACTTGACCTCAAAAGACTAAATTGAGACTTCGAATAAATTTGATAAGCACGAATTTCCTACAGCTTAGATTCACGGTTACTGGAAAGCACCGAGTATTTCTTATGTATTAAAATGATTAAGGCACAACTCTCATTAATTCCTCATACTCTAATATTAATGGTAAGGAAATAAGATGTTTATGTACGATTGATTCGAATCTAATGACAACCATTAAAATCTTATATAATATTCTTAAGGGTTCGACACATACTTCAACAACGAAAGTCTGGATACGAAGACGTCTCGATTCTGCCTAATCCATACCATCGTAGATCACATCGACGTTCCTTCCATTCCATTGGATCAGCATTTAATGCCGGCATAGAGGGTTGTCGTTGCCGAATCTTCCCCTCTCTCTCGTCCTTCTCTCTCTATATCCCTCACTCTCTCTCATGTAATTAGATCAACTTTCTTAAAATAAGAATTGCAATCTCGTCAGCCCAAAAAAAACACGCACACCTCTCTCTCTCCTTTACCCATTCAGTCGTTCACTCCCTCTCATATATTCTCTCTCCCTCTCATTTTACTAACTTTGATCTATGTCGAATTCCAATATCTAGTTGATTTCACTTGCATTAAATATTTTCCTATAGAAATAGCTGAAGCATAGGTGTTAGAATTCACAAACTTGTTATCTATGTTTAAGCTGCGCATACTGGAGCAAATATCTAAGTCCATAATTCAGCATGAATGCAGCCTATATCAGACTGCGATCATTCTGTTGCACTTGCAAGTACCATCCGGCCAATCATCTATTAGTGACACAATCCATACACAACCTTTGCTTGGCCTCATTCAAGACAAAACAAGCACAATCCCAAGAGCTGCCCCAGATGACCCCTTTCCCAATCCAACCAATATCCAAACTCCGTTACTACCTTCCAGAGGAAAATTCAGTGGTACTGCAGTTGGATTGCAAAATTGAGGGAATGCATCCATGAAACTTTTTGTATCATCGCGCATACCACGAGTATTGCTTTCCATCTGCGTATCCACAAATTTTCCTCTTGCATTCTAAAAACAGCGGAGACCAGATCACGAGCAGTAGTGCATGAATTACCCCAAAGGAGAGTAGTCTAAGGAGTCAGATGCATGTTACTATTAACTTCAATTTTTAACAATTGTTGTAAACTACTTACGGAAATTTTTCATGATGCATAAGCACCCTCATTAGAAACGACTCGATTCCAAATCCTGACGTATTTCTCAGTATTGCAGTCTCCAACAACTCCATATATGCAAATTAGACTCAGAGACTAAACAGACCTAACATATCAAACATTCATAAAAGAAAAAAAGGAAAAGAACAAGAGAGGATCGATGGAGAGAACGTACCCTGAGCCTGTCGGAGAGCACGGAGGGGGTGATGAGCTTGTACTTGGGCACCTCGGTGAGCATCTTGTCGTACCCGCTCTGGTCGAACAGCACCTGGTTGTTCACCTTCTCCTTTTGCTTTCCCTTGCTCCACTTCTGCAATCCAAATACATACAATTGAGAAATCGCCCACAAATCTCAAATCAAAAAGCAAACTTTGACCGGAAAACGGATCCAAGACAAAACCCTAGAAACTGGGAGGAACGCATGACCTTCTTCTTCTGCTTGCCACCGCCGGATTTGGCGGGCTTCGACGACGGAGGAGGAGCCTTCTCCTTCTTCGGGGCCTGAAATCGGATCAGGAGGGCTTGTTAGATAGACCAAAAGGAGAAGATCGGTGTGGGTTTGGGAAACAAGGGGAGAGGAGATGGCGCGGAGAAGTACCATTTTGGCTGTGGGGATAGAGGAGGAGGAGGAGTTCGACGGCTTCTGCACGGAGAGTTTGAGCTCTGGTCTCTCAAAAACCCTAATTGCGAGTGGCCATGCTTTTATACTAGGAAGACCTTGGCATTGTTTGCATGTGTATGACGAAAGAAATTAAAATATTTTCCTAGTTTAGGAATAAAGATGGAAAATAAGGGTCGGTTGGTAAAAAAATATACAAGGAAAATAAGGTAGAATAAAATTAAGAAATATAGAATAAGGGTGGAGTAATGTGAAATAATGGAACGCGGATGGGAATATTCGTACTCTTGAGAATCGTGTCAGACGGGGAATTGTCCCCCCATTCCCGTGTGTATTCTCCGCATGAACATGGCCTAAGTGTGGAGGCGAATTTCCAATTGGGTATGGTCATGTTAGTTCAAAGGCAATCCGATTTAAAGTATACTTTAGTGTGCTTGTAGATCTGATCATTGTTTGGGATTTATTATCCAAGTCAGCCCATGATCCAAGCTAGCCTAATTAAGATAGGTTTGAGTTTGGATCAGATCGGTCCATTTACTTTTATCGATAGAAGTACGGAGAATGAATGATAGTAGCTGAAACCTCTAATGTAATAGTTCACTTAATGTTGAGCATGAGTAGACTCTAGAAAAGAGAATGAGTGCATGAAATGGGTATTCAAGGCTTGTGATTCACGTATAGAGGGTGGAGATTTTTGCGATGCAAATGTAGTAAGATCAAGAAGAAAGCGACTCGTTACGTGGTGATGAGAAAGATATTGCGATGAAGAATATGAGTATTGGTGGAATCACTATTATAGTATATAGTGTATTCTTTGCCCCTCTTCAAATAAGATTGTGTATATATAGATATAACCTAACAAATGGTAGCAATAACCATTTAATAAGCATGACATACTTCTAATTTGGTATAAATTCTTATTAAAGTTTTTTCTTTATAATATGTAGTCTAAATAATATCTTTTTGGAAAAGAAAAATGACATATTCTATGTGTGAATCAAATATTTTTTGAGTAAATTGCAAAAAAATCGCATACATCAACTTAAAAGATAACCCGTATCCTAAATCATAAACACTAAACCTTAAACCCCTTATGATTTATTCTAGTTGTTTCCATGTAAAAAGACGGATATGTCAAGAAATTATGAAAAAATAGTCATTGTGCCGCATTTTCGAAAATGGAACTTCTGGCACGTGTTACATTAAAATCCATTAAGTTTTTCTGTCTATATTATTTGATGTATTTTTTTCTGAAATTTTAATACTATAATGTAAATTATTCCAGCAACCAATAATATCCGAAATACACAAAATCGCATGCCCTACAACATCTGATTTATTGATATGATATTTGAAATGGTTTGTTTGGCTTAAAAAATAATATACTAGAAATCAACAACTTTCATTGTTGCATTTTACTATATTATGTTAACTTGAAAAATTCTAAGAAAATTCCAGTAGCTTCATTAGACCATACATTTCATCTTGTATATTTAGTTTTGAACAATATTGTATTTTCGTCATTAAAATTGAGAAATACCAATAATCTTGCATTGATCATATTTAATCCCCGAATGATTGAAAATTTCAAAAAATATGTTTTGAAAATCGATCTAAGCAATTTCGAGTTAGAATTTTGTGGGTCAAAATTCACATACATATCTAATTTGCAAAAGATGCACAGTTTGCTTTAAAGACAGCTTTTAAAACTTAAATCTTCTTTGTAATTTATTCCATATTACAAAATACCCAAAACACTTCAAAACCTTGAAAGATCAAAAAAAATATTTTATCCAATTTTACTACATGTATTATCACCATTTAAAACAATAGAAACCTTCATTTTGCCGCATTAAGTATAAAAAGTATACCTTTTTATTTTTTCCATTTCTTTTTTGAAAATTGAAAAGAGCAACTAAAAGTTTGCATAACTAAAATTCAAAGATTTCAAAATAAAAATATAAAAAATGCAAAAATCGAAACACATACTAACCCTTTGCATTGGCATAATATACACTACACTTTATTGTATTTGCATTTAACATCACGTTACATTGCACATACATTGCGCCCCACACTTGAATTTCTTTCGCACTTAATTGAGAAACATTGAACAAATTAAAAAGATAAAAAACATGAGAATTGAAACACATACTAACCAGTTGCATGGGCATGATATACACTACACTTCACTGTGTTTGCATTTATCATCACACTGCATCGCACACTTGAAGTTCTTTCCCACCTAATTGAGAACATTGAACTTGACTTGAATTGACAACCAAAATAACTCTGACTCCTTGTGTTCGATCTTGGGATAATTCTCAAGTAAAATAAAAATAATTTGGCCATACCACGCTGAGACATTTTTGTTTTTATTTTATCACTTGATATCCTTTCTACACTAATATGATACTCTTAAAACATGTTTTTCAATGATAATCACCTCCTCATATTAATATAACCTTGGATCTTGTTGGATGGGTTCCCCTTCTTGTGGGAACCTAATATACATAGGACATTGGTGGTCCTATTTGAAAAAGAAGAGATCAATTACCTTTTCATGATTAAGAGTCGTCTTTTCTTGATCCTATTGGAAGTAGGAATTCATGTTTTCTTATTTGCTCATCTCCATGGAATATAAATAGGGGGTATGGGATGCATACCAGGATCATCCAAACACAAGCTCTCCTAGCATAAGAAAGAAATAAGAGAGAGAACGAAGAAAGAAGGTTTGTGATTGACATGAAATTTGGAGGGAGTAACCTTTGGAGCAGTTCTTCTCCAGCATTCTTCCCTACAGTTTGGCGACTGATTCATTATTTTGGTGATATTTCTTCTCTTTATTATTCTCCATTATTTAGTGATGTGTGGCACTGTATAGAGGGCTGGCATTCTGTAAGCCCCTCACGGGAGATTATTTCTGTTATAGTGCTTGGTTTTGGGTTGCGATCAACCCCGTGGTTTTTCCCTCACATTGAAGGTTTTCCACGTTAAAATTTTTCCGTGCATCTGTGCTTGATTTTTCTGTGGTTGAGATTTTTTGCTCGTACTTATAGTGATATTTCGTGCAGGATCCACTTATCAACTTTGATAATTTTACGCAATTCGATCTATGTGGGGAGTATGTTCCCAACAATGTGGTATCAGAGCAAGGTTCATTGGCGGATTACAAGATGAAATTTGATTCGAGCAGGATGATTAGCCTTAATGGGACTAATTACAATTTGTGGAAGAACAAGATGAAGGATCTTTTATATGGGAAAGCCATGCACCTTCTGGTATTCTCCACGCAGAAGCCCGAAGCCAAAATCGATAAGGATTGGGAGTTTAAACACGAGCAGGTTTGTGGCTTCATAAGACAATTTGTTGATGAGAATGTCTAAAACTATGTCCAAGATGAAAGTCACACTAGAAGCTTGTGGTTGAAGTTGGAAAATCTTTACGCCTCCAAGACAAGAAGTAACAAATTGTTTCTTCTCAAGAGACTAGTGAACTCGAGGTTCAAGGAACGTAGATATGTACTATATTTTCTGAATGAATTCGAAGGAAATACTAGTTAGTTGACGGGCATGGGGATTAAATTTGAATATGAGATGTTGGGACTATAATTGCTTGCTATTATACCGGATTCATGGGAGACTTTCATAGTATCACTTACGAATTATACAGTCAATGGGGTCGTTTCTTTGAATATAGTCAAGTACGGCATTCTCAATGAGGAGATGCGAAGAAAAACCCAAGAAAGGTCTTCACATTCAAGGGTTCTTATCACAGAGAACAGCGGAGGAGCCGGACCAAGACTGATATAGGTAGAATAATGGCAGAAACAAGTTTAGATCCAGATATCGGAATATGAAATGTCATTATTGCAAGAAGAAAGGGTACATCAAGAAGTATTACTTACAGTTCAAGAGAGATAATAAGAATGGTGACGATAAGAAAGAGAAAAAGAATGAACAAGTTGTTTGCAGCTTCACGGCATGAGTTCCTCATTGTCTGTGATGAGGAGATAGTCAATGTCGCACAGGATGATACTTCTTAGCTTGTTGATAGTGGATCTACTATACATGTCATATCTCATAGAGAGTTTTTCTCTTCATATACAACTGGTTTTTGACGCATTGAATATGGGGATGGTTCTTTGTCCCCTATTGTTGGCACTGGCAATATTGCATTGAAGAAGGTCAATGGAGCAGTATTGACGCTCAAAGATGTGAGGCATGCACCAGATATGCACTTGAATCTTATTTTTACACACAAGCTTGATGATGAAAGGTACCTTAACACCTTTGACGGCGGTCAATGGAAGCTTGCACGCGGATCCTTGGTTGTTTCTCATGGCAAGAAGTATACCAACAATCTTTACATCATGAATGCATCCGTTTCCTATGATAGTGTACATGTGACTGGAGATGCAAAATTCATTGAGTTGTGGCATCAATGATTAGGGCACATGAGTGAGAAGGGGATGCAGTGTTAGATGAGGAAAAATATGCTGACAGATGTCATAAAAGAGAAGCTGGAGAGGTGCATGCACTGCTTGGCTAGGAAGTAGACAAGAGTCTCCTTCAAGAGCCATCCACCTTTTAGGAAGTTGCAACCATTGGAGCTTGTTCACCCAAATGTTTGTGGTCCGTTAAAAGTAAGTTCTCTTGACGGTGCACTTTACCTTGTTACATTCATTGAAGATTTTTATGGGAAAGTTTAGGTCTATACCTTGAAGCGGAAGGACCAAGTTCTTGTAGTTTTCCAGGATTTTCATGCGCTAGTGGAGCGACAATCTGGAAAGAAGCTGGAGTATATCTGCAATGATAATGGTGGTGAGTATAATGGACTGTTTGATGAGTATTCTTTGTCTCATGGTATCAGGCACCAGAAGACTCCACCCAAGATGTCACAGTTGAATGACATTGCAGAGAGAATGAACAGGACCTTGATGGATAGAGTCAGATATCTCCTTTCTGAAGCTAGGTTACCCAACTCTTTTTGGTGTAAAGCACTTTATACTCATGTTCATGTTATTAATCTATCTCCACATGTATCATTGGATGGTGATGTTCCTGACAGAGTTTGACATGGAAAGAATGTCTCATACAACCATTTACGGGTCTTTGGATGTCGCGCATTTGTGCATGTTCCCAGGGATGAAATGTTCAAGTTGGACGCAAAAACAAAGCAGTGCATCTTCTTGGGATATGGACAAGACGAGCTTGGTACAAGTTATATAATACAGTTGATAAGAAGCCAGTGATGAGCAGGGATGTGATCTTCTATGAAGATCAAACCATTGAGGACATCCAGAAGGCTGCTAAGAATTCTCCTTCGAGCAACTATCAGCCAGATGATGTGGAGTTAATCTCTTTGTAGAGGGCTCTACATGTGGTTCCAGATGATGTATATGAGCAGGTGCCAGATGCAGGAAATGAGGAGGAAGTACCACAGATCTCCGCTCCTGATGATGATGATACATATGACAGTGGTGATGATGGTGTGCAGGATGATGAGAGTTCTTTTTCTTCTGAGGCTCTACCACCAAAGAGACCCATGAGGGAGAGGTGACCCTCCACCAAATATTCTGCATATGAGTACATTTTACTGACAGACAGTGATGAGCTTGAATGCTATGAAGAAGCCTTGTAAGATGCAAACAAGGAGAAATGGGTAGAAACTATGAGGAAAATGGAGTCCCTTCATGACAATCATACATTTGAGCTTGTCAAGTTGTCCAAACGCAAGCGAGCATTGAGAAACAAGTGAGTTTATAGAGTGAAACATGAAGAATACTCTACAAACCCAAGGTACAAAGCTAGGTTGGTCGTGGAAGGTTTTAACAAAAGGAAGAGAGTTGACTTTGAGGAGATCTTTTCTCATGTGGTGAAGATGTCTTCTACCAGGGCGGTTCTCATATTGGCAACTATCTTTAATTTGGAGGTTGAACAGATGGATGTGAAGGCAACTTTCCTCCATGGTGACCTCAAGGAGGAAATCTACATATTGTAACCACAGGGCTTTACTATCAAAGGCAAGGAAGACTATGTTTACAGAATGAATAAGAGTTTATATAGCTTGAAGCAAGCACCCATGCAGCGGTACAAGAAGTTTGGCTCGTTTATGGAGGAGCATGGTTACTCCAAGACCACTTCTGACCATTATGTGTTCATGAAGGAATTCTCAGGTGATGATTTCATCATTTTGTTGCTTTATGTTGACGACATGCTGATTGTAGGAAATAACAGAGAGAGAAAATCTGGCTTGAAGAAGGAGTTGAGCAAGTCATTTGTTATGAAGGACTTGGGGCATACATGTCAGATACAGGGCATGAAGATCACTCAAGACAGGGGAGCAAGAAAATTTCAGTTTTCAGAAGAGAAGTACATTGAGAAGGTACTTCAAAGATTTCATATAGAGAAAACAAAGCCAGCTAGCACCCCTCTTGGAGTGCATTTCAAGTTATGTGCCAAAGGTAGCCCACAAAACAATGCAGATAAGAAAGATATGGAAAGAGTTCCCTATGCATCGGCCACAGGTAGTCTCATGTATGCCATGGTTTGTAAGAGCTCGAATATTTCTCATACAGTTGGGGTTGTTAGCAGGTTCATCTCAAATCCAAGAAAACAACATTGGGAAGCATTAAATAGATATTGAGATATATTCAAGGTATTAGCAATTACTCTCTTTGCTTTGGAGTAGAGAAGCTTATTCTTATTGGTTACACAGATTTAGACATGACGGGTGATATTGATGGGAGAAAATCCATATCAGGTTACATGATGTCCTTTGCATGTGGTGCGATTTCTTGGTAATCTCGTCTCCAGAAGTGTGTTGCTTTATCCACTGTAGAAGCTGAGTTCATTGCAGCTACAGAGGCGTGCAAGGAGGTTCTTTGGATGAAGAAGTTCATGCAGGAACTTGTTTTTCATCAAGACAAGTACATGCTTTACTGTGACAGTCAAAGTGTTGTTCACATTGGCAAGAATTCTACATTTCATGCAAGATCGAAGTACATCGATGTTAGATATCATTGGATATGCGATGTGTTATAATCGAATCATCTTGTACTTGATAAGATCCACACAGATGATAACGATGTTGATATGATGACAAAGACTTTGCTGCTTGGAAAGTTCGAGAGATGCTGCTCTCTTGCATGTTTGGAGCAGTTCCCACATCGTCGGTGAGGATGAGATTTGTTGAATGGGTTCCCCTCCTTGTAGGAACCTAGTCCATATATATGATATTGGTAGTCCTATATGGAAAATGAGAGATCAATTACCTTTCAGGGTTAGGAATCATCTTTTCCTAGGAATTCTTGCTCATCTCCATGGAGTATAAACAGGAGGTATAGGGTGCATACCAGGATCATCCCAACACAAAGTTCTCCTAGCACAAGAAAGAAACAAGAGAGAGAGAGAGGAAGAAGAAAGAAGGTTCGTGGTTGGCGCGAAGTTTGAAGGGAGTAACCTTTGGAGCAGTTGTTCTCCAGCATTATTCCCTACAGTTTAGCGATTGATTCATCGTTTGGTGATATTTCTCCTCTCTAGTATTCTCCATTATTTGATGATTGTAGCACCATATAGAAGGTCAACATTCTATAAGCTCTTCACGGGAGATTATTTCGGTTATAGTGCTTGGTTTTGTGTTGCGATCAAACCCATGGTTTTTTCCCTTACATCGAGGGTTTTCCACGTTAAAATTTTTCCATGTACATGTGGTTTATTTTCATGTAATTGAGATATTTTGCTCGTACTTGTAGTGATATATCATGCATGATTTGTTTATCAACTTTGATATTTTTCTGCAATTCGATCTATACGAGGAATCTATTCTCAACATATCTTATGGTTGACATTTCTCCTCCCTCTCCACCAGTCTCTCTCTCTCCCCTCCTCCCCATGCGGCTCACACCATTCGAGGTGGTTCAGAGGGGGGAAGGGGGAGGGTCCACTGCTCAATACAAGAATGATGGTAGGCAAGGCTGTCGGATTCCTCCCCTGTTGACTCGTCCAAGAAAAGCTGCCCTACCCCCCCCCCCCCCCCAACTTGGATTTTCTATCAAATGACCCGACCAGACCATATCTTCATTCATGGGATCCCAAGTACCCGGATCAATCGAAAGTGAGTGGACTTTCATTCGAAGCCGAATTTGACAAAAGGAATGGGGGAGGGGATCATTCATTCTAGCTGATATGGAAACAATTCAAAATGAGAATGGGATTGGGAATTTTTCATGTTAATCCATTTGGACCTTGGGGACTGAGACTCGAGTCCTCTAAATCTGGTAGTTTGGGGTGTTCCGCCTCTAAAGATCATCGGTGGTCTCGGGAATGAGTCCCAGGGTCAGGAGACAAAGGATCGATACCGGCTTCGGGGAGAAAGGGAAACAACGGAGGGATCCAAATCGGTAAAAATACAACCATTCATACTACATCAAGCTGGGACGGTTTACCTTTGACCATCCCTCCTGACCACCATGGGGGACGTTCACAAATGGTCATCCACAATTCCACAGTCATCGGATATAGTATGTTAAACAATCGTCCCTTATGAGAAATAGAGGGGACGGTCTAACGATCGTCTACTATAGCCCCCATGTCTACATAATCTTTTGTGAATACATACACGTAGGGGAAAGTTAGGACCGTCCTTATATGTTCTTTGTGGGCGTCTCCACTGCTTGTGGTCCTAGTTACACATGTAAACTTAGGGGGAAATCGTAACCATCCCCGGCAGTTAGCATATGGGACGTTCTATATGACCATCACATTGATTTAAGGTTTTATCAAAGGTGCGAACCGGAAGGGACGATCCCAAACCATCCCTATTGATAACAGAGGGAACGATTCTATAATCGTCCCCTCTATACTTCGTCATTGTTTCCCTTTTATTGTGTACGACCTCATAAGGGATAGTTATGACCATTCTTTCTCGCATTTTGTGAGCGTCTCTATTAGGCCGTCTCTGTTAGGCAATTAGCCTTGAGATACTAGCTTAGAATCTTGATTCTTACGTATGCATCATGGGCATCAATTGAACGATATTCTGTAGAGATGGTTGCCTTATCACATCAAACTGTAAACCGATTACTGTAAATATCTGATGTAAGTTGAACTCTCTATCTAACTGTTCTAATCAACTATGCATTATGTCCACTTTTGGCCACGACACAACTCTATATCGATAAGAATGAAGTCGTATAATCACACAACTTAAATTTCGTTCAAGGTGTTATCAAAGAAGGGGAATGACTCGTCAAGGGTTCAGGACGCTGTCCTTTTACAATGATCGTGCACGCTGCAACCACTATACAACTTCTCACTTGTATTCCTATATCTTTCATTATCTTCAAGATCTCAATGAACTAGTCTGGTTGTGGTCATTTTGTGGAGTTGCTTTCAACCAGTCCATACATTAACTTAGTTTGTATGTCTCTACCCTAAGTTCTCCTGAAGTCATCACGACACCCTTTGCCTACTTTACAATTAGTTTCACATGGATACCTATAATATCTGGTACCAAACAATATGCTCATCACTATCTTTTGTAACGTCCAAGGATTTTCTAGAATTCACCAAAAAGGAAACTCCACCTCAATCGACAATTACCAACATTTTCAACTAGCCTTTTTAATATGATTTATTGTCGTGCTAAATACCCCCAATTGTGTCCATAAAAATCCATCAATTCCCCTCAATTGATCACCTTAAGGAGCCCTCGATTTCTTTTTCTCTCTCAACATGAGAGCAACGTCAACCTTCAGGGGAAGAGAGAGAGAGAGAAAGGGAGAATGTAACGGAGATTCGTCTTCGTCGGGGAGACGACAACAATGATTTGGATAAGGAGGAGAGTGCGGATACGTGACGAGAAGAAGCCGCGATGACCACATCGTAGAAACACAAACTCTGGACCAAAGGTATGTATCGATCTAGGTTTCCATAAATACTGACCACTTTTAAATATATCTCTTGTTGGTATCTTTAGATGTATTTCAAATACATTTTAAATATATTCTCATAATTTATTTCTTGAGTGCATGAAGTTTTTATGTGGTCTTTATTTCTCATGCAAATTAAAGTTTGCACGTTACTTGAAATGGGCCAACCTCTAGAATGGACCATTTGCACTTCATGATGTTTTGCATGTAGTATTAAAGTAGAATGATTACACTAATTATTTATAATAGTTTTATTCTCTTCTCTCATAATTATTGCATTATGCAATATAATAGCATATACGTTACCATCTCCATTGTCATTGTGCTTTATGTTACTATGTCAATATTTTATGTGTCATGCATATTTCATATGGCAAGAAACTTTTCATTGACATTAGCGTTACCTATGAAGCACCTTTATTTCCTTCGTTAATGTTATTATATTATTATCTTAAGTTTTCTAATCGTTGAGGTATTAGTGTCATAACTCAAAACGTTATGTGTACGTACCCTTATAAATATGGGGCTTTTCCTAGCTGAAAACACACAATCATTCTATCCCTTCTACTCTTTTGAGTGAGTCTATTCTTGAAGGAACGATCTATTGTTGCTCAATAGATCTTGATGTTGGTACGTGCATACCCATTGAGATCTAGCCGTTGTATCATGGAGAGTAGTCGTACCAATATCGATTGCACCATCGGAATCTCTGTTGGGGTACGAATCTATTCTTAAGGTCAGTGCATTTTGCACGTCTCGGCAAGTTGGTTTGTCTCACCAAATCCGGTATTATCTAACCATCCTTGTATATTTATATCTTTATATTTTTATACATTTATATTTATATCTTATTATTTCACCTACAATCTTAAGAATAGATTCTGGAGGATTTTTTATTTGTTTTATCCAAATACCCTCTCTTATATCTAGTCATGATTGAGCAATTTTCTGATTCCCCATAATGTTAGTGAAAGAGAAATGTTGATGGATTTTAATTTGATTGAGTGGTCTAGCTATATTCTAAAAATATCTAGTTTGAAATATCCGAAAGTGTGGGGGTGATTAACTAATGTCTTGCTTACCGAGGATAGTAGAAGAAAACATGTACTGGAATTAAAATATACTTTGATTAATCATTGTATATATTCATAATATTCATTTGGTCAAAGTAATATTACATGTGCATCTATTGTGATTTAAAAAAAAGGAAGCCTCATTTTTTTAAACTCATTGTTTGATGCCAAAGACATGGGAGAAATAAACACTTGTGATAGATTGTAATCATTCTCAATCTCATGTGATTATTATAGTAGAAAAAAATCTAAAGACTTTCTTCTTCAATTGCAAACGGGTAAGCGCTTCTTTTATTGCCAACTCATGTCCATTAAAAAGACACGAGGTAAAAGTGGTAATATGCTTCAAAATAGATATACTCTAATTATTGATTGTGTTATGCATTAGACAAGATGTTACATATGTTGTTGAAAGTTGTGCAGGTTTACTCAAAATTCAGAAGAGAGTATTTGATGCTCTGGCTATAATGCTTCAATATATCAAGGAAGCAAGAGGCTATTGTTTAATATTTTGTGGAGATCCTACAGTTCTTGAAAGATATTATGGTGCAAATTCACTCCATTATTCAGATGAGTCGAAAATTACTATTGTGTATATTCTTATCTTGAAAACGGAGATATTTTTGAAATTAATCTAGCAAGCATGCTTTGCTCGATATACATGAGCTTATTGCATTAGAGAATGCATGCACTCATGATGTGCTTGAAAACCTTCTGGGCAGATCTTTTCATTTGGATGAAGCCAATGTCATCAATATTTCTACTGTGAAAGCCATGCTGCTAAAAAAAATTTATAATGTGAAAAAGCAGACATATTTGTCTGAGAGACAATATTATGAGATATCTCATGGTATAATATCCATGTATTATGTGAAGTCAGAGTTAAATTTGATTGATCCTCTGAATAAACCACTAAGCAAAAAACTTGTGGAGAGTACATCGAGAGGAATGGGATTATGACCAAATCAATAGTCGAAGTGATAGAAACCCAACCTTCATGAACGGAGATCCCGGGAAGGAGGTTCATATGGGATAAACAATTCACTAGACGACTAAGAGGATACTATCAGTTATTCCCTATTCCTATGGTGTACATTGTGATAGTATCATAAGTGGTGAGGTTGAACATACTTGTTCTTAATGGACGTCATAGCCCAAATTGGGTGGTGTACAAAAGCAGTATACACTTGATGATGATCCACCTATATGGGTGTGGAGGTGAGGCTGCTTCCCATGAGATTGTTGGGCAAAATCTCTAGAGCACTCATGAAAATCCAGGTAGACGCATGGCCGAAACGTGTCAACCCGCATGAGCAACAAAGATCAGAAAATGTAGTGTGAGATATGAGTCAATGGTTTCAAAAATAAAGGATTGGTTCATAGGAATTATTATTCCACCAACATTTAGAAACTATATTCATATTCTCTACGTCTTGGTTCATAGTTGATAAGACACCAAGTCTTATGCATTACATTTCCGAGTTCCTTCAAGTGTCGTCTTCGACTTTATTATATGTGTTTTAATATCCTTAATTTCTTTTTTGAAGTTGTGGGGGATGAAAAGAGATAGTTCAAAAAAATATTTGAAATAGTGGAGGATTGTTGGTATCTTTAGATGTATTTCAAATACATTTTAAATATATTCTCATAATTTATTTCTTGAGTGCATGAAGTTTTTATGTAGTCTTTATTTCTCATGCAAATTAAAGTTTGCACGTTACTTGAAATAGGTCAATGTCTGGAATGGACCATTTGCACTTCATGATGTTTTGTATGTAGTATTAAAGTAGAATGATTACACTAATTATTTATAATGGTTTTATTATCTTCTCTCACAATTACTGCAATATGCAATATAATAGCACATACGTTACCATCTCCATTGTCATTGTGCTTTATGTTACTATGTCAATATTTTATGTGTCATACACGTTTCATATGGCAAGAAACTTTTCATTGACATTAGCGTTACCTATGAAGCACCTTTATTTCCTTCGTTAATGTTATTATATTATTATCTTAAGTTTTCTAATCGTTGAGGTATTAGCGTCATAACTCAAAACGTTATGTGTACGTACCCTTATAAATATGGGGCTTTTCCTAGCTGAAAACACACAATCATTCTATCCCTTCTACTCTTTTGAGTGAGTCTATTCTTGAAGGAACGATCTATTGTTGCTCAATAGATCTCGATGTTGGTACGTGCATACCCATCGAGATCTCGTCGTTGTATCATGGAGAGTAGTCGTACCAATACCGATTGCACCAACGGAATCTCCGTAGGGGTACGAATCTATTCTTAAGATCAGTACATTTCGCACGCCTCGGCAAGTTGGTTTGTCTCATCAAATCCAATATTATCTAACCCTCCTTATATATTTATATCTTTATATTTTTATACAATTATATTTATATCTTATTATTTCACCTACATCTCTTAGTGTATGTATCGGTTTAGGATTACGGTTTATAACTGTATGTACCGGCTCTAGGTTATTTCGCATCGATTCAATCTAGAATGGATCATTGGTTGTATGTATCGAATTAAGTTTATATGTATGGATACTGATTAAACGTTGATGGTGATGTGAATTTATGTGTCGATTCTAGGTTATTATGTACATGCACCAATTTGATTTAGAATGGATTTCTATCATGATAAGATTATATATATGAACAGAATTCATATTCTAAATATGATCTCTAAATGTAATATCAGATTCATGGGGTAATACATTTATACAATAGTTCTTATTCAGATCAATATGTCAGAAATTGAATATGTCGGACTCGTAGGGATATTATCAGAAGTTTGATTACCTCTGTTCAAATAAAAAGTGGATGGACACTTTCCGGAGCTTGATCGTACCAGACTTTTTGCAAGGATTCAAAATCATAATTTGAATATTTGATTGGAAGATTGGATTGTTATATCATCAACTTATCATAGCTTTCAATATACATGCATTTTTCTTAAACAGCAAGAAATTCGTATTTAGTACATGGATCTTTTTCGGCATGACCAATGATTTAGGGGGCAATCTGTATAGGTTATGCATAAACTGTACATACATGAATTCAAGCCGTGAATGGTTCTCATGTTTATATTCTACAATCAATGATTGCCAACGTGGATAGTTTGCATTCGACATGGTTTCAGTTTTCTGACACAAGTTAAGTGTTTGTGTTTTTAAACCAATGAAGAATTGGTAGCATAGTTATATTAAATAAAAGATCTCGTAATAATTCTTGGTTTTTTAGAAAGGCGACTTTCAAATTGCGTAAATAAGGCAAACAAGATTTTGGTATTTACATGAGATCCCGTTCACGGACGCGTACAACGTATTATTATTAGATAATCTTTTATTACATAGTTCGAATCAATAAGAAATCATATATAATTATCAGCCTAATAATGATGTCATACTATCTCCGATTTTCCATATTGCTATGTTAAAAAAATAAATACTGCGATTAAACTGGGTATTGTATCGTTGAACCATAGAAAGTATTACCAATTAAGTTGGAGAAATTACCCTGTAAAATATGGTTCTATGGTAACTTGGTACGTTGTAATTTTGGAATTTAGGGTATTCATGTTCAATACAAATAAAGATTCATAAACACCAAAAGTAAAAATCAATGAGATATATTATGGCTAGTAATGTGCATGTTTTAAAACATCGAAAGTGATCTTCATAAGTTTTGATAACTTTAAATAAGAATTTAAGGTACAGTCTCATAAAGAGTCACATGAATGGTCGTAAGTGGTCATATTAGATCAAGGGGCAACGCCACAAGAGGCGTATGGTTGCAAGGAATCAAAGAGGCAAAAGGTAAGTCCTTTACAGTTGTACCTACACTGTCATGTTAATACTGCAAGGGGCAACGCCGTAAGGGGCGTATGGTTGCAAGGAACCACAGGCAAAAGCTAAGTCCTCTACGGTTGTAGCTACACTGTCATGCCATGGACCGCAAGTGCCAACGGCTGAAAACGTATATCAAGATACGTATATGAAAGTTATACAAGGAAATGGTTTATAAATGTAAACCATCATTATTATACAAGAAATGGTTTAATGTGAGAATGGACCATTACAAGTTATACAAGAACTGGTTGTCGAAGGCATGGGGGTTAATATGCAACATGATTTATATTATTTAAGAAGTATGTAATTTGTTATGCATTTTATGAAATAAGCCCCATTAGTTGAAAGCTATGGTTGCCATGCCTACTTATGCAATTTACATATTACACATGCATATCCATGTTTATGAAAGAAGCCAAATTATAGATGATAGGGATCGAACTTAGACATGCACGGGACGTGAAAATTCGAGTACAAGAATTATAACGGATCAAGGACGGTTAGAATACCCATGCATGGACCCCGATGCATACACGACATTAGGCTCATAAAAATTTTATGTTTGTCAATTTCAGGTGAAGAACATTGTTGATTGCATAATCATGATCGTACTACGGATTCCTCGGGATTCCTGACGTAGTATGATTCAACTCGTAAGGATTTAAGGATATCTATATGCCTACATGAACTGTTGAGATCACTACAAACTGGACAGCCTTTGGGGACGGTTATTGGGGACGGTCAAATAGCAACCGTCCCCTATACTACTTTAGGGGACGGTTGTTTGCTGCCCGTCCCCTATGTAAAGGTTTAGCGACGGTCGGTTATGACCGCTCCCTTTTACATGACCATTAGGGACGGTTATATGACCGTCCCCGGAACAAGCCTTTAGGGGACGGTCATAACCGTCCCTGTTACTTCACTGTGACCGTCGCATATAATTAAAAGTAAAGGGGACGGTTGTAACCGTCGCTTATGGTTTAGTTTTATGGGACGGTTGCATAACCGTCCCTACAACCTCTGTAAAGGGCGCGCTGGGGAAAATGTCTGTAACCATAGGGGACGGTCAACTCGCGACCGTCCCCGATTATAATTATAAGGGACGGTTGTAACCGTCGCTTTAAATAAAAATTATCAGAGGGGACGGTCCACTTATAACCGTCGCCGATTATTAGTAAAAGGGACAGTCGAACGACCGTCCCCGATGGTAATAAACCCATCCCCGTCGAACCCATCTTTCTCATTCCGATGGTATGCGACGGTTGTAACCGTCCCTTCTACTCTGCAGGTCTTTTGCGACGCCAACAGAAGCCTGGAATAGTCTATAGCGACGCCAACAGAAGACTATTAGGGACGGTTGTAACCGTCCCCTCTAGTAGGGCAGACGCGACGGTTGAAACCGTCCCTTATACACTTATGTTGGCGTCGCTATAGACGCTATGGTAAAGGGGACGGTTACAACCGTCCCATCTGAGCAACGCATGCGACAGGGATAACCGTCCCCAAAAGTTTTCTGGGGCCGTCTCAAAATGTTGACGACCATTAGGGACGGTTGCTAATCGTCTCTAATAGCCTTCGTGTAAGGGACGATTACAACCGTCCCCAATGGTGAATTAAATGAGACGGTTGTCAAAAGCGTCCCATATAGTCAAATGAGACGGTGGCTGACGGGACGGTTTAGGAACCGTCCCCGTTGATCAGAGGGAACGGTTCTAAAGACAAAAAGGACGGTCTTCGACCGTCCCCTTAGACCCACCCGCCTGTAGTGGATGTTGTTTTAAATTCTTAGAGTAGTTTTTGCAAAAATACCCCAGTTGGAGTTGTAATAATGGAACTCTTTGTTGAATAGACTCTTTGTGGATTTGATATTATCTCTGCCCAATGATTACCATGCATATTTTTCGGTAACGGTTCGGTTGCGTGATCTACTATCGCATGCTTCCGCCGGTCGACAAGACCTGTTCCGTTACATCTTTCGATGCTTGTTGTTGCACATTCTTCCTGACTGCTGACAATACAATATAGTGGGCTTTAGCACAAACCTACTGCATCCTTCTAGCAAATCCAGAATAAGATTTTTTTCTGCCTCTTCTCTAATACCATCCTTCACAGGAAGTCCAGCATAGATAATTATTGTAGAAGTACCTGTGTTTTTGAAACCATGGAAGCCTCTACGTCTCACATTTACAAACCCAAAGCTGCGAAACAGAAGCTTAAATTTTGAAAACTGTATATAATTTAGAACAATGGAAAAAAACAGGCACACGTACTCAGGTTGTTCAAACTGCTGAGTAACTCAAGCAGTGAAGTTTACAGAGAATTAAATTTGCATGGAGCGTGGATTTTTAGGGCATGTTTGGTTACAGGGTTGGGTTGGGTTGAGGTATCCTCATGTCAATAGTAGCTGTTTGGAGGGTTGGAATGGTTGAAATGATAATTGTGATTTGATGTGACATTGATTATGTGTTATATTAATTTTTTAATGATTATAATATATTTTTTATGTTAATAAGTGTATTTGAACAAGGTTAAAAATCATTGTAGTAAAGAAATTGTAGGGTCAATACAAGTAATCCCAACTCTGAAATGCAGGGTTGGAGCTAGGGTTATGTCAGGGTAGCCCGGGGTACCCTGGCAACCAAACAGGCCCTTAATGTTGACCCCATCCCGCTGTTCAGCGGAAGAGGAAAGATTGGAGATGGAGATAAGTATAAATAGTCAGATGAACGGAGCCGACTTAAAAAGAACGAAACTTTCACAGGAATCACAGCTAGTGAGAGGCAATGGAGATGAATCCCAGATTATGTTGGATTTTGATTTGATTAGTCTATATTGTGATAATTATTCGTGACGGTACCCAAGTGCTAGATAACTTTTCTGTACATATGCCTATCCAATTGCTAGATGAGTACAAATAGTCAGATGAACAAAGTCAGCTCATCAAGAGCGAAGATTTCACAGTCAGTGAGAGTTAATGGAGGTGGAAACCCAAGTTAAGTTAGATTTTGATTTGATTAGTTGTTTTTTAAGTTAACCATATATGCCAGTTTGGAGCCCATTTTTTGATTTTATTTCAGTTCAGCGTTGCTTGAGCCTTATTAATCTAATTTAATAGTAAAGTCAATTCCGTTTAGTATTACTATTCAAAACTTGAAATTTAATTGGAGGCAACTGATAATTGGCACACTTAAAGTTGGGAGAGCATGTGTTTATTATTGCTGTAATTTCTTTAAGGGCGACTTCTAGAAGTAGAGGGTCCCCATGACAGTTTATTATCCATATACACATGTTACGAGGAACAACCTAAGTTGACCTTCAAACCCAAGTTGGAGTTTTTTTCTGGCCTTCCCTCCTTTCTCGGTGGTATTGGGTTTAGGGTTCTAAGGATGGATGTGCAGCAGAGTCTGCGTAAGCTTTTGATTCGCTCGATCATGATCGAACGGTTCGCACGATTTTGCACTTTTTGTGGGCCCGCACCGTGTAAAATCGTGCGAACTGTTTGATCAAGATCGAGCGGCTCAAGCGATTGCAGCAAGCACAACACCACTGCAGAGGATCCACTCTCTTATTTGAGTATCCATATCGCTCCTAATTTCTCCTCTTTACTGGTCAAATAAATGGTAATCCTCTATTTCAATGGTTCCATTTAACTTTGAAGGAGAATCTTCCTTCTCTTCAAGTGTTGGAGCAACATCAGCCATATGGCTTACCTGGGATTTGGATTCAGGAGAACACACTCGTAGTGGTGCCGAGAGAGATGCGAAAGAAGTCGTGGGAGGACAATGATTCCAAGTTCAAGGCCGCTTTTAAAATGATCGACATGGTATATTAGGTAGAGGAAAGGGAGCATACTTCATGAAGTTGGTAACCTTACCTACTTCATGCCCATTTTTGATCAACTTTTTTTATTTTTTTTTGGAAATACCACCATGTATGAAAATAACTATATCCTCCTAATGTGTCATTCCAATTTTGTCGGAAACAGAGACTCCTAGGCCCTCTATCTAGGACATGTCGATTACAGCAATTCTAAGACCGTTAAAATTACCTCTTATATATGGAGGGTATATGAGTCTCTGTTTTCGACGAAATCAGAATGACATATTAGGAGGATATAGTGATGAAAATTCATGGCGGCATTTAAAAAAAATGACCAAAAATGAGCATGAAGTAAGTACGATTATATACTTCATGAAGTAGGCTCCCTTTACTCTATTAGGTATATAACATTCACATATATAGTGATTTTCCAATAGTGATTAACAACAACATTGTTGTACAAAAAATAAGATGGGATCCCTTTTTGTCACGTCTCAAAATCAGGACCTTAATTGACACTTTATGTATAGAAGTACTGGATTTTGTGCAAGTTATCCTATTATCAATTTTTTTCTCGAATCTTTATGAATTCAAAAATCCAATTCTAATGTAAAAAATAAGTCATTATCTCTTAAATAGATCGAATTATACTGAGAAACTAGAAAATGAACACGCGCTTCTTGGCGGGATGCTATCGGAAATCAATATTAAATTTTTAGTGTAATGAAATGTGAAAAAATATGAAAATAAAGCTAGATTATTTCTACGTATCTTGGAACAAAAATTAAACTTTATATTAAGACTTTAGCGTCTTCAAAATATTAGTATGGCCCAGATCTCAAAATTTTAAATTTTTTCGTGATACAAACTTACAACTAACATTTTAGTAAATTTTTATTTTTATTGCTTAAAAAAGGTTATTGTAACGCGTAGTTTTTTACCATAACTTATCTAAATCAGATCAAAGAGCATGCTTGGATCCTCAGACCATTGAGGATTTCAATTAAACACAACTAAAACTTCAGGTGATAGTAGATAAACAACAAAAAATGCGGTTCAAACCTTATAATTACAATTTTTATTTCTAAAAAATTGCATAACGTAACATAATAATTATAAAAGGTGTTATCTCGGTGAAGTAATGCACTTTGATATGCATTTTCGACCTCTATTAGGAATAATATTTTGTCTTTTCAGGAACAAATGTTAAGCAAATCTCATATTATTTAATATAGGGGAATCCATGTGTTCTTCATTTGATCAATTAATAAGTAACAGAATTTTACTTCTCTTATTACATACAATCTAATTCCGATTAGTCAATAGCATCCAGAATCTAATGCAATCATTAAAAAGTCAGGTGTTGTTTTTTTACGGTCAGAGATAATACCATCTTTTTTTATAAAACCAACTTAAAAAAGTAGGAAGAAAATATCAATGGCTGACGGCGTGGTCTTCCTCATCAACGAAGCAATGGACATGTGCCTACCACTTTGAATCATAGTTATTCCATCCTAAATGATACACTGCCCACTGATCCCCTTTCTGTTCCCGTTCTCGTATCTATATGTTGCAGCATTTCCTACCTGTCAAAAAATACACCACTCATTTAATTTCTGCCAACAAATTATCAACCGAAGAGTACAATGAATACTTTTTTTTGTTTGGTAAGATTTTCTATGTATTAATGACAAAATATTGCAAAAAGGGTCCGATGGGAAGCTTTACAATGTAGAGTTGAAAGAAAGGGGAGAAAAGAAAAAAGAAAAAGCGAGGTTTTGATTGAACCCAAAAAGCGTAAAAACTTGGGATCAATGTTAATTTCCTAGAATACGCACTGCTTGCATAATGGATCGTGTAATAGTAGTGGCAGAAGAGGAGCGAGATGAAACTCAACGGTGATTTCTTTCGCCCCAAATTTTCGAGACTGTGGCAGCAACGACGCAAGATAGTCCCCGACGAACAGAAACATTAGAATAAACATTAATCCAATCCAATATGTCTTCAAGAGAAGAAGCCTGAGGCAATGGCAGGGCTAGTATGGAGCGAGTAGCCTTCCAGATCCCTAGGGCGACTGGACGGCGGAAGAGAAGATGATCACGTGACTCTAGCTGGTGGAGATAGAGATCGCATTGGGAATGTCAAGCGAATCCATGCTTGGAGAGCCCATCATGATGGGCAACTGGTTAAGGGTGGTTCTGTAGAGAGTGTAGATCGAATGTTGCAGAGAACGAGAACCCTCATTCGGATGGAAGCCAAACATAAGGATAGGAGCCACCTCCCATAGCTCCATGAACAGTGTCCCACTCCAAAGAATCAACTTCCACATAGGGGCAAATGAAGTAGAAGACACCATCCAAAAAAAAGTACAGTGTAAGTACTTGGAGCGCGGGAAGCATGCCCAGATGGATGAATTGGGGGGTGAGAATCCTACACACCCAAGACATCCCCGTAACTTTACGAATGGAGACTATAGAATGGAGGAACAATCCATCCTCCGCCTTATGGAGGCAGAGAGTGTCCTAAACGATCTCATGATGCCCATAACCCCACAAAAAATCCGCACAAAGCATATCCACCTTTCTTGCAGTGCTCGTCAGAATGATGATGCCGACTGCATAGTATTGGACCACACCAATGATCACTGAATTCAACAACTGTAAGAGACCGACAAAGGATGGGTCATTGTTTTCCAGCAACAAAGCAAGGTCATCATTCTATCCTCCAACAATCTCACACATGCAATGCGATCATAGGAGGAAGCCAACAACATGCCCAGATAAGTAGTAGGCAAAAGTGTCGAAGAATTCCCATATGAAGGCATGTAGCAAAGTCATCTGGAGAGTATGAAGGGCGGAGAAGCTTACTCTTATGGGCATCCATAGAGAGACCAGAGATGGAGTGGAATGTATTAAGGATCTCCTTAACCTTGAGTAGAGATGCAGACGAGGCCTCACAAAAGAATAACATATCATCAATGTATATGAGATGGTTGGGCGCCAAAGAACGTCGCATACATAGTGGATGCAAATGCCCATAAGCCACTGAGTCATCCACCAAGCAAGAGAGAGACTTCATGTCGACCACATAGGAGAGGACTAAAAGGATCACCCTGCCTTAGCCCCCTCATACCTCGGAACAATCCATAATGAGACCCATTCACCATAACTAAGAAGGAGGTAGTGGATATGCAATTAGCGATCCAAGTGAGGCAACGTTGCCCAAACACCATGTTTCCTAAGCTCTGCATAGTGAAGGATTGCTCAACAGAATCAAAAGCTTTGGATAGATCAATTATAAGGCAAGCATGTGGAGAGTTTGCCTTCCTACGATCGAATCCAACCGCAAGTTCTTGTGCAAGATGCAAGATGTCTCCAATGGAGTGACCCTCGATAATGGTCGTTTGGTTATGTGACATCCGATCAGGGAGGACCACCGCCAACCGAGTTGCTAACACTTTGAAAAAACTGGTTCAGATCTAGTTCTTGGTCTTCGCCCTCATCCCAGGTTTATGTGAAGGAATCCAGGTATACCAACTCTCAGTATTAATAATAACATCAAGGAAAAATGGATGATTCAAATCTGCAGGTTTTCTTCGTCACGTTCTAGGTATCGCGACGCTCCTCAATGAATGAGGGTTGGATTGCAAGTAGAACTCAATCTCGAAGATAGGAATCTTGGCTGGATGTTAACGATAGAACTATGAATGAGGAAGTTACCGATGGGTGAAGGATCGAGCTCCAAACCTCCAGCTACTGTGCATGGCTTGAAGATGTTCATGTGTGTGATGTAGCATAGAAAATGTATGGATTCGAAGATGAATGATGTTTATAGAAGTAAAAAATTTACGTCGTTAAAAATAAATAAATAAAATTAAACCCAAATAAAAATTTGAATAACGACAACAATTGTAAGAAAAAAACCTTCTCAGATTCAGGAAAATCAATACATTACCTAAACGCTCTTACATGCAAGACCAAGGGAAGAACTACACGGGTCCATACAACAAGCAACACTCCTTAAACAGAAAGAATGGCAAAAAACACAAGATACCAAATAGAAAAAACATGCAGCATTGCTTGTGCTTGCATGTCATCTGAACAACATTGGTAATACTGATGAATCTCGTATTCATCACTCTAAATCTCATTTATTAAGCTCAAATCCCTAAAAATCAACAGCATTCTTGCATCTATTTTGCATAATTAACATTCATGCATGTTTCCATAAGAATGGCATTTTAGCACAAAAATCTGCATAAAATAAGAAGCCAAAAATCCAAGCCAAAATGACCTGTAAATAGCCTAACTTCCCTAATTTTTAACCCATTCATGCTAACTCCAAATGACCCAAAACCACATCCATTGTGTACATATCACTAACAAGAATAAAGGAAAAATACAAAAAAAATAACTAACCCAAATAAGTGGACCAAAAACCCAAACCCTAATTTCAGGATTTTCGGACTAAAAGCCACATATCTTCTCCATCAAGTGTCCGATTTAATCCTACTCACTTTTGAACTAATGTGCATTCAATTACCTTCAAAACAAGACCAAGTTCAAGTGAATCGGAGCTTGTATGTGAAAGTTGGGTTTTGGGCCTCTTTTGTACATTGTATATTTTCGCGGTTTTTGACCTTGTATTTTATGTATATATTTTCTTAATCAATAAAAATCCAAAAAAAATACAATTAAGTGTCTTTATTTATCTCTGATTTTACCGTAATTTTTCCGGATTTTTATCTGATCAAAAAAATGACATAAAAATTACAAAACCCCAAAATTAAGGTATTCTATGTACATAGGATACCCCAAAAATTCACTTTGTGCAAATGATCGATTTTGGTTTTGATGTCTTCATGAAAGTTGTAGATCTCATCGAGACGAGCAATTTTCGAAGAAAGTTTTTCGATCCGAGGTCATTTACTATTTATTTTCGATTTTACAAGATATTTATTTTCGGAATTTTCTGGTGCTGACACGTGGCTGCACCTGGTGCCGCCACGTGTCAGCCATTTTTGGCACTATTATATATTCGTTTTATAAAAAAAATTAAAATTAAAACCGCACGTGCGAGGCGCGTGCCTCCCAGGCACGCGCCACGCACGTGCCTCGCCTGCTATCCCTTTGACCCGCCACGTGGAGCCTTTCTGGCCGCCCGATCTCGGTCGATCGGATGACCAGGGCTCGTCTTCCTCCTCCGCATCCCTTTCTCAAATCTGGCACCGCCGTCGACCCCGCAAGCTCGCTGCGAATCCCGCCAATCTCCTCCAATCGGATCCCCATCTCCGATCCGCTTCTCCCCATCATCTCGCACCGCCTCCCCGCGCATCTCATCGAATCAATCCCCGCGATCATCCCCTCGTCAAATCTATCGCTGATTCCCCATCGCCCCCGATCTCCTTCCATCTCCGGCACCATTAGACATCCTATTTAAAGAACCGCTCCGCCGACGAGCCTCTCCATCCGCCGACTGCACACGAGAGAGCCTCGTGGCGGTGACAGCACCACGAAGCGCCTCCTCCGGCGCGATCCGACCCCTCCGGTCGTAGCCGCGCCTCCACGCGCGCTCCAGCTCCGGCCTCCTTCGATCGCCGTCGAGCCAGTTACCCCCGACGATCAACATCACCACTTCATCGAGCTTCACCTCCTATCTCCGCCACAGACAACGTCGTGCTCCTCCGCCGCAACAGACTTGGCTTCGAAGCGCGCCACCACCTTCGTCTCCGACCTGCTTCGCCACCGACTACGCAGCCACCGCTTTCTCCATCAACGCTCCAGCTCCGCCTGCCGCTCCATCAACGCCAACGCCCAGGAGCATAACCACCGCAGGAGGCGGTGGTTCTCCAGCCCACGTCACCGGCACCGCACTTGGGCTGCCCCTCTGCCCCTACGCCGCCTCGCCCATCTCCGCCGGGTCCGACCCGAGACCCCCTCCACGCGCCTTGCACGTGGACAGGGGGGACCGCTCATCCCCACGGGTCACGTGCGGGGAACGTGACCGCGTGGGTCATTTGCATACAGGCCCCTGAAGAGCCCCCTATTTGCGCACGTGTCCAACCGCCTAAGGAGCACGTGCGCCGCACGTGACAACTTGGAGATTTTACAGAAAGGCCCGGGATTCCTTCCTATTTGCATTCCAGTCCACTGCCCAGAGGGCACGTGCTATGCACGTGCTCCTCTGGCCAAATTGCAAAAGAAACCCCCGCCAGTTTAGGTAACTACAAACAAGTCCCCCTTTGCATTTTTATTTCTTGAGTTATATTGCATCTGTACCCTTGTGTTCCCTTGTGATTTTGGACCTTCTCTTTACATTATTTTATCAATCGAAAAATAGCATGATGTTTGTTAATTGATTCTCTACGCTTTGACATGTTATGGGTATTTTTCTGATTGATTATTAATTAATAAATAATTGTTGTGTGGAAATTTACATATTTGCCCATTTCTTGCTCTGAAATTGATAGTTGATTAACCATTGCTCTAAAAATTCCTGAAAAATCACATCTTTAATCGTTCTTAACATCGTGCCCAAAAAGAATTGAATTTGCATGCATATTTTGCTCTATAAAAACCATCTTGCATCTTTTAGTATTTAATTTTTAATAGGTATTAAACCCCACATTTTCGAGGTTTAGGATTTTTATGAGATCCATCACCTAGTGATAGATCTTAGATAATTTTATTTCTTGAAAATAATAGGTTTAATATTTGTTATAATTAAATATTGAAAATCATTCTGTTTGCATTTAAAAATCCATAAAAAAATTCATATTGCATCCAAAAATTCCAAAAAAATTACAGTGCACCCATTTCATCATAATTTACATTGTGGCCAAGTCTCGTATTTTTCGGACATCGTTTGATTGAAATTTACATTTTAATCCCTAAAATAAGGCCAAATTTGCATTTTGCATCCTTTATTGCATTGAAAATTCAAAAAAAAAACCGCCTCGAAAACCGAACACGAACTTTGATAGACCTAATTCTAGGTTGTTCCTTTGCCTCCTTGTGATCGACCTTGGGACTTGCCCAAGTAAAATAAACATAAAACCACGAGATTAAAAATTGAAAAACTTATTTGTGGTATTTTCTTGATCGTTTCCGATTGCCGCCTACAACGCACGACACGATAAAAACAACTTCTTAAAACAGGCATCTTCGGATACGTCAGATGACGCCGTTGCCGGGGAGGCAAACGGCTTAGATTTTTGTCTAAAAATTTTTCATTCGGTTTTCCGCATTCGGGTAGTCTGACCCCCGAATTTTTCATTGTAAATTTCATTTTCCTGCAATTTATTTTCAGCCTTTATTTTTTATATATTTTTGAGTCACTCTCTTACATTTTCTCTCTTATTTTTCTTGCGAGGTACCTTGTACGTGGAGCGGTTTTTCAATTACCGACGCAACTTCACCGACTTTTGCATAAAACCGCAATTAATTTAAGATCGAGTCGAGTCGTGAGAGAGCGTAGAGTCTAGGTTTTTAATTCCTGCAATTTTGAAATTTTTGTAATTTTACAGCGGTGTCCGTTTGGACTCTCGCGTGTGTAACAAGACCTCTAACTTTATTCTGTGGTGTGTCGTGACCTGTTTCACTCTCCGGAGAGGGTGGGGCCCGACTTGAGTGGCGATTAGGATAGACCTGCACATATGGCTCTTAGAGCATTTATATTTTTGCTTGTGCTCGTAGGATCTTAAGCCACACTGCTCTTTAATTGAGACGCACATAGATCGTTCAACTTAGCCAAATTTAAATCAATTCTATCCGCTAATAGAACTTTCTGCTTAGGTGCGGTTTTTTCCATCGGTTTGCACATCATATAGAATATTTTTTTTTTAAATTCTGTCTAGCATCCCACATGGAGATTGCGAGGATTCACTGTAAGTCTTCTAACTGAGCATTCATCGTAGTTTTCCGCGTGCATCGGCTTTTCCCGAACTCCTCTCTCTTGTTTTATAACATAACTTTAAAGGAAATTAGGACTGGACGGTAGACGTATATTTGTGCTCATCTAATTTTTCAGTGATCACCTCATTAAAATCGGGACTGCTAAATATATCTGATCTCAAATAACCCATAAAATCAAGAATTTTTTGCGGGAGAGTAACCCCGACCTTGGATGTTCTATTTTTCTCAGTGAGCGAGAGACGACACTTAAGGATAGAGCCCAGAATCCGAAATTTCATCTCGCTAACAAGATTGTCTTTTCACCATTTAAAATTGACAAGAAAATTGGTCGAACTCTTACGACCTTCACTGTGTGAGTTGGTGAAAAAGAATTTTGTATTGTGTTTGATTTGATCAACATCCATCTCTTGAATGGAAAATTGTGGTAATTTCTGTTCAGACTCAGCGAACCCTTTTCTAACTACCACAAACTTTCCAATCTCAAATCCTCTGAGCCATTCCTACTCAGAACCACCTTGGGTTCAGGGATACCTTCCCCTAGAATCTTCATCTTATAATTCTCTTCAAACTATTGACTCATATTTTTCACAATCTGAAGGTGAAAAGAAGACTTCACAAAAAATGCCTCCAAAGAAGCCCAATCCTGAAGATGACCAAAATGAAGATCCGATGCAAATGATTCTCGCAAGACTGGCTGCATCTGAGCAACAGCAAAATTTGATGAGGGAACAATTGGAAAGAATGAATGCAGAGAAGAACCACCAATGGACGCTGCATATAATCCCCGACAACGGCGCCATCTGACGTATCCGAAGATGCCTGTTTTAAGAAGTTATTTTTATCGTGTCGTGCATTGTAGGCGGCAATCGGAAACGATCAAGAAAATAAAACAAATAATTTTTTCAATTTTTAATCTCGTGGTTTTATATTTATTTTACTTGGGCAACTCCCAAGGTCGATTACAAGGAGGCAAAGGAACAACCTAAAATTAGGTCTATCAAAGTTCGTGTTCGGTTTTCGAGGCGGTCTTTTTTTTTGGAATTTTCAATGCAATAGAGGATGCAAAATGCAAATTTGGCCTTATTTTAGGGATTAAAACGTAAATTTCAATCAAATAATGTCCGAAAAATGCGAAACTTGACCACAATGTAAATGACGATGAAATGAGTGCACTGTAATTTTTTTTGGAATTTTTGGATGCAATATGAATTTTTTATGGATTTTTAAATGCAAACAAAATGATTTTCAATATTTAATTTTAATAAATATTAAGCTCCACATTTTCAAGGTTTAGGATTTTTCTGAGATCCGTCACTTAGTGATAGATCTCAGATAATTTTGATCCTTGAAAATAAGTAGGTTTGATATTTATTAAAATTAAATATTGAAAATCATTTTGTTTGCATTTAAAAATCCATAAAAAATTCATATTGCATCCAAAAATTCCAAAAAAAATTACAGTGCACTCATTTCATCGTCATTTACATTGTGGCCAAGTTTCGCATTTTTCGGACATTGTTTGATTGAAATTTACGTTTTAATCCCTAAAATAAGGTCAAATTTGCATTTGCATCCTTTATTGGATTGAAAATTCCAAAAAAAAGACCGCCTCGAAAACCGAACACGAACTTTGATAGACTTAATTCTAGGTTGTTCCTTTGCCTCCTTGTAATCGACCTTGGTACTTGCCCAAGTAAAATAAATATAAAACCACGAGATTAAAAATTGAAAAACTTATTTGTGGTATTTTCTTGATCGTTTCCGATTGCCGCCTACAACGCACGACACGATAAAAACAACTTCTTAAAACAGGCATCTTCGGATACGTCAGATGGCGCCGTTGCCGGGGAGGCAAATGGCTTAGATTTTTGTCTAAAAATTTTTCATTCGGTCTTCCGCATTCGGGTAGTCTGACCCCCGAATTTTTCATTGTAAATTTCATTTTCCTGCAATTTATTTTCAGCCTTTATTTTTTATATATTTTTGAGTCACTCTCTTACATTTTCTCTCTTATTTTTCTTGCGAGGTACCTTGTATGTGGAGCGGTTTTTCAATTACCGACGCAACTTCACCGACTTTTGCATGCACTTGAACTTGGTCTTGTTTTGAAGGTAATTGAATGCACATTAGTTCAAAAGTGAGTAGGATTAAATCAGACACTTGATGGAGAAGATATGTGGCTTTTAGTCCGAAAATCCTGAAATTAGGTTTTGGGTTTTTGGTCCACTTATTTGGGTTAGTTATTTTTTTTGTATTTTTCCTTTATTCTTGTTAGTGATATGTACACAGTGGATGTGGTTTTGGGTCATTTGGAGTTAGCATGAATGGGTTAAAAATTAGGGAAGTTAGGCTATTTACAGGTCATTTTGGCTTGGATTTTTGGCTTCTTATTTTATACAGTTTTTTGTGCTAAAATGCCATTCTTATGGAAACATGCATGAATGTTAATTATGCAAAATAGATGCAAGAATGCTGTTGATTTTTAGGGATTTGAGTTTAATAAATGAGATTTAGAGTGATGAATACGAGATTCATCATCCCCCTATACTTAAACCATGCTCGTCCCTGAGTATCAAAAAGAAATGCCATGCGGTGAAATGAGATTGGGTTCCATACCAAGACCATGAGCTGAAGGTGAAAGTGAACCTAAACTCAACCTTTGGATTATTTGTGTGTCGGAACTTCTGTGAGACTTAGAATTTTAAAATCAACAGCCCTCAAGTTCTACACATCATTGCTACAGTTTCGGCTCAGAAGTCATCTTAGATCAATCATCTTCCCAAAGTATACCCTATGAACATTGAATAACCGACTCATGTGTGTGAAAGGTTTTAGCTCTTCCCATTCAGAATGTCGGACTCCCATGCTCCTCTCCTCTCCAGTAACTCGTCCTCGGGGAGTCAGGTATTTCCTTCTAAGGTCTGTCGCGCTGTGTTCACAATCGAATGAGGGAGAAGATAGAAGAAAGAGAAAAGAACTGGATGGTGGCCAGTGTAGTCACCTCTCCTTGTGAAGATGGTCAGTGTAGCCGAGTCTCCACCAAGATCTGCAGGTTTCTTGAAGCTTGGACCTTTTTGGTCAGATTTTTATTTGGTAGAATGCTTCTTTGTATTTGGAATTTTTGGTGGTTCTGCTTGGATCTTGTTGTGCCCCTACGGATATAGCATCTTTTTGTTCCGTACATTTTTTTGGGGTCTTAGAAAAATTGTGCCCAGCCGTCCATCCCTTTTCCGAAGCTTTATTTCAACCCGTACTCCGGTCTTTAGATTTCCACGCTACCAGAAAAGAAACTTACACAGTCTTCCAACATCTCGTCTGAGTTGAGCTAAGTGCATAGTGCGAGAGTACAAATTAATTCCTTATTCCAGAGTTGTACCCAGAATGAAGAGACCAAGTTAGACACTAAGAGTCAAACGTTGTACATTGTCATGTGGAACTCAAAGAATTAAGTCAAATACCTGAAGACTCTAAAATCCTATTTTTCGGTGAAGTTCCTCTGAAAATTAGGTGGATTAAGGTCAAGTCCAGACCACTCTCGGTTTCGGCTCATAACTCGGTTCAGAACCCAAAGACTTTTCACATATGCAAATGCGATGCTTGATGAAATGCGAGTGTGTGAAATGCAGACACATTTTTTATTTTGATTTATATGCAAAAATGAATAAGAAGCCATTTTTTTTCAAAAAATTTGGGCAAAGTCAGTGTTAGTAGCAAAACTCTTTTTTTTAATACCCATCCCGTAAATACATATAGACTTATGCGCAAGTACGAGGTATGGCAAAAATATATACATAGTATATATACAGACCCCCCTATACTTAGCGAGTGCTGTGTCCTCAGAGCACAAGAAGCGTAATGAAGACATAGCTCGGGCTAAGCGTAAGGGAGAAGAATAATTCAATGGTTCGCCCCCCTATACTTAGACTGTGAATAGTCTAAGTATAGAAGAAGAGCGCAAAAAAGAGGCGGACGGGATATGTAAATGAGGAGAGTATAAACAGATGGGTGACGGTTCCCCCTATACTTAGGCTTTGGTCAGCCTAAGTATAGAAGAAGGATGGATATGGAGTGAGCGAGAGGTCGGAATGTGATGAGGGAAATGGTATATACAGATGGCATCGGTCCCCCCCTATACTTAGGCTTTGGTCAAGATAATCAGAGTATGTTGCTCCAGGGTGCGACCATGCAAATGTCTCAGGATCGTAGTAGAAGGGTTTGTCTATTTTGAAATCTGCGGGAATTGAGATATCGGGGAGAGTCTCTAAACCAATAGTCTCATTAACAAACGCAATCTCAGGTGTAGCAGCGGGGTAGGGGCTCTTCTACCGTTTCATGGTTGCGGTTGTTGGGTACTTTGTGGGTTACCTCAGAAAATCGTGGTTCCTCAAAGACTGTATCAGATCGTAGTGATTCCAATGCTGTAAAATTTATTTCCCGAGTCTCACAATCGATACTCGCCTTGGCCAATGCCAAGAATGGTTTTCCGAGAATGATTGGAGACTGGGTGAATTCTCCTTAATGCTCAATATCAAGATCGTGAATTCTACCTTGAGCGGAGTACCTTGGAATTTCATGATGACAGAAATGGTTCCTCTCGGCCTTTTTATCGATCGGTCCGCTAATTGTACAATCTGTCGTATCTTCTGAATTGGTCCGAGTTTGAGTTCCTGAAATACAGAGGTCGGGAGGATATTGATTGGTGAATCGTCATCAATACGAGCATGTGTGAAAATTGTGTCTTTGATTTCACAGTCAAATCTGGGCAACCGCTTCACTATGCGGCTCTTGGTTTTTCTCCTCAACACTAAGGAGGAGGCCATTGACAAGATATGTCTTTCAGTTTTTGTTCTAATCCGTCCCGACTTTTTGACAATTACTTCGTCTGTTAAAAATTTCTTAAGGTCGGGGAAGTGTTCAATGGCCTTTATAATGGGAAGTTCAAAAATCAAGTATTTTTCCAGTGCTTCCCGTAAAGCAGGATCCAAATTCCTCATATCTTCTTCAGATTCAATTTTTATGAGTTTTTCTGGATTTTCAATTTTTTTTGTATTTTCTGTGTGGTGTGGCGATGTGGTGTCTTCCTTAGATGAGAAGGGGCCTTGATATTCAGAGTTTGGGTCAGATGCATAGTCATTCCTAGGGGAATAATAAGCAGAGGTGTTGATATTAGACTCATCCCTAGGTTTTTGAATATCCTTCAAATTTTCATCATGGGATCCAGTCATTTCCTCATTTAGTTTTACACCCGATCCACCGTAGAATGAGATTACTCGGTCGGCAAATTTTTGAAATCTATCCTCCATCAATTCAAATCTTGTTTTTATCCTCGAAACATTATCCTCACAATTTTGTTCATGATCAACCACGGGAGCACTCGGATTTTGTTCAATGATTCCGTCTTCCATTTTTCTGTACGTGCGGAGAGGAAAATTTCTTGGAATATCCATTATACGATCATTTCTTGAAAATTTCTCCTCCAAAATTATGGAAGGAGGCTGCTCATATGGTACAGGCATGTGTATTTGATCTGAGTATAGTTCAGTCCTTTGATCATGATTGATCAGCTCTTGATATTGTGGAGTCAACATACAGGGTTTATATGTGTCTAGGAGGTTTGTCCAGTCCTCTGTATGGGTTTCATGTCTGACGAGGAGTCTGTCGTGGTAAATCCAACACTGATGATCATTAAGTGCATGTCCTTCCATCTGGGTTTGGTTTCTCTGCCAGCCATGAGATTTAAAGGGATTTTGATCTTGAAATATTTCATTGAAAAGATATTGAGAATGAGGTGGTTCAGTCCAAGATGGTAAGTGGTCATTTCCGGTTGGATGTTTTGAGTAAGGATTCAATGTGGTGGCCGAATTCATTTGCGGTTGAAAGTTTCCCACAAATGTTGGAGGATTACTAATAGAAGAGGATGTAGTTGATTTGGGCCAAACCGAGACAGATTTGTTTTCATGGTGATGTTCGGTCATTTTTGAAGGAGTTGAGAGAAATGATGGGTTGGATCTGAAATTTGGAAAGATTTCCATGATGGGACTAAAATCAAGAGATGAGAGAGATGTTTGTATAGGATAGAAATTTTATCAAATGTGTGGTTGTTGATCTTCGATATCGGTTGACGCACACCAATACAAACCCAAATCAAACCCTGGATTCACCAACTCACATAATGAAGCCGTAAGAGTTCGGCTATTATCTTTTCAATTTTAGTTGGTGATAAATCAATCTTGACAGAACATTAGCGAGCTGAAATTTCGGATCTGGGCTCTAGCCTTAAGTGTCGTCTCTCGCTCACTGAGAAAAATAGAACATCCAAGGTCGGGGTTACTCTCCCGCAAAAATTCTTGATTTTATGGGTTATTTGAAATCAGATATATTTAGCAGTCCCGATTTTAATGAGGTGACCCACAAAGTACCCAACAACCGCAACCATGAAACGATAGAAGAGCCCTACCCCGCTGCTACACCTGAGATTGCGTTTGTTAATGAGACTATTGGTTTAGAGACTCTCCCCGATATCTCAATTCCCGCAGATTTCAAAATAGACAAACCCTTCTACTACGATCCTGAGACATTTGCATGGTCGCACCCTGGAGCAACATACTCTGATTATCTTGACCAAAGCCTAAGTATAGGGGGGACCGATGCCATCTGTATATACCATTTCCCTCATCACATTCCGACCTCTCGCTCACTCCATATCCATCCTTCTTCTATACTTAGGTTGACCAAAGCCTAAGTATAGGGGGAACCGCCACCCATCTGTTTATACTCTCCTCATTTACATATCCCGTCCGCCTCTTTTTGCGCTCTTCTTCTATACTTAGACTATTCACAGTCTAAGTATAGGGGGCGAACCATTGATTTATTTCTTCTCCCTTACGCTTAGCCCGAGCTATGTCTTCATTACGCTTCTTGTGCTCTGAGGACACAGCACTCGCTAAGTATAGGGGGGTCTGTATATATACTATCCGAAGATGCCTGTTTTAAGAAGTTGTTTTATCGTGTCGTGCATTGTAGGCGGCAATCGGAAACGATCAAGAAAATACCACAAATAAGTTTTTCAATTTTTAATCTCGTTGTTTTATGTTTATTTTACTTGGGCAAGTCCCAAGATCGATCACAAGGAGGCAAAGGAACAACCTAGAATTAAGTCTATCAAAGTTCGTGTTCGGTTTTCGAGGCGGTCTTTTTTTTGGAATTTCAATGCAATAAAGGATGCAAAATGCAAATTTGGCCTTATTTTAGGGATTAAAATGTAAATTTCAATCAACGATGTCCGAAAAATACGAGACTTGGCCACAATGTAAATTATGATGAAATGGGTGCACTGTAATTTTTTGGAATTTTTGGATGCAATATGATTTTTTTATGGATTTTTAAATGCAAACAGAATGATTTTCAATATTTAATTATAATAAATATTAAACCTACTTATTTTCAAGAAATAAAATTATCTAAGATCTATCACTAGGTGATGGATCTCAGAAAAATCCTAAATCTCGAAAATGTGGGGTTTAATACCTATTAAAAATTAAATACTAAAAGATGCAAGAAGATTTTTATAGAGCAAACTATGTATGCAAATTCAATTCTTTTTGGGCACGATGTTAAGAACGATTAACTCTACGAGATCTGATTTTTCAGGAATTTTTAGAGCAATGGTTAATCAACTATCAATTTCAGAGCAAGAAATGGGCAAAATGTGTAAATTTCCACACAACAATTATTTATTAATTAACCATCAATCAGAAAAATACCCATAACATGTCAAAGCGTAGAGAATCAATTAACAAACATCATGCTATTTTTCGATTGATAAAATAATGTAAAGAGAAGGTCCAAAATCACAAGGGAACACAGGGGTACAGATGCAATATAACTCAAGAAATAAAAATGCAAAGGGGGACTTGTTTGTAGTTACCTAAACTGGCGGGGGTTTCTTCTGCAACTTGGCCAGAGGAGCACGTGCATAGCACGTGCCCTCTGGGCAGTGGACTGGAATGCAAATAGGAAGGAATCCCGGGCCTTTCTGTAAAATCTCCAAGTTGTCACGTGCGGCGCACGTGCTCCTTAGGCGGTTGGACACGTGCGCAAATAGGGGGCTCTTCAGGGGCCTGTATGCAAATGACCCACGCGGTCACGTGCCCCGCACGTGACCCGTGGGGATGAGCGGTCCCCCCTGTCCACGTGCAAGGCGCGTGGAGGGGGTCTCGGGTCGGACCCGGCGGAGATGGGCGAGGCGGCGTAGGGGCAGAGGGGCAGCCCAAGTGCGGTGCCGGTGACGTGGGCTGGAGAACCACCGCCTCCTGCGGTGGTTATGCTCCTGGGCGTTGGCGTTGATGGAGCGGCAGGCGGAGCTGGAGCGTTGATGGAGAAAGCGGTGGCTGCGTAGTCGGTGGCGAAGCAGGTCGGAGACGAAGGTGGTGGCGCGCTTCGAAGCCAAGTCTGTTGCGGCGGAGGAGCACGGCGTTGTCTGTGGCGGAGATAGGAGGTGAAGCTCGATGAAGTGGTGATGTTGATCGTCGGGGGTAACTGGCTCGACGGCGATCGAAGGAGGCCGGAGCTGGAGCGCGATCATAAATTACTTGCAGCCACCTCAACCTGAGGTTCACCATGAACTGAAGCCACACTTCATAAATCAATTACCACAATTTCATGGTAATTCGAATGAAGAACCCTATGAATTCATGCGTGATTTGGAGCTAATCTGTTTTAATCAGAGGCACCCACAAGTCAGCCAAGACTATATCCGTCTCACTGCATTACCTTTCGCCCTGAAGGGTAAGGCAGATTATTGGGTGAAAAATTTGGGAGTGACGGTGACCACCTATGATAGGTTCAAGAACCTCTTCTTAAAAAAATTCTACCCCTTGAGTCGAACCAATCAAATGAGGACTCGCATCACTAGCTTCTCTCAGATGCCAAATGAACCACTTTGTGATGCATGGGATAGATTCAAAGATCTGCTGCAGAAATGTCCCTGTCATGACCTAGATAATAACATCCTGGTTCAATCCCTCTATTCTGGCCTTAACCACGGGACTCAGGGTCTAGTCAGCGCTTCCTGTGGAGGAAACTACACATCCCGAGGAGCTGATACCGTCTGGAAAATACTGGAGCAAATGGCGGAGACTAACCGTTCACAAATTGCTAGTAGATCTTACACTGATTCACTGAACAACTATCAAGCCAAAGGAGGGAAACAAACAGTCGCTGAAATAGCAGAGGACTTGCTTCCCAACATGAACATCATCACAGACAAATTAGCAGTTGTGGATAAAAGGGTGAACGACATCGACAACCGACTCTCTCTATTTCCAAAACAAATGGAGGAACTCACTGAGAAGGTGTCCAAGATCGGGATGCCTACTGCTCCTACGATCCCAATTTATCATGTGCATCATGTCCAAGAGCAGCCAGGCTCTGGACAACCGCAACCATGGACTCAAGACCAATACTACGTCCAACCTTCCCAGCAGTCACCTCCTCCAGCTGAGAAGTCATAGAAGCCCCGCCTCTGACTTTCGAGATAAACGGCATCTGGTACACACAGGATAATACCCGACAGGGTAATCTGGGGGACCGTCAGCAATATCAGCGTCCACCCAACTCCTACAATGCCGCTCCACAACACAATCAGCCCTCAAGGCAGCAACAGCCACACGACCGTCAGAACCAACCTCAACAACATCGTCAACAATATCAAGCTCCAAATCAAGCATCTCGATCATCCAAACCTCCAGAAGACCCGATTGATATCCAAAGACAAATGCTGGAGGAAATTCGCAGCTTCCGGAATGAACTGTACGACCTACGGGTAGATGTTAATCGTCTATCCCGTTGGAAGGAAGAACAGACAGCCCCTGTTACAGCCATTCCCGCTCAAGTTCAAGCTAACCCCAATAGCTTGAACAAACCTCAATCATCTCAACACAACAATCAGTATATTACTCAGACTTTTCCACATTTGAACATGAGACCCTTTCGTTTAACAATATCAATGTCATGTCCCTCAGGAGCGGAAGGACCGTGGTCGTACCTAACCGGGCAAGGGAAGCTGACCATCATGACTCAGAAGATCAACCGGAGGATGCTTCTGAGGATGAAGACGAAGGACGCCCGAGGATTTCTGCCCAAAGGAAGGGAAAAGCATCTATGGAGACTACAGAGGACCTTGAACCTCTAGTTGCTGCAAAAATACCTTTGTCACTATTCCAGCAACATGATGATAATCCAGAACATTATGATTGTAATAAGAACTCCAAATTCAATAAAGATGCTCTTATTTATGATTCTGGACCTCTTTCTCCTGTTTCGAATGCTTCCATACCTTTTCCCCATGCTCTTAAGAAAGGAAGACAAAAGAAAACTATCCAGAGTGACCCGGTGATGGAAAAATTCTGTCAACAAAACATAACTGTGAAGGTACCCTTTGATCAATATATGGCCAGTAACCCTGCATTTCAGAAATATTTGAAAATGAAATGTACTCCCACCCGGACCCGCACAAAGAAAACAAACCAATTTGTGGAGACTCATGTTCTGACAGTGGCCACTACCAAATGTGTGAGAAACCAGCATTTACCAAGGAAGAAAAGAGATCTGGGTGCTCATTATGTGGAAAGCCGCATTGGCGGTATCGCATTCGCACGCACACTTCTCGACAATGGTTCTTCCATCAATCTTCTTCCCTTAGCCTTATATTACCGATTGGAGTTAGGACCTATTCAAAAATCATTATCTTTACTCCAATTCGCGGACAAATCCACTAAAAGACCTAAGGGAGAAGTGAAAAATGTTATCATTATGGTTGAGGGTACGGAATACAAAGTGGACTTCACTGTCCTTGACATGGAGACCCCGAACCATTGGAAAGAGTCGCAAATCATTTTGGGAAGACCATTCTTAAGAACCGCCAAGGCTGTATTTGATTACGGCACTGGAATGATGAAATTCCGCTCCCTAGACGGAGAAGTGGACCTGGAAATGAGACAAACAAAATGGCAAAGACCCGATTCTGAATCCACCACTGAGGATGCCGAAACCTCTGAGTGTAATCTATTCAGCACTACCGGACCTTGGGACCAACTGCCAGATCTTCACATGGATACCCTCACATCAGAAGAAGAAACAATGCACCATACAGTGTGTGACCTATTGCCAGACAAATCTGAACACCTGGATATGTACAATCTTGACGACACAGAACTCCTTTCGGATTGGTCCATTTCATCCTCTTCGAAAAAAATCAATGAAGAGTCGGACGCGGCTTTGGCTGAACTACCACACTACTTTTGCGATCCGACTCACTTTCTTTCAAGATCAGTGGCTAGCATATCACAGAATGATCCACCACCAACAATCACTGACCCAGACTTAAAAGATATTCAGCCAGATTTGATTGATGATGTAGATCTGCCAGAGCTGAAACCCCTCCCTCCCACCTTGAAGTATGCATTTCTCAAAGGACCCAAAAACAAATTCCTTGTGATCATTAGCTCATCATTGACATTAGAACAAGAATCCAGACTACTAGAAGTCCTTGAGCGAAATCGAAAAGCCATCGGTTGGACTGTGTCGGATCTCGTAGGAATCAACCCTGCCCTCTGCTCGCACCAAATTTATGTTGAGGATAATGCAAGGCCTTCCCGTGAATTTCAGAGAAGATTAAACCCCAATCTTCGGGAAGTGGTTAAGAAAGAGATAGAGAAATGGTGCAAAGCAGGTTTCATATACCCCAATTCTGACTCCAAGTGGGTGGCCCCCCTTCATGTCGTCCCGAAGAAGTCGGGAATCCAGATGGTCACCAACGAGGAGGGGGTTGAGATCGCGACTCGAGTACCCACGTCGTGGCATGTCTGTGTCGATTACAGACGCCTGAATGCTGCGACCAAGAAAGATTACTTTCCACTGCCATTTATTGATCAAATCTTGGAGAGGCTTGCAGGGAAAGCATTTTTCTGTTTTCTTGATGGGTACTCTGGCTACAATCAGGTAGCTATTGCTCCCGAGGATCAGGAAAAAACCACATTTACATGTCCCTTCGGTACCTACGCTTTCAAGCGCATGCCATTTGGGCTTTGTAATGCCCCAGGCACATTTCAGCGGTGCATGATTGTCGTATTTGCTGAAATGGCGGGTGATTTCCTGGAAGTGTTCATGGATGACTTCTCGGTCCATGGTGATTCATTTGATACATGTTTAGCACACTTGGACCGAGTCCTCAAGAGATGCAGAGAAGTTAATTTGGTACTCTGCTGGGAAAAGAGTCACTTTATGGTGACTGAGGGTATCGTGTTGGGGCATGTCATCTCCAAAAAGGGTATGGAGGTCGACCCTGCCAAGGTGGATGTGATCAAGAAACTTGAGCCACCAACCAACGTCAAGTCAGTGCGGTCTTTTCTAGGGCATGTTGGATTTTATCGAAGGTTTATCCCTGATTTTTCAAAGATCGCCCGCCCACTGACTGAGCTCTTAGGAAAAGACGCCGAGTTTATTGTAAATCACAAGTGTCTTGAGGCCTTCGAGCTCCTGAAAAAGAAAATATGTGAATCGCCGATATTACAAGCTCCTGACTGGTCTCTTCCCTTTGAGATCATGACTGATGCATCGGATTTTGCGGTCGGAGCTGTGCTTGGACAAAGACGGGATGGAATCCCTTATGCGATTCACTACGCGAGCAAAGTATTGGATCCGGCATAGAAAAATTATACAGTGACTGAAAAGGAAATGCTCGCGGTTGTTTGGGCCCTTGAAAAATTCAGATCATATATATTGGGCTCCAAGGTGACAATTTTCACGGATCATACGGCAATTAGATACCTCATGGATAAGAAAGATGCCAAGGCACGACTTTTGAGGTGGATCTTGTTAATCCAGGAATTTAATTTGGAGATCAAAGATAAACCTGGAATAAAGAATGTTGTTGCTGATCACCTTTCCCGAATTGAGAAAAATGATTATCCTGATACTGGACCTATTAAGGAGACTTTTCCAGACGAATCTGTTTGCATTATTGATTCAATCCCATGGTATTCCAACATTGTGAACTATCTTGTCTCCAAGAAGGTTCCCTTTGGTTGGACCAAGAGAATGATTGATAAACTGAAGTCAGATTCAAGAAAATACCATTGGGACGATCCTTTCCTTTTTTATGAAGGAGCGGATTATGTCTGGAGAAGATGTATTCCACAGGAAGAATACCAGAGTGTCCTCACACATTGTCATACTCTCGAGGCTGGAGGGCACCATTCGGGAAAAAGAACCGCACACAAGGTACTCCAATGTGGATTTTACTGGCAGACCTTATTTCGTGATGCTAATGAATTTGTACGGTCTTGCCCTATTTGTCAAAGGATGGGAGGGACCATTGGTTATAGAGACGAAATTCCCATGCAACCAATGATCTTTTGTGATGTTTTTGATGCATGGGGGATTGATTTTATGGGTCCCTTTCCCAATAGCAATAGATTTGAGTACATCTTGTTAGCGGTTGATTATTTGTCTAGATGGGTAGAGGCTATTCCAACTCGAACCGCAGATAGCAAAACCGCCTGTAAGTTTATCAAGGATAATATCATTGCAAGGTTCGGGATACCAAAAGTTTTGATTTCTGATGGAGGTAGCCACTTTGTGAACAGGGAAATGAGATCTTTGGCTAAGGAGTACAAATTTGAACATAGAATAGCCAACCCTTATCATCCACAATCTAATGATATGGCAGAAGTTTCTAATAGAGAAGTGAAGAGTATACTTCAGAAGTTGGTTCGTCCAGATAGGAAGGATTGGTCAAAACTGTTGGATCAAGTTCTTTGGGCCTATAGGACAGCTTATAAAACACCACTCGGCACTTCACCTTTTAGGATGATCTATGGCAAACCATGCCATCTTCCTGCAGAACTGATTCAAAAATCTGAATGGGCAATCAAAAAGTTGAACTGGAGTTGTCACCTTGGGAAATTATGTCGAGACCTAAATCTGAATGAGCTAATTGAAATCCGAAACCGAGCATATGATAACAGTGTGATTTATAAGGACAAGGTCAAGAAATGGCACGATAGACACATTCGAGATAAAACCTTTGTCCCTGGGCAGAAAGTATGGTTGTTTAATGCTCGATTAAAGATTTTTCATGGGAAACTGAAATCGAAATGGACGGGTCCCTATGTTGTCATCGATGTGCATACCAATGGAAGTGTGGACATTGCAGAACTCAAAGATGATGCACAACCTTTCTCAGTGAATGGACAATTACTGAAGCCATATATAGAATCATCCAAAGAACATACAGTGCAAGTTGAGGTCATCTATTTCACACAGAGCAAGGACATTGACGATATATCAGATCAGACCCACCCTCCCTCCCGACCACATCGATCCCCTTGTACAACTTCTTCCTCTACTTAGGCCAAGGCCTAAGTATAGGGGGGGACCGATGCCATCTGTATATACCATTTCTGTCATCACATTCCGACCTCTCGCTCACTCCATATCCATCCTTCTTCTATACTTAGGCTGACCAAAGCCTAAGTATAGGGGGAACCGCCACCCATCTATTTATACTCTCCTCATTTACATATCCCGTCCGCCTCTTTTTGCGCTCTTCTTCTATACTTAGACTATTCACAGTCTAAGTACAGGGGGGCGAACCATTGAATTATTCTTCTCCCTTACGCTTAACCCGAGCTATGTCTTCATTACGCTTCTTGTGCTTTGAGGACACAACACTCGCTAAGTATAGGGGGGTCTGTATATATACTATGTATATATTTTTGCCATACCTCGTACTTGCGCATAAGTCTATATGTATTTACGTGATGGGTATTAAAAAAAAAAGAGTTTTGCTACTAACACTGACTTTGCCCAAATTTTTTGAAAAAAAAATGGCTTCTTATTCATTTTTGCATATAAATCAAAATAAAAAATGTGTCTGCATTTCACACACTCGCATTTCATCAAGCATCGCATTTGCATATGTGAAAAGTCTTTGGGTTCTGAACCGAGTTATGAGCCGAAACCGAGAGTGGTCTGGACTTGACCTTAATCCACCTAATTTTCAGAGGAACTTCACCGAGAAATAGGATTTTAGAGTCTTCAGGTCTTTGACTTAATTCTTTGAGTTCTACATGACAATGTACATCGTTTAACTCTTAGTGTCTAACCTGGTCTCTTCATTCTGGGTACAACTCTGGAATAAGGAATTAATTTGTACTCTCGCACTATGCACTTAGCTCAACTCAGACGGGATGTTGGAAGACTGTGTAAGTTTCTTTTCTGGTAGCGTGGAAATCTAAAGACCGGAGTACGGGTTGAAATAAAGCTTCGGAAAAGGGCTGGATGGCTGGGCACAATTTTTTCTAAGACCCCCAAAAATGTACGGAAACGAAAGATTCTATATCCGTAGGGGCACAACAAGATCCAAGCAGAACCACCAAAAATTCCAAATACAAAGAAGCAACTACCAAATAAAATCTGACCAAAAAGGTCCAAGCTTCCAGAAACCTGCAAATCTTGGTGGAGACTCGGCTACACTGGCCATCTTCACAAGGAGAGGTGACTACACTAGCCACCCTCCAGTTCTTTTCTCATTCTTCTATCTTCTCCCCCCAATTCGATTGTGAACACAGCGCGACATACCTTAGAAGGAAATACCTGACTCCCCGAGGACGAGTTATTGGAGAGGAGGCTTGCGCGGTAGTCCGGCATTCTGGGTGGGAAGAGCTAAAATATTTCACACACAAGAGTCGGTTATTCAATGTTCATAGGGTATACTTTGGGAAGATGATTGATCTAAGATGACTTCTGAGCCGAAACTGTAGCAATGATGTGTAAAACTTGAGGGCTGTTGATTTTAAAATTCTAAGTCTCACAGAAGTTCCGACACACAAATAATCCAAAGGTTGAGTTTAGGTTCACTTTCACCTTCAGCTCATGGTCTTGGTATGGAACCCAATCTCATTTCACCTCATGGCATTTCTTTTTGATGCTCAGGGACGAGCATGGTTTAAGTATAGGGGATGATGAATCTCGTATTCATCACTCTAAATCTCATTTATTAAGCTCAAATCCCTAAAAATCAACAACATTCTTGCATCTATTTTGCATAATTAACATTCATGCATGTTTCCATAAGAATGGTATTTTAGCACAAAAATCTGCATAAAATAAGAAGCCAAACATCCAAGCCAAAATGACATGTAAATAGCCTAACTTCCCTAATTTTTAACCCATTCATGCTAACTCCAAATGACCCAAAACCACATCCACTGTGTATATATCACTAACAAGAATAAAGGAAAAATACAAAAAAATAACTAACCCAAATAAGTGGACCAAAAACCCAAACCCTAATTTCAGGATTTTCGGACTAAAAGCCACATATCTTCTCCATCAAGTGTCCGATTTAATCCTACTCACTTTTGAACTAATGTGCATTCAACTACCTTCAAAACAAGACCAAGTTCAAGTGAATCGGAGCTCGTATGTGAAAGTTGGGTTTTGGGCCTCTTTTGTACATTGTATATTTTCGCGGTTTTTGACCTTGTATTTTATGTATATATTTTCTTAATCAATAAAAATCCAAAAAAATAGAATTAAGTGTCTTTATTTATCTCTGATTTTACCGTAATTTTTCCGGATTTTTATCTGATCAAAAAAATGACATAAAAATTACAAAACCCCAAAATTAAGGTATTCTATGTACATAGGATACCCCAAAAATTCACTTTATGCAAATGATCGATTTTGGTTTTGATGTCTTCATGAAAGTTGTAGATCTCATCGAGACGACAATTTTCATGAAGAAAGTTTTTCGATCCGAGGTCATTTACTATTTATTTTCGATTTTACAAGATATTTATTTTCGGAATTTTCTGTGCTGACACGTGGCGGCACCTGGTGCCGCCACGTGTCAGCCATTTTTGGCACTATTATATATTCGTTTTATAAAAAATATTAAAATTAAAACCGCACGTGCGAGGCACGTGCCTCCCAGGCACGCGCCACGTACGTGCCTCGCCTGCTATCCCTTTGACCCGCCACGTGGAGCCTTTCTGGCCGCCCGATCTCGGTCGATCGGATGGCCAGGGCTCGTCTTCCTCCTCTGCATCCATTTCTCAAATCTGGCGCCGCCGTCGACCCCGCAAGCTCGCCGCGAATCCCGCCAATCTCCTCCAATCGGATCCCCATCTCCGATCCGCTTCTCCCCATCATCTCGCGCCGCCTCCCCGCGCATCTCCATCGAATCAATCCCCGCGATCATCCCCTCGTCAAATCCATCGCTGATTCCCCATCGCCCCCGATCTCCTTCCATCTCCGGCACCATTCGACATCCTATTTAAAGAACCACTCCGCCGACGAGCCTCTCCATCCGCCGACTGCACACGAGAGAGCCTCGTGGCGGTGACAGCACCACGATGCGCCTCCTCCGGCGCGATCCGACCCCTCCGGTCGTAGCCGCGCCTCCACGCGTGCTCCAGCTCCGGCCTCCTTCGATCGCCGTCGAGCCAGTTACCCCCGACGATCAACATCACCACTTCATCGAGCTTCACCTCCTATCTCCGCCACAGACAACGCCGTGCTCCTCCGCCGCAACAGACTTGGCTTCGAAGCACGCCACCACCTTCGTCTCCGACCTCCTTCGCCACCGACTACGCAGCCACCGCTTTCTCCATCAACGCTCCAGCTCCGCCTGCCGCTCCATCAACGCCAACGCCCAGGAGCATAACCACCGCAGGAGGCGGTGGTTCTCCAGCCCACGTCACCGGCACCGCACTTGGGCTGCCCCTCTGCCCCTACGCCGCCTCGCCCATCTCCTTCGGGTCCGACCCGAGACCCCCTCCACGCGCCTTGCACGTGGATAGGGGGGACCGCTCATCCCCACGGGTCACGTGCGGGGCACGTGACCGCGTGGGTCATTTGCATACATGCCCCTGAAGAGCCCCCTATTTGCGCACGTGTCCAACCGCCTAAGGAGCACGTGCGCCGCACGTGACAACTTGGAGATTTTACAGAAAGGCCCGGGATTCCTTCCTATTTGCATTCCAGTCCACTGCCCAGAGGGCACGTGCTATGCACGTGCTCCTCTGGCCAAATTGCAGAAGAAACCCCCGCCAGTTTAGGTAACTACAAACAAGTCCCCCTTTGCATTTTTATTTCTTGAGTTATATTGCATCTGTACCCATGTGTTCCCTTGTGATTTTGGACCTTCTCTTTACATTATTTTATCAATCGAAAAATAGCATGATGTTTGTTAATTGATTCTCTACGCTTTGACATGTTATGGGTATTTTTTTGATTGATGGTTAATTAATAAATAATTATTGTGTGGAAATTTACATATTTTGCCCATTTCTTGCTCTGAAATTGATAGTTGATTAACTATTGCTCTAAAAATTCCTGAAAAATCATATCTCGTAGAGTTAATCGTTCTTAACATCGTGCCCAAAAAGAATTGAATTTGCATCCATAGTTTGCTCTATAAAAATCATCTTGCATCTTTTAGTATTTAATTTTTAATAGGTATTAAACCCCACATTTTCGAGGTTTAGGATTTTTCTGAGATCCATCACCTAGTGATAGATCTTAGATAATTTTATTTCTTAAAAATAAATAGGTTTAATATTTATTATAATTAAATATTGAAAATCATTCTGTTTGCATTTTAAAATCCATAAAAAATTCATATTGCATCCAAAAATTCCAAAAAAATTATAGTGCACCCATTTCATCATAATTTACATTGTGGCCAAGTCTCGTCTTTTTCGGACATCGTTTGATTGAAATTTACATTTTAATCCCTAAAATAAGGCCAAATTTGCATTTTGCATCCTTTATTGTATTGAAAATTCCAAAAAAAAGACCGCCTCGAAAACCGAACACGAACTTTGATAGACCTAATTCTAGGTTGTTCCTTTGCCTCCTTGTGATCGACCTTGGGACTTGCCCAAGTAAAATAAACATAAAACCACGAGATTAAAAATTGAAAAACTTATTTGTGGTATTTTCTTGATCGTTTCCGATTGCCGCCTACAACGCACGACACGATAAAAACAACTTCTTAAAACAGGCATCTTCGGATACGTCAAATACCAAGGGAGCGGGAGGAGACGATAGATAGAACTTGTTCAACTCCTCTGTTAGAGAGATCCCTCCTAACCTCAGCCATATCTCAGCAAAGTTGGGAGAGAGAAGATGGTCTCTCATGGAAGGCGGAAAAAAGCAATAGACGTGCATTGTTCTTTTCAGTCGACTTGGAGAGGAAAGCACTCGTGAGAAGTTGAGAGAAAGAGATATGTATCAGGAAAAGGAAGGGCATCAACGAAAAGAAGGAGAAGGTTGAGTGAATACATGCCACTTCACTTAATTGGTACCCTCACCGTTCTATCAACATTTCGCCTCCATCTCCTATACCATGTAAATTGTAGACGTCGATGGAGCAGAACATATTGAAATGTAGAGGTTGTCCATAGACAGGGAAGAAGCGGGGCAGTTGCCACCGACGACAGTACGCCTGGAAGAGGAAGATGGAGAAGAGGAGCACCATGAACATCGAGACCACGATAATCACGAACATGTCCATGCTCTGTCCCATGTCAACACCACCACCACCAGATCAATCGAAATCAATCAAACCTGAGATCCCCAAAGTCTGGACAGGGATTGAGGAAAAGGCGGTGTAGCCGCCATCGGTGGAGGTTTGCCATGAAGAGGAAGATGAAGGTGGTGGTCTGGCAGTTCAGTGGGTTCCCCTGGAGCCTCTCATTGTGTTCGGGGATGTTGTAAGGAGGAAGGAAGAAACATGAGGAATCCACGTGAAAAAATGGGTGGCTAACATGGCCTCAAATTTCAGCGAAATTCGGTCGAATTTCTGTTCAATATCGATATCCAGTCGAAATCGAAATTCGACGGAAATGACGGAAATGACCGAAATATGAGAGTCCTAGTACAAAAAATGACCGAAATGACTGAAATTTCAGTTGAAATAATACCGAAATTCCATTGAAATTCTGTTTTGGTCGATACTGAAATGGTGACCGAAACCGACATTTAACTTGCAGAACAAGATTCCTGCCATAGATAGAGAATGCCGTGTTGATAGCTGAGAAGAAATCAGATGTTTTGGCTGCACACATTCGAGAGAGGGAGAGAGGGCATGTTAAGAGGAGGTACTTTCTTTTTGTTATTGGTATAGATAAGCCTCACTTATCCTTTTTTCACATTGCTTATTATTGATCATCCATATGATCTTCACCACTAATATCATGTCTTTCCATAGAGAAAGTGTCAAGGGATCGTGACAACCCAGACGAAGTTGAAGCAAGTTCCTAATAAGTGTTTGGTCTAGTACAATCAAGAGTCACTAAACAGAGACCGCTATAAATGTGCACTACGGTTGTCTCACGACTCTGCCTAACTCCTCTTTATGCTCCTTTACAGCGAATCGACTCCAAGAAGATTTTGCCTAGTCAACAAGTTTCTCCACTCCTGAAGTTGTCGCTCCCATCCACTGGGTCCTACACACGGGAAAGAAAATGTCAAAGCATGAGAAGCTACAAATATGAAACCAAAATAGAATGCAATTCAAGTTAATAAGTAAACAAACACACAAGAGCAAATAAACACTAAGTGCGAGCATATTAACAACAAGCCAGTTGCCAACTTGGCAACAAAGCCAACTGATAAACTACTCACAATCATATGTTAAATATGTATGTTACTTGTAGTTTTTCTCACAGGTACTTAATCAAAGCAAATTTATTAAAACAATTTCTTTTAACCAGAAAATTAGTATAATTGGGTCGAATAGTAGGCGACTTACATAGTCTAAAGGAATGTGTCCATTTGGATGTTCTTAGTTTATTTGTATGTTTTTATTTATATTTAATTTTATTTGATATTTACTTTTTTTATTTTTAGTTTTTTGTGAACAAAATAGTTATAATGTATATATATATATTTTAAATCTTCAAATTTCAACTTAATTTTTTATAAGGCCATAAAAAGAAATAAAAGAAAAATATTTTATGTACATAGAAAATGGAAACAAAATGATTTTAATATATAAATAAGGTGATAAGATTTAATAAAATCAATTTTTGGGGATTTATTTTATAATTGTTTTCGGAAGTTTTTAGAAATAGGAAAAATCTAAATTATTCACAGAGTTTGGGTTCATGTGTAAATCCACGAGGGGAAGGTTATGAAACACGACATTGGTCAAGAGTATATTCAATACATCTCAAAGACAGAGTAACTCTCTCATACTAGGAGAATGGGATATTTAAAAGAGGGAATCAGACCAACTGGCCAAGTAATCAGACTTTTGAACCGACTTCTAAGAGATCATGGAAGAACCCTTGATTCATCACGATCCAAGAGCTCAACTCTCTCCCGAGTGGATTGTGAGTATATATAAACCTTCATCAAAGGCAATGCAATTGAATGCTTTAACTTCCCAAGACATATCCTTATGTGATATGGAACCTAGCAAAAAGGTCTTTTCCGTGCTTCATTGTGGCGTGATCGCATATATGTCCCCACCTTTCTCTTCTCTCATGCCTGGAGGCCCTAAGTTACGCACTAACAACCGTTTGTCATACCACTGATCTTGATCAATATATATGAACCTTGAAAAACTAAGAGGACGTTCGGTAGTGGAATAAGGGAAAGGGATGAGGAGGGACAAGACACTATTTATGTTTCGTTGGAGAGAAGGATGAGGAGGAATACAAAGGGATAAGTGGTAGTTATTTGCTATTCTCTGTAGGAGAGAGAGGATAGGGGGATAATGGGTTTATGTTAAATAAGATTGTTAGTGGTAGTTTTGTATTTTTTTTACGTGAGAGGCCTATGATGGAAGAATAGTGAGGGAAATCTTATTCCTCATTTAGACTCTTGGACAGGGTTTCAGAATCGCTTATATATCAACATTATATCATAGATATATCGATATCGCTAGGACCGATATCAATACAGATATGGGCACTTTTTTTGATCCTTCCTTCCCAAATGGATGCTGATATGGACGATATTTCAACAGCATATCGACGAAATATCTTATCGATAAGAGACCGATATGGATGTCGATATCGACATTTAAACCCTTGCTCCATGATCAAAATGTTGACCATCTCAAACAAACATCCCCTAAAAGTACTACCCCGTGATTATAAGTCATCATTTTTGGAGGGATATCCATCCTTATTCCTCAAACGAACAACCCCGACAAGGATTACCCCATGATTAGAAGTCATCATTTCTAGCCCTCAATACAAACACAATCAAAAGTGTGCACATGAAAATATCCCAAAGGCCATCCCCAAGGAGGCTTTCATATATGAACCCAAAATGAATTTCATAGAATATAATATAATACTGTTCAGAGTTAGGGTTGAACATTCGGATGGGATGGCCCAGCCCAAAAAGCCTGGCCCAGACCACCTGGTTCAACCAGAGGGAGTTACGTGGCCCAATCATAATTAACAGAAATGCAAAAATATTGTATAAAATCAAAATAAAATATCTAGAGATGTTAAATCAAAAGGTAATCATCATAAAGTTGCAGATCTTTGCAAGATATACAATTTTCATGTAGAGCTCAAAGTCAAATTACATAATATATACACAATATTTATTATTTTTGTGATTATTTTTAAGGTATTAAAAATACTTATTTAGATTTTTTTGTTATTGTTTGTATTTTTGATTTATATTTAATGTTAAATTATATATATAATATTAAACTAATGTTTTTTGATTTTTTAATAATAAATGAACACATAAAATGATAAACACTATAATATATTTATTTATGTGCAATTAATTAGTGTTAATTAATTACAAGATGTTAATCAATTAAATTAATTGTTAATAATTTTTAATGAATTTCTTAAGAGGTATAACAAATACAAATAAAGATGATAAATCAGTGATTTATCACCCCCTGTACTTAAGCTTTGCTCGTCCTTGAGAAAATAAAGAAGGAATAGGTTGGTTGAATACCTGACTTTGCATATAAATATACAAGACTGGATTAATTCATAACTCTTGGCTTCAGTGACTCTAAAATTCAAAGATGAATCAGGTCTTAATCAGAAGGAACTCAATTTCCTTAATAATTAGACTTTCTGTGTACACACACACACATACACACACACACACATATGAGGTATGATATTTTAGTGTTAACTGCATTTATAAGGGCAGTGTTGAAATGCCACCCAAGGTTCCAGTCCAAGAGACTCTCCCAAGGACCCAATCCTCAACACCAGAGAATAAATCTATTCTTGCATTCAATTTACCATCTCCTTAGTTGTCAGACTTAAATGGGTATACAGAAGGCCAGATGATGGATGTCATAGGTTTGTGCCTTTTCTTCTCTCCCTCTCTTTGGAACAAGGGTTCTCTCGAGTGCATTATTCAACTCAACATATGTGTTTTTGGGTTGTTGATTAATGTATCCATCAAAAGAGGTTGAGTCATATGCACTTGTTTCCTAAGAATGCACTGGGTGTGTATTTTTTGAGTATCTATCATACTTTTATACGCCCAGTCTTGTATCATTATATTATGCAGAGCCCTTTTTGAGTACCATCCTGACTTATAAGAGCTTAAGATGTTGGTCCAAATGGACACTTAAAAGATTGGGAGCGCTCGCCTTTGGTGAAAGATCTTTGCATTTATCTTTGTAATGTAAGAGCTTTTCTTTTCATCATTTTTTTCTTTTCTTTTTGGCTAGCTCCACTACTTTTACGAAAGTTTGCGTACATTGATCAACAAGATCATCATTTTATTACATTCATCACACCGTGGCACTTAGGTAAATATCACAAGATTATTACGAGAACCTTGTTCTCGTACTGATTAAATTGCTGACACTCAGGTTTCATGACACCTTCATTAATTTTATCACATCCTTGGGCATCATTAGATCAGGTCCAGACTCTAATATCCCATCCCAGTTCCTCAAAGTGAAACCTCAACTCATCTCATCATGAATGTGACAGTGCATGTGAGGTGATGGTCAAATTCTTTTAGAGATTAAGCATGTAATACATCACACATATCTTTCAAACCAGGGAAGTGTGAACTATTTAGTCTAGGACCCTATCGATTAAGAATGATTAACTTTGAATTTTTGGATTTCATAAACCAAGTGTTATGAATTTCACAAGCATTGTGTGAATGTGTAAGTGTTAGGGATCACATCAACTTATTAGTTAGTATTTTTGTGATTTTTTATTTTATTTTTTTAATTTTTGAATAAAGTTAAATTTATTTACAAAATACTTGTTATTCTCATTTACGCCCTCCCTTTGAAATATTTTGAAATCATTTTACAAACCACGTCACATAAATATAGTTTTTTCAAAACAATTTACAAAAGGTTTTTTTCAAAACAAGTGGAATCCCTTTTTTAAAAACCAATGTAAAATATTTTTCAAAATAATGCCACATAGATATCAAATTTTCTAAATCATTTTACAAAATTCAGTTCAAAAATTACTTTACCAATAGCTATTTTTTTTTTGAAAATCTTGAAAATATGAGACATGGCTAAAGTATATACGAAATATATATAGTACACCCCCATATACTTAGCTTGTGCTATGTCCTCATTGCACTAAGTGATATGAAGACATAGCTCATGCTAAAATACATGGGGAAGTACATGAACTGACTCGAGTCTCCCCCTATACTTAGGTCAAAAATAATATAAGTATAAGACGATGACCAAGAAGAGGGTTTAGTAGTAAAGAATAGCAATGGACGGGGACTCGAATCCCTCCTATACTTAGACTGAGAAGATCATAAGTTTAGAGAGACGTGAAATGGAGATAAAGGGTTCCAATGTGAACAATAAGAAAAAAAACCTTTTCCCCTGTACTTAGTCTGAAGAGTAGACTAAGTATAAAAATGTGAAGCTAAATATGGGGAACCGAGACACTATCAGTTAGGTTAAATGAATGTATATAGATGAATAATTCTAGGATATGGAAATGGAGTCCAAGGGTTATGGGAATGATTTTGAAAAGTCGTAGCAATCAAGCACAATAAAACCCAATTAATTTACCCACACATGAAGACCAATACATATTAGTCATATTATCTTGTCATTTTTATTGGTGACAATACAAGATATAAGTACATTACGCACATGTTTAATATGGATTTTGGGCGTTATCCTAAGTAAGCGTCGAGGGATGATCATGGGTAAGGCTTGGACCGAGGCAAGCCCGAGCCCGACCCAATTGTTATGGGCCAAGCTTGGGCCAGGACGACACATATATTCCGTGGAATTTTCATATTTTTCCACTTTAATGTTCTAGACTAAGACCTAGGCTAGTTGTAATCCTATGTTCCTTCTTGCTACACCGATGATTTTCACTCTAATAGAACTTACAAAATCCATGATTGTTTTTCGATAATGAAAGATTTGTCTCACATTGGAAATGGTAGGAATCTGTAAAAAAACGACCTGAAAGTGTCACTAAACATATACGAGAAAATAGTTACCTCTCTCCGAGGTAGGCCAACTAGAGTAAGTTGACAGGTGTCTGCTTCGAGACAGTTGATGTTGAGCGGTCAACGGGGTGGTGAAACCTGCATCTTTCACCAAATAAGCACTGCCCAGTTTTCATGCAATACTCTATTGATGGTATTTTTTTCTACATAGCATGCCTAATAAAGTTGAGTGAATAACAATGTAGATTCAAGGGGACTCAAAATCGCCACCTCAAAATCGCAACTCCAAATCTCAAAATAAACAACAAAATCAAAATCTCAAGATAAACTTAAAAATTGCAAGTTAATACATGTTGTAGTGTTGTGTGTCTCAGATATATAGTTGGTGTGTTTGATGTCATGTACCGCACAAGAATGAAGAATGGATGTGAATAGCGTCTACACGGAAGGGCGTCAGCGAAGGGGAGGTGGCGTAGGGGAAGCCAACAACGACGAGGAGGTGCAGGGAGGGGGTTGTGCGGGTGCAGCAATACACAAGGAAGCGGCACACAGTGTGGGGTTGCAACCTATAGCATGTGTGGTGTGGGTGCTGCAAAACGCGAAGAAGCACCATGCGACGCGGGGTTGGGGGTAGGGGTGTCTATCGAGTTCAACGAGCCGAGTTGGCCTCAACTCGGACTCAAACTCGATAAGAAACCTAAGGCTCGAACTCCGGCTCGATAAGGGTCAAACCCTGGATCACCAACTCGAACTTGAACTCGTCGAGTTCGAGCTGACTCAAGAGCCTCTTATCGAGCCACGGGTTTCTGAGCTAGCTCACGAGCCTCAAAATGAGCTGGCTCACGAGCCTCTTATCGAGTCATGAGTTTCTGAGCTGGCTCACGAGCCTCAAAACGAGCAGGCTCATGAACCTCTTAACGAGCTATTGTTCCATTTTATACATTAAATTACATAAAGGAACCTCTTAACTAGTCATTAGGGTTAGGAAATAGGAGCCGTTGGTCTAGTTTGGGGAAGTTTCGGTATTAGGTTTTCAAGTTTTTACTAAGAGGGGAAACGAGTTATCGAGTCGAGTTTCCGAGTTGAACAACGCCCAACTCAGACTCAACTCGATAAGCTAACGAGCCATTAAACCCAACTCGGGCTTGAGCTCATTAAGGTTTCGAGTCAGGCTCGTGAGCCCTTACCGAGCCCGAGTTGAGCTCATCGAGCTCAAGCTTTCCTGACAACCCTAGTTGGGGGATCATTTGCACGTAGTGCAGAGAGGGACTGAGGGGGTCGTGCACGGAGGGAGGGGGTGATAGGGAGGGAAGGGGTCTCTGGCTGCTGCTCAGGTGTGCGTGCATTGTGTGGGGCTGCGACGAGGTGGACGACATGGAGAAAGGGGGTTGCGGTTGCAGGTTGCGCACTGTGGGAAAGAAGGGAGGGTGGGGCATGCGGGGCTCTCTCTCATGCGATGCAGAGTATACCCTACGATTAGAATTCCCCTGGATAAGGCCCACCGGGGGGTTATTTGGACCTTTCATGCGGGTTAATGGGTTGGGTTCGTGGGCTTATTTGGGGGGGGGGGGGCGAGCTATCGGGTCTAACGGGCTAGGCCGAGCGAAGCTCGAGCCCGACCCAATTAAAAATAGGGCCAAAATCTTTGGCCCAAGCCTGACCCATAATTATTTCGAGTTCGGGCTGGTCCGGGCCAGCCCAACCCCATGCCCATCCCAATGTGCGTCCTCACTTCTCAACACGCATAATATACTTGTGTATAATCGATAAATCCATGAATTATCAACACCATACTTTTTATGTCCCTCTCACTTAAACCACTAACCTCTATTCTTTATTAATTACTAACATTAACAACTAACCCTCTATAATTAAAATTAGTTTAACCTTGTATAATTTATCTTGTCATTATTTATAAACTAAAATACCAAAATAATAATAACAAAATAAAATAAATAAGAGTTTTTAATTTTTTAAAAATACTTACAAAAAATGTAAACATGTATATATGACCTATTTTAACATTATGTTAAACATGAATATAAAATAAATAAGAGTTTTTAATTTTTTAAAAATACTTACAAAAAATGTAAACATGTATATATAACCTATTTTAACATTATGTTAAACATGAATCTTGTAGATCTCATCGAGATATACAACTTTCATGTTTTATGCCTTTTCTAATTCTTTCTCTAACTATTTTATTTTAATTTATCTTTATTTCTCCTCTTTTCCAATTCTATTGGGCCACGTGGCTCTCTCTGGAGAACCCACGTAGCTCGACCCTCTATTCAAACCCACCCACCTTCTCGGTTGTTGGATGAGCATTCCAGATCGTGGCATCTAGACCGACCGCTAGTGCCCATCGAATGATCCAACGACCGTTGCTTCGCCTTCAACCTCTGTAATGCCCGACTCCCATGCCTTCACTCGTTTCCACTGCTCCTTCTCCCCATTCCCTTCGCCGCCCAACCCTCGTCTCCTCATCATCCCAAACTCTGACGAAGCCCTCACACAAATCATTTACACCGTAACCCTAGATCTACGTTTCCCTCACCATGCAGCCCTTGGTGGCCGTTACAAAACTCACCGATTCAACTTCTGTAATGTCCACCATCTTCCCCAAAACCTCCTCCACCGATCACTTGTGACCTCATCTGCCCTTGCACGAGTGAATCCTAAAGCCACTCCTTCCTTCATATGAGTGAGAGTAGGTCTATTAGTGAGCAACGAAGGGAAACCACTCCAGCATGATCCACGATCGACTCTATCATGTCGCAGCTCCTCCTTCGAGCTGCTGAATCTCAGCACCTCATCGTTGCTTTGAGCGAGGACCTAGGAGTTTCTTAGCTCCGCTCCCATGTCATCCCTTCCACCTCCGGTCACCTTCTTCATCTCTGGGTGATCTTCTTATTCCTTACTTCATGTTTTCTCCTTTTTATTCCCACACACAGACACACCTTCACGCCATTCCAATCATGTACCCAACTTTGTCGTTACTTCACCATTTTTATGCAACACTTCTCTTCACTAATCCACTTCTCCATAGCCCCCTCCACCTCAAGCTTTTACACCTCTCGCACAGAGGTGTGAACCCATCAAGGCTCCGATCCTCCACCTATGGTGAGATTCCATTCCACCCATTTTCATCCCATCTGGTCCCCCTTTTGCTTCGTCTTTTGGCTAGCAATTGTATGTATCCAAAGCCCCTTCGATTGGTCATAACTCACATGCCACTCCGATCTTCTCCTTTATCTTCTATGAAGCTCCATCTACATGACCATTCAGGCTCTACCGGAGCTTCAATGCACCTCCAGGACCTTCATGATACCTTCACAGAAGTACCTAGACCCTTAGCTTGCTCCTAGGAGTAAGGAGGAGCTTCAACTCCCTCGTCGGAGCTCCGCCAGAGCGCCACTACTGGTGGCCAACACGGAGGAGACATGACAAGCATTATCTGTCAGATCAGATCACCCATATCTGATATACGACTGAGATTAGATCTCAGCCTCTACGCCAAAGCAGGGGTTCATCCCTCAACCTCGATCGCTCAAGCCTAGTGCGAGCCTCCAGCATGCACCACGTCGACCTAGCTGCCCCACCATCTAAGCCTTGCCTCACGTACCCGCCCACATGCCACGCAATTTATTTGCAAATAATCTCCGTCGACTTTCTTTATTTTCAAATATACCCCCATGCATGTGTTTAATTTTCATTGTAGCCCTTGTAGATTATCTGTATTACATTTTCGTCTAATTTTGGACATATTTGATATGTTTCTATATTATTTTCTTTGCATGTTAGTCCATGACATTGATGTTTAATATCTTTTGAACGATAGCTCCAAATTAATTGAAATTGATCTTGTTTGAAAGCTTGTTTTATGCTCTTCATTGCCATAGCGCTTAACTCCTTGTGAAGACTTATAGAAAATGATTTAAAATTCAAAAAATATTTGTGCTTTTGAACTTGATATCTTGAATAAAAAATGCACGTTGACTAATTTAAATGCTAATTGATCCCTTTATGCCTCGAACTCATTTGGACTTATCAAGAACTTAATTGATGTTTCTTGAATAATACATCTTGATATTATAATCACTTGAGGATTTAAAACATAAACAGATTGATTTGTGGTCAAGGCTTAATTGAATTTTCACTTGTATTAAATTGAGAACTTCCAAAATTTCCATCTTTCTACTCGATATCAAGGGCTTTTTAGTGATCTAAATTGAGATTCAATATCATGCTAATTCATTCCCAAAATAATGTTATTCAAGCATGAAAAACTTTATATATCATGATACGAAACTAGATCTTAATACATGCAATTCACCCTCAATTCGCCATAATATGAGCATGTAAACTATAGTTGTTTGTGGTCTGATTTTTAGACTCAAATCATGCTATTTTATCCCTAAATTCTCTCAAAATTTTAAGACATGAACAATACCTAAATAGTGGCTTGATTTTGGGTCCTAATACCTACAAATAACCCCGATTCTTTGATTTTTCATCATAATTTTAGGGAATATGCAGTGGTTTGAAGATGTCCCAAATTTTCCATCTACATGATAGGCATCCCAAAATTTCCACTATTCCTTGAGGAGAATAATAGAAAATGATTTAAAATTCAGAAAATGTTTGTGCTTTTGAACTTGATATCTTGAATGAAAAAAATGCATGTTGACCAATTTAAATGCTAAATTGATCCCTTTATGCCTCGAACTCATTGGACTTATCAAGAACTTAATTGGTGTTTCTTGAATAATATAGCTTGATATTTAATCACTTAGGGGTTTAAAACATAAACTGATTGATTTGTGGTCAAGGCTTAATTGAAATCTCACTTGTATTAAATTGAGAACTCATCTGTGCACTATTTGGACCATTGTGAGCTTATTAATAAATTAAATTAATCACTGAGGTCGTTAGTTCATTTGCAATATTTGTTTGACTGTTCTGTGGGTCCATTTGCACTCATCTTATATTTGTTGCATATAATTTCTACATCTAAAAACCAAATAAAAATTGTGCATCATCTCATTTGCATTTTGCATGTTAATTTAAATGGATTCTTAGAGTAGCTTAATCACTATATTTAGATTAGAATTAAGATAATCTATTCAGCTATATACTCATGTTTGATCTTGGTATATTTACTACATCTAAATTATACACATATTCAAATGTGTGATTTTTAAACAAATCATTTTCATCTCCTATACTGCAACATAAGTATATATTTTAAAGAGGTGAAAAAGTGGTCCGTCAATAATGTGGGGTTTGCTCTCCCATAAATAAGGTGATTTTTTCTCCATTTTATTAATGTAAATTGCATTTATCGATCCTAATTTTTAAGCACTTAGGTTATCACTAAGATTCAATGTGACATCGGGATCCGAATAATCCGAATCTGACCTGATTAAGGATCTGTATGATCAAATAATATTCAATTAATATTGAATAAACTAGTATCAACTACCTATAGATCACATATCAAACCTGGTTCGAACGTAATCGATCAAAATTCGATTGCATCATAACACATGCCATCGAAAAAGCTATGACGTAATTGGAAACCGTAAAAATAATCTGAGACCACCATAAAATTCAGTTTGATAAAATAAGACCAATGAAATCGACCATTTGTTGAGCATGGGTCGTTTGATAATTTAAAAACACAAAATTTAGTAGCAAACCAAGACCGTATCTCGGAAATTTTGGGAATTCATCTTCGATCCGAAGTATATGAATATTATACTCATTTTGATCGTCATTCAGAGACGGTCAAAACGAGATATTATGCATCATAATACTAAACTTGAGGTGCGAATGCGAGCGACTTTGGTATTCTAGATAAGAGAGAAAGAAATGTTTAAAAAAATAAAAAATATAGGACAACAACTAATGTCCCTCCACATGGCCTTTGCTCATCTCCACTTGTTAACAATTGAAACCCTCTCCTCCCCTTATAAATATCACTGAAGTCTCCTTCCCTTTCTCTCGTAATTTCTCTCTCTTTCTCTCTCTTTTGTCTTCACTGGAGGAGCAAATTCCCGTCCTTGAAGCTCCAAGATCTGGAGCTGTTGTTGCTCCCATTTCTCAAGAGTTGCTGGAGGCTCTCAACTAATGTAGCCTTCTCCTGTTGCTGCTGCAACCAAGGCCTAGCAAGCCCACTACTGTGCTACAACCCCTCCAAGCTGATGTTGCAAGGCATGGATGCTCCAACCATCTTTCTCCCCTGAAGCTACTGCTATTTCTAGCAACTAGAGGCCCTGGAGTTGCTGCTATGGGTATTGTCCAACAACTGTTCTTACTGTCGTGAGCCCCCATTCTCTCAAATTAGGTGATCCAAAAGAGGTACAATCTTTCCCCTTTCTTGTTGCCTTCCATGCATGTTTTTAGATTCAATTTCATCCCACTTCTATACTTGATTTCATGGTGAAATGTGATAAATTTGGGGTTGAATTACATATGATTTGACCTAACTTGAAACCATTGCATATGCCCCAAAAAATATGATGAAAAATCTAAGAAATTGGGGTGATTTGTGGGTATTAGGATCTAAAATCAGACCACTATTTAGGTATTGGTCATGTCTTAAAATTGAGCGAATTTAGATATAAACTGGCATGATTTGAGTCTAAAAATCAGACCACAAATAGTTACAGTTTTCATGCTCAAATTGTGAAAAATTTAGATTGCTATACATGCATTTTTTCATGCTTGAATAACATTGTTTTGGGAATGAATTAGCATGACATTGAATCTCAATTTAGATTGCTAAATAAGCCCTTGATATCAAGTAGAAAGATGGAAATTTTGGGACGTCTATCATGCAGTTAGATCTACATTCCAAGACCTATAATTGCTTCAGATTTTGAATGCTTGAATAAGAAGTTGGGGATGAACTAACATGCAATTTGAATTTAAATTTCAAACAAATAAACCACATATTTCCGTGTTTGAAATACCATCCAATGTGAGGGTCTTTTCTACTACATGATTTTTATCTGCTCCTTTTCTGTTGCATGGTCAAGAGTTGATAGTAGGTTGTGCCGCAAATCTATTAATTTGAAATCTCACTAAAAAAGTTTCTATTGACTGCATTTTTACTGAAATAATATAATAATTATTATAACATTAGGTGAAAAAAATCTCATGACCCCTGACGCTCCTTGCATTTTTGTGGCCCTTTATTGAGTGTAGATGCTGCTTTTTTACATTTTATTAGACATAGAACATAGATACCTTATCTAATGAAATGTCTACATTACATAAATTAATTTATGTAAAAAGAGAAATAAATGAAGTACCACAATCTTCTTCTTCAGGTTGTTGTTGCATGTTGAGGATGACAATTTGTTAACATGATGTTGCAGTACTTGTCAGTTGCCATTGCCAAGTTATGCCATCATAGAAATTACAACACACGAAGGTTGGACTCAGTGGATCATGGCAACAAGACCATATTGTGATAATTTTTAGAATTAAATGAGTAACACTTGATCTCATGAATAAATTAGAAAAAAATGGAAGTTTTACATTAATCCAAACTTGAATCCAGATCTAAATAACTGGCTTCTAATCTCAAGATCCAAAAAATGAGAACATTGAGGTATTTTTCATACAAGTGACTTGTAAAATTTAAATCAATAATCATGCCACTAAATTACGAGTTAAATAAGAAAAGTGAAATTTTGACATTGAATCAAACTTTGATCCAAATCCAACGAATATATGATAAGCTCATAATTTCAGAAGTGATAACTTGTGACCGCAAGGACCGGTCATCTTCGTGAATCAATCCTTTAGGTACTAACTATATATCATTATTGACATAATTATTGATAAAAAATCTAGATATGTACAGTCAACCATAAAAAGGATTGAGAAATGACGAGGAATTAAGTCAGCAATCGTAATTCAATGATGCGTGGTAATTAAGAGTGTCGGTCATGGTGACCCTTGCACATGATTGTGCGAGGGTGCAGTGACCCTCGACTGGGCAGGGGATCGGAAGCCCAGTTAGGGCAGCGGTTGATTAGTACGTGGGTCTCAGATCCTTGTCTTTTCTTGGTTTTCCGTGAGCGCTCGTAGTTTTACATCTCTTCAGGATCCACAATTGTCTTTTAGACCAGTTCCATTGACCTTGTGTTCTTTAGGGTGTCTAGGTTGGAAGGCCCTCGATTTTGATTTTTCGACCTCATTTGCCTATACCGGTCAGATTGATTTTTACTAGAGCGACTTAGCCTAAAAAGTCTCTCGCCCATCTCAGGGGCGTAGTTTTGGAGTAAGCCTAGCCATCCCATGGACCACACTTCTATTGGGTGGGGCAAACAAAAGGGTCTCTTCGGAGGCTTCCTCACCGTCTGAGTTTTGGTTACCGTTCTTAAGAGTTGGTTACCATTGAGTTGGTTACAGTTGAGTTTGGTTAGGTTGAGCTTGGTTTCAGTTGAGCTAGTTATTGTTCTGCCAGTTGGTCCTGATGAAGAGAAAATATCATATTATGAAAATTCATCCTTATCAGACTAAGTGATACTATCACGGTTGTCAGGGAATATAGTGGACGTATTGTGAACTTAGTAGTTAAGATGCATTTTACTCCACCGCATGCCTACGGAGGCACCCCGACCATAAGGCTTCCTTATTGCCTTAGCGTCATAGTGTGAGGTCTCACCCAGATCAAGACCATCGACTATCCACTGAGGTTGAGAGATATAACAATAGAAGAATCAGAAAACAAGATACATCATTTACACTTAATAAGATCCATCCACATGACTCGTAAACATCGGAAAGAGATCTAGATCACCTCACTCATGACAAGCATTTATAAATTAAATAATTTGAAATAGGATGGAAAAGAATGAAAATCTTATATGGTTATATACTGGAATCTACGGTTGTTAGATGGAGTTAGTGGATATGTTGGAGAATTAGTTAGGATGCATTACACTCCACTGCATGCCTACGGAGGCCCCCCAACCCTAAGACATTCTTCACGCCTTAGAGTCATGGTGTGAGGTCACAATCAGACCAAGCAGACTATCCACTAAGCCTGAGAGATTGGATAAAGACAAAGATCAGATCAAAGACTCATCATTCATATCAGCAAGATACATCAAACATGAATTATAATAAAAAAGTTAATAGCTTAGATATGGATCATATAATCAATATATGAAAATGTTAATTATGGGTAATAGAGGTAGGATGAGCAAGGCAGGGGATTCACCTTCAAAACAACTTGAAAAACCAATTTCCACGCAAGTAGCTCGTTAAATTTAATTGTCAAACCCAATCTATTTGATTTCTTTTGGAGCCATTAAATTACCTGGTATTTTAATTAATTAGATTGTGCTCACTTTTGTTGATATTTTTTTCTCCCAAATGCATGGATTGCATAATAAGTGCCTGCATCACACTAGTCCGACAGCTGAACCTGAGCTTCCACAGTTACTCTCGACGGGTACACCTGTTATAGTTTTTGAGGATATTATAAATGTTTTTCTTTCTCTTCTTCTATAATTTGGGATACGTGTACATAATGTTGTTTCTTTTGTTACATGTAAATTTTTATGTAAGTTAGTGCAATATAAATTGGTGACACATTGTTTGTTCTGTGACTTTTTAGTTAATTATGAATGTCATTCGAAATATAAAAAGTTTTCCTCATTTTCAGTAACCTATTGTGATCAATAGCAAACATAATGCTGCGAGTGTTGTGCAAACATGTAATTCAGATCCATGGGTGCATCACATTCAATGTGTGAGCATCAAGAAATCACCGTCTACCATCCAATCTCGATTCCAATTAACTCCTAAGTTGTAAATCAAGATTGGAAATCGAGAAAAGCTGATGTAAATGATAACATGACGCATGCTCAAGAGAAGTACTCATAGTGCTTCCAACGCTCTTCATGCAAGTGCAAGACATGCAAGTCGAGAAAACCCACATCCTAAACATGCTTCTATTAACGAGAGAAAATTCATAAAATTTGGCTAAGTTATGCAATGTTTACGCGTGTCTAGATGAATCTTATAAGATGGAGTGAATCTCGTAGATGCTAAGTTATTGTGTCCTACCTACGATCAAGCACAAGAGGATATGAAACAAATATTGCTCAAAGAGCTGCGTGCTTATCCTAGCTCGAACACTCAACTTGAGCCCCGTCCGGGTCAGGGTGAAACATGCTCAACACACCACAATAGTTAATGTATGGCCTGCAATTACACACGTGAGTCCTCGCAGCGGGAGCTCCCGATTCCTCGCGTCCGAGTCTCACAAACATCCTCGGTCTATGCGGCCCCTACCACAAAAGCTAATGATTCGATATATCATCAAAATAAACAATTAACAAACACATCACAAAATAAAGCAAATTAGTCAAAAAAAATACGTTGACATAAGTTTCATAATAAACAACTTGATTAAATATTAAAATCTAACTAATCGCAAAGATGAAGTTGTGTCTCTGACAATGGTGACACATGATGAATCGCTAAACATATATTTTAATAAGTACTCGTTGTAATATGATCATTTAAATAATTTATCAGAACTAAGTCAATATATCTGTGTGAAGAGGACTCCGTTTAATTTATCTTGGATAAGTCCAGGGTCAAACACAAGGACACACTATCAACATAATTAATTAAACTTAGATATCGATGTTAGGCAATTAATAATGTTAATTAAAAAACAAGACTATGCAATGCATAACAATACGAAACATAATGCATTTGTATTTTTTTACTTTTCAATGCAAGTTATCAACATGATAAAATATCACAAAATGATTCTATATATTAAGCATACATAATTACATAAACTATTCTCTAGAATTAATCTAATATCTCAAACAATGGGTGTAAATACAATAAAGGTCAATTTACTGCATTAAATTGAGCTACCATGAGTAAATGACACTTTAATAATGAAAAATATGAACGACTCACCTCTAATTAATCAAATGATTTTTATTACATTTAATCAAAGAATTATCATTGTCATTTGGTAGATAATTTAACAAGCAACGGAATGAAATTGATCTCATATCAAATGGAGTCCATATGCTCAAGACATTAAGCAAATAATACATGGTCATAAATGTAAATAAAATATAAATAAAACCACAAAATACATCACAAAACAGTCCTTAGAAGGATTGCAAATAAAAGAACTTGCAGGGGCATATTTGTAATAATTCAAGTACGTGAGGGCATTTATGTAATATGAAGAACCCAGAGGGGAACGTCTGCAATATATCCCAGTACTTCACGTGGCTCATGCATTGCTCAGTTGAAATATAATTTGAAGAGGCCTCATGTGCTTCAGCTGCAAATATCCATGTCCCCACACAACGCACACGTGCAATGAGGCTCGGATGTAGGGTCAGACCGATGTAGGCGGTCTGGATTGCATGGGTGACCCAGAAGACATCGACATAGTTCAGTCCCACCGAGCTTGTGGTCTTGAGCTGAGGTGTATGTTGAATGTGAGCTGTTAGATCCAGATGATCCCGCAACTATTTTTCATCTTGTTCATTTGAGGACCGTCGAGTGTGACGGCTCGAAGACCTGGCTCTAGCGATCCCTCTCATCTCCTATGTACTCTTCTAGACTCGTTGAAGATCCAAACACCTTCCTGGAGGGTCCACGAAGCGTCTGGAAGCGTGAATAAGAAACATGGGTGGTTAGTTTCCCCCCTCAATGGAAGCTCTTCAGCTCGATGGCTCTAGAATGGAGCCATGTCGATGCTTTCGACCAATGAATGTAATCATACATGCAAACATTAGAGGGAAGCCAAAGCGTGTGTGCGTGAGGGGTGAAGTGAGATGGAGGTTTAGTGTGTACAAAGAAGTCAGATACCTTACAGGTTCTCCGCCATGGATGGAGGAGAAATGGAGCGAGGTGTTCTGAGGGATAGAGGAAAGGAGAATAGGATTGGAACCTCCCACGTGTATCATCAATACACTGTGCAGGTCGAGGGTTGGTTTAATCAGAATGCAAACCTCTGTACACGAGCGAAAAATAAGAGAAAACCAAAAGATATCAAGACCTAACTTACATTGAGATTGAAGAGGCTCACTAATGTAGGAATTGGCTTGGGATGAGGTCCTAATCAGACCTCGAGTCTTCTCTTTACTTCCGCATCCGCTGGAAGAAGCTCGAATGACCAAGAGTTGGTAGTGGCATGGCGGACCACCATGGGTCAACACTGGAGGTAGGAACCCATTATCGCACACCTAATACTCTTTTATTCATGTCATGAAGAGGAGGCGATGTCTAGGGCTTGCTTCACAAGGGTGGACGTCCGAATTTTGCGTCAGTGGAGGTGTATTTGAAAAAAGGGGTTGACAGAGGTTATGACTCCATATGTGTTTTCAAATACAATCATAGGTTAGGAGATTTAGGGTTTTGGTTGGTTATGGAATTAGTGGGAAGAAGGGAAGTTAGGGCTGGAGGTTAGTGGAGGAATCGAAGACGAAAGTTGCATGAAGAGGTTAGGGAAATTAAGGGAAGTTGGGAGGTTAAAGACGATTACACCCCTTGGAGGAGGTGGGCTGGAGGTTGGGGATGACGCCCCAACCGTTGGATGGGCGCGATCCAAGGGATGAGGTGAAGGCGTGAATGAGAGGCTAATGGTCGTCTGATCAAGATGACCGGACTGCCTAGAGAAAAGGCAACTGGGGTTAAAGGACCGTATTACCTTGTTCAACCAGAGGGAGCCACGTGGCCCGATCAGAATTAAGAGAAATAAAAAATCTAGTATAAAATCAAAATAAAATAGTTGAAGATGTTAAATAAAAAAGTTTTAAACGTGAAAGTTGTAGATCTTTGCAGGATATACAATTTTCATGTAGAACTTAAATGTCAGATTTATACATAGTATAATTTTTGTAAGCATTCTTGAGATATTAAAAATACCTTTTTAATCATTTTTGTTGTTTTTTTTATTTTTGATTTATGCTTAGTTTTAAATTAAATATATACAACATTAAACTAATTTTAATTGATTTTTAATAATAAAAGAACATATAAAATAACATGCACAATAATATATTTATTTATGTATAATTAATTAGTACTAATTGATTATAAGAGGTTAATTGTTAAATTAAATTAATTGTTAATTATTATTAATGAATTTCTTAAGTAGGAGGGATAATAAATACAAATAAAGATGATATATTAGGGATTCATCACCCTCGTATCGCTGGTCTCCCCCTTGGTCGTCGCCCCCCCCCTCCGCCATAGCACCAAATTGCAGACTCACAGTTCCCAGACTCCGGTTCATATCCCCTCAGCTCCTTTCTATACTCTAGTTCAATGCACATCACCACATTGCAGTATCTAGTAAGGTTTGAGCCTTGAGCATTGATGTTATATTTTATTTATTTTGCTATTTTATCACTTGCATAGTTGCACCATACCGAAATGCAAGTTTTTTTCTAGTTGAGGTTATATTTATCTTCAGATGATGTTGTCTCAATTTTTATGGATCAATAATTCATCTTATGATTCTAGAAACCTCATTGCTATTGTGCAAACTGCCAATTACTTATATTATACCATTGGGTTCCTTCATTGGTACTCCGAACATCTTGTTGCAGTCTTGCAGATTGGAATGTATTTATCGTGTTGTTTGAAACTTTGAACCATTGAATTTTAGTTTTCGACGCTTCACATATATACATCTAATAGTCTAATTTGTAAAATTTGATGTCAGAAGCACGACAAGAGGAATCCTCACCTCCACATCATAATGTATACAATGTTGATATTCCGAATGAAGAAAATTTTGAAGTTGATACGACCGTCAATAGGAAGCAAGAAAGACAATTTAAATCATGGGTCTTGGAACATATGACAAGAGTTGGGATGATTGATGGAAAAGAGATGCACAAATATAATTATTGCAAGACACAACTCACTTGTTGTACAAAAGGTGTGACAAGTCACCTTGATCAATACTTAAATAATGTTTGTCCATTTTACAACAAACAACAAAGCCTCAAAACATTTTGAAAATTTCAACGCTTGATCAAGGTAACACGATTGCGACATGAAAATTTGAACAAGAGCAGAGTAGGGATGACTTTATGTCATGATCATCCCCCTAGGATCCGAGTACTCGACAAATCAATTTCATGCACATACCATTCCACATTCAAAATGCACAAAATAATATAAATTAGGAGAAAAAACATAAAAGACTGGAATTAAAACTTTTTCCCATTCATTCATAACATGGCCATCATTGCATTTCACTACAATCCCATCTATATCCACGTAAATATATTACATGTATGCATTCAAAATTATCCATACATACATGATACATCTCCTGTCTCTCAACAAAACTACAAGCAAAGTAAGCAATAAAAGCTACAACAATTACTGTACTGCTAGAAAATCGTGTAACTATGCAAAAGAAATAACTCCAAGCCACCCATTATTGCAGCTTCTGTTGAGAACTTGCAGATCCACACATAGGTAGTTATGAGCAATGTTGTTCAGTACGATAACAAAAGTATAACAAGCAAGATATAATTAAATAGTATGCAAAAGAAACAATTGGGTGAACTGAACTCCCCGTGAGATAAATTTTGAACATTATTATTTGATGTGGATCAACCAAGCTTCGTGGATAGTTTGTGATCTTGGTCTGGGTGAGACCTCACACTATGACTCTAATGCAAGAAGAAGACCTTACGGTTGGGGTGCCTTTGTAAGCATGCGGTGGGGGTACAATACATCCTAACTAAGTTTCCAACATGTCTACTTAGCTTTACTTATAGGATTGTATCTCCGATTCCCAAAATAAATTCCAACTTACGAATCATCGCGATCTGTCTAAGTCCTCTACCCACGTGTAAGAGTCCATGTGGTGTAGGACACGAGTAAGGGCATATATTACAAGATTATTTTTCCCATAGTCGAAGTCGCCGCAACTGACGCAATCCTCCTCATGCACGTGAGATTTTTATTTCAATCTCGACTTCATTAACCACATTTCCCGGAACTCCCCTCTTAGCACTCCCACTCGGAATGCTAACCAATGTGGCCTACACCATCCAGTACACGAGTGTTGACTCTAAGTGAATAAGTGAAACACTAGACTGTTAGCAAATGTGAGCCCGAGGCGAAACATTCCTACAATAAATGTTATTGTAATAAATGATTTATCAATAAAAGTTATTGATTTCTTGTTTCACTCCCTTTCTGATATTGAATAAATGAATGCACTATAAGGTCCCTCTGTACAATAAGGGTTATATACCATGGCCAACTTGATAATCATACAGCTGTTGATTCAATGATTGAATCATAGAGGCTGATGCTTGAATGAATATCTAAGGAGTTAGATAGAGGACTCATCAAGCATCATCAATGATTAACAAGTTGTGATCTCCAGTCTGAGTGGGAGATGGCAATCCCATCTCATTAGACTGATATCTGATCGACCTCTTGATGCAGGTCCTCTGCATAGGAATATTGATTCGGAGGTATCAAATTAGTTGAGTCAATGAGTTGACTTAACGAGATCGAGATAACCAAAGACCTATGATGAATACTGTCACATCACAGGCAAACATCCTCTGACCAGAGACAGATATATTACTATATGTCTGAGCATGTACATTTGGCAGACCAATAGGTTGATGACCTAATCAAGGTCTATACACCGACGAGCTGGTGTGCATGTAAGGGCATATGAGTAATATGATCTCTCAAAGGGATCATACAGGTTCACTTGTGAACCGGGAGACATGAGCTCACTCATGAGGTATTGGGATTGACCAAATTCCATGCATGGTCATCATGCTTTAGAAGCATGATATGAATTTGAAGGTAAGATATATGCTTTGTGAAAGCATATGATCTGTACCATATCCCAAGGACCAAGATTGAGAAACTTAATGATCAGACTATGAAGATGACAGTATAAAAGTGATCTTTATCTTCATGATGATCATGAGTCTTCTAGTATGCAGGATGTGCAGGTATTGGGAATACCTAAAGGGTGATTTGATCATAAACGATTGTATAACCATGACGCTTCCATTCCGAGGGAGTGATGAAACATGTCTGGATTTTAGTGACTCCTATCATTAGAGAAGTGACCTAATCTTAGTCCATGTGCTGGACATTGATCTGAATGAGATTCAGATGCAATGAGAAGATTAGGTTTACGGTCTTGATTTAATCAAGCATCTATGAGAGGTCCATGGGATCTGGATTTGAGATGTGATCTCAATATCCAAGTCACTATACGTGGAACAATACAATCGCCCTGTCCTTATCTCCAAGTATCTGAGGAGAAATAGCATTGTTCTAAAATGGTTTAAGAATAATTCCATAAGATCTAAGCAAAGAGAAGTTGATAATTAAATGTGATTTAATTATCATGATGTATGAGAAATTATCCAATATAATTAAATGTGATTTAATTATTATGGATAAGAATAATGTGGATAGTAATATCCAATTATTCATAATATATTATAAATGTGATTTATAATGTATTAGAGAGAGTTAAATATAATTTATATTAGTAGATTAATTATTAATGTGTATTGGATACACATTGTCTAATTAATTGAAAATGTAAATTACATTTTGTTTTGGGTTGCGAATTTGATTCACAATATTCCAATGTCAAGATTGCAATATTCCCAAAATTAATTGAGAATTATTTTGGTGAATTAAAATACCAACAAATTGTTGTTGGAAATTGGGTAGAGAGAAAATCAAGGGGATATGCAATCTCATGGTAATCCATGAGATTGCCTCTCCTTTTGGAAAGGAGGGGGCGGCACCAATTCCTTGAGGAATTGGAGGCCGTCCCCCCCTTCCAAAGAGGAAGGTGCATCTCCCTTGATTTCTCTCTCTCTCTATTTGTGTGATTTAATTTGGTATTAATATTTATTTGATTTATCAAATATATTTAATCAAAATTAAATCACAAGTTGTTGGCTTTTACCAACAACAATCTTGACCATTGGATTGTCATAAATCAATCTCAACCATTGATTTTATATGACACATGGATTGAGATCCATGGATCCCAAAACCCTATAAACAGAGAGGCATACTTGGCTCTCTCTTTACATGCTATTGTAGCACTCTTCTCTCTCTCTCTCTCTCTTTCTCCATACTCGACAGCCCTCTCTCCCCCTTCTTCTTGGTGGTCGTCCACCTTGGTGGAGAGAATCGTCGTTGCACTCGCCTTCGCGCTGCCGCTTCGACGCTCTGCGGTTCTCCGTCTACTTCGAGTGCTTCGCCTACGAAGGAGACGTTCGATCTCGTGCGACGAGATCAGGAGCAACCGTGCTTGGATCAACTTCTTGGATTGCGAGGACACCGCGGTTCATCCCCGCGCTCGCAAGCAATCTCTCCGACGATCGGACTTGAGACAGGAGGTCTCTTCTCTTAGAGACTCGATCAACCACGCTTCAAGAGGTATTGCATTATACTTGTTGTGGTTATAGATGAAACGATCCGAGAATCGTTCTTGGATCATGTGGTTTCATCGAACAAAATTTTTTAAATTCCGTTGCACCAAACAACTAGTACGACTAGTCGTTCTTCGTCGTATCCGATACGACGCTCACGCTTCCGTGATGCGCTTGAGGATATCTAACATATCCTTCAAGTGGTATCAGAGCCTTAGGTCGACGGTTTCGAATAGTGATTCGCTAACCAAGGACGACTTGGGTTCGTTAAGGTCGCGAAAGTTTTCATCGCATTTGATTTCGCAGATCTGTTTAGTAAATAAATTCGGCACTGTTTAAATTGTTTAAACACGAATTTTATACCTGGATTATGTTCCTCATTAAATAAGGAAACCATAGGATCTGAGTTTGCGTAAATCGGATTTCGTATGCTCGAGATATGGTCGTTTTAATGAACATGTATGCACTGTTGCGGGAACTGTAAATCTGAACGTGATTAAAATGTTAATTACTGTTTAGACTTGCCTCGAAATGCGTAAAACATCACTTAGATTCTGTCCTAAATCAAATTAGCAAACTTTAGAAATTGACTTTGCTTAATTTGAATTTAATATGATTGAGATATGCTAATTTTAGTAAGTAGGGGTCACTGCTGAAATTGCTTTCCTAATCAAGAACCATGTGATTGTCAATTAATGAAATTAATTATTAATTTCGAGAAATAATTATGAAAAATATTTGTGAAATATTATAGAATGATTATTTCCTTAATTGACTTGGCCCCAATCAATTAGATGATTATATTTGATCTAATCTTAATTGAAATCACAATCATCAAACTTCTTGCTTGAATAGGATTTGGGAATTTGTCTAGCAAATTTCCTTAAAATCAAAATTGTTTTGATTACTATATGGTATAATTTCGGTTGAAGAACCGATGATCATCTCAAGTACAAAATAATCAATTTGGCATTATCCTTTCCCGAGGCGGATATGGTGTCTAGTCGGGGATCGCTAGGGTAGCGGGTTGCAACGTATGTGGTCCGTCCCACTCCCGCCGGTACTGGCCATGACAGCGGGTAGGGTCGGGATAATGTCTGAGGGATTATAATGTATATTTCTAATTATTAAAATACGAATTAATACGTACTTTGAGAATAATACCATATATATATATTCAAGCATAAAATTAAGTTTGATTGATTGAATTGGATTGATAATTAATTTAATATGATTAAGTTAATTATATCCAATTGAGAATACTCTAATATGATTAGAGTTAATAATTCCCTTGGAAGAATTAATTATATGAATGTGATTCATAGTAATTAATTAAATTTGAATAAGAGGTGGAGGATCACATAAGTGACATCCATGGTCTCCCATCAAGGCGAAGGGTTTCCGTCGCCAGGGATTGTATATAGGAGACGCATGTACGAAGTGACAGCTCCTATATACAAGCGCATCTGGATCGGACTCTTTGCTTCTCGAAAGAGTAAGGCCGTATGCGTAGTGACCCCAATATCGGATCCTCATATTATTGGGGCGATATTGGATTGCGTATAGCGAGTTTTAATCTTGTTGACGGTTGGTTCAATTAATGACAGGTCAACATCACCTTAGGGGTGGTGGGCCTGGGTATTAAAGACCGAATTAGGAAATGCAAGTTGGACTTGCAAGGCGGAATATGTTCCCGCTTCTCTTTATTGGAGTTGCAGTTTCTCATATTATTGGGATGTAACAAAGATAAAGAGGAGATCCCAGTTCTTGCTTGAGATATATCGGTAATTATATCTCCTACTTTGAAAGTGAATAAGGGAATAAACTTTCATAGTTGACATAGCAAGACTAATTTGATTTAAAAATGCCTTAATCAAATAAAATTAAATTGAATATACGATTATATGTTCTAATATAGTGCATTCTCAATTTCAGAAAATGAAGGCCATGAACCCACTGAGCAGGCTTCTGGAGGTCAACCAATTGACCGGACCAAATTACTCGGATTGGATCCGTAATTTGGAGCTTGTGCTTTCGGCAGAGCGCATCAGCTATGTGCTCTCTGAAAACAAACTTGAAAACTCTAAATCTAAGGAAGATAAAGCATATAATGACAAGTATGATGAAGATCATGTCTTGGCTAGATGCTACATCTTGGGTTCTCTCTCCAATGTTCTTCAGAAACAACATGTGGAGATGAGTACTTGCTAGAATATCATGCATAATCTAAAGGATATGTTTGGTGATATTAACCGCACCCAGCGGTACAATGTTATGCAAGAACTGGTTCGCTGCAAGATGCAGGAAGGGACTTCGGTCCGTGAACACGTACTCAAAATGTTTGGGTACTTGTCAGAGCTGGTGACTCTGGGGGCAACGATGGATGCAGACATGCAATCTGATTTCATTCTGCTGTCATTGCCCAAATCTTTCAATAACTTTGTGGTGTCATTCCACATGAATAAGCTGGAACTGACAAATGCTGGGCTTCTTGCTGCATTAAAGTCTGCAGAAGATGTAATGAAGAAAGATGGTCCCACTGGCACTGCAATGGTTGCACAGGTCAAAGGGAAGCGCGGTCGGAAGCAAGGTTCTCGGAAGGGCCCGGTCCAGAAGAGAAAGAAGAAGGGACAAAGTGTTGGCTCATCTTCCAATGCATCCACTTTAATGGCGTCGAAGAAAACCGACGTCTGTCACCACTACAAGAAGCCGGGGCACTGGAGGCGTAATTGCCTGGATTACCTGAAGTCGATCGACAAAGGTAAAGCCCCAGCAGGTATGAAATCTACATTTATCATTGAAACCCGCTTTCTCGTCGGACGAGAAGGAAGTTGGGTTGTTGATTCTGGTGCTTCTGTTCATGTATGCAATTTGTTGCATTTGTTTCAGGAAACTAGAAAGCTTGAAGAAGGGGAGATAGTCATCCAGATGGGATCTGATGCAAGTGTTGCAGCAGTCGCCGTCGGGACTTGTCGATTATCATTATCTAGTGGTAGAGTCCTAGTACTTAAAGAGTGTCTTTATGTACCTGAAGTCAGAAGGAATTTAATATCTGTATCTAAGCTAGTTAGAAGTGGGTATTCATTCCTGTTCTGTAATAAATTAGTCATAAACCGTTATGATAAATATATTGCAGATGGTATTTTGACTTCTGGAGGACTCTATGAATTGTGCATTGATAAATGTGTTATGAATGTTACAAGCACTAATAAAAACCCTAAAAGATCCAGGGAGAATGAAAATCTCTCAAATGAGATTTGGCATCAAAGGCTTGGTCATTTGTCTGTTGATAAGCTCGATAGATTAATTAAGGATGGACCTTTAGATTTTCTACAGGTTCAACCTTTGCCTACTTGCAAGAATTGCATTCAAGGAAAAATGACCATGATACCTTTTCGTAACAAGGTTACAAGATGTGAAGGTATTATTGACCTAATACATACTGATGTATGCGGTCCCTTCAGTACCGCGACCCGAAATGGATATCGATATTATTTGACGTTTATTGATGACCATTCGCGATACGGGTTTATCTTCCTATTACGTCATAAGTCTGAAACCTTTGAAAAGTTCAAAGAGTTTAAGGTTTTGGTTGAGAACCAAACCGATAGGAAGATTAAACGAATTCGATCTGATCGAGGTGGCGAGTACCTATCAGATGAATTTAAGGAATACCTTAAAGAGAATGGAATTATTTCCAATCTCACTCCTCCTGGAACTCCCCAACTTAATGGTGTTGCTGAAAGACGCAACAAAACCATCATGGATATGGTTCGTTCAATGATGAGTAAAGCACATTTACCACTTAGTTTCTGGGGATATGCAGTAGAGACTGCAATATATATCCTGAATAAGATTCCTAGCAAATCTGTACCTAAGACTCCTCATGAGCTCTGGTATGGAACCAAACATAGTGTTAATCACTTGAGGGTTTGGGGTTGCTTGGTCCATGCAAAGAATGTGGATGCAAGCAAGCTAGAATCTCGCTCTCGTGAGTGTTACTTCATAGGGTATGTTAGAGATGGATTGGATACCAACTCTATGACCCTGAGACTCAGAAGGTTTTTGTTTCTAGAGATGTGAAATTTCTGGAGAATGATTTCCTTAAGGGTCAAGATAAATATGAAGTAAAGGAACTCATTGAATCTCCTGAGGATTCTGAGCTTTCTGAACCATAAACTGAAGAAGTAAATAAAGATGAAACACCCGTACCTCTTCGAAAGAGTTCGAGGGTGGTTGCACCACCTGAAAGGTATGGATTCCATGTGTCAGGTGAAACTGACAATGATCCTACTTCATTTGATGAAGCACTCGCGGATCATGACATGGATAGATGGATGCTAGCAATGAAGTCAGAAATTGACTCCATGCATAAGAATGGTGTATGGACCCTAGAGGATCCACCTAAGGGTGTGAAACCCATTGGGTGCAAATGGATCTTCAAGAGAAAGAGGGGACCTGATGGGAAAGTAGAGACTTTCAAGGCACGGCTCGTAGCCAAGGGCTACACACAGAGAGAAGGCATCGACTACGATGAGACATTCTCACCTGTGGCTATGCTTAAATCCATCAGGGCATTGCTGGCTATAGCTGCATATCTTGACTACGACATCTGGCAGATGGACGTCAAGACGGCTTTCCTCAATGGATACCTCGAGGAGGATATCTACATGGAGCAGCCCCAGGGCTTCATAACTGAGGATGGCAAAGTATGCAAGCTGAAGAAATCCATCTATGGGCTCAAGCAAGCTTCTCGTAGCTGGAACATCAGATTTGACGAAACCATAAAGAGTTATGATTTTGTGCAGAATCCTGATGAACCTTGTGTGTACAAGAAGCTTAGTGGGAGCGCCATTGTGTTCATCGTGCTTTATGTAGATGACATCCTTATAATTGGGAATGATACAAGGATGATGACCAGTGTGAAGATTTGGCTGTCCCATAACTTTGAGATGAAAGATCTTGGAGAAGCCTCTTACATCTTGGGTCTGAAGCTGTTCAGAAACCGAGAGAAGAGGATATTGGGATTGTCACAACAATGATACATTAAGAAGATTCTTGAACGATTCCGTATGGATAGTTCCAAGAAAGGATTCTTACCCTTGAGACATGGTATCCACCTGTCTAAAGGAATGGCTCCTCAAACTGTTGAGGAAAAGAAGGCCATGGCTGGATGTCCTTATGCATCAGCCGTAGGAAGCTTAATGTATGCCATGATGTGTACTAGGCCAGATATCTGCCATGCAGTGGGAGTGGTAAGTCATTACCAATCCTGCTATGGAGAACAACACTGGAATGCAGTAAAGAACATATTCAAATATCTAAGACGGACGCAAGATTACATCTTGGTCTATGGAGATGGTGATCTCCAAGTCTTGGGATATACAGATTCTGACTTCCAATCAGATATTGATGATCGAAAGTTGACATCAGGGTTTGTGTTCCTGTTAAACGGTGGTGCTGTGAGCTGGAGAAGCAAGAAGCAGGACACTACAGCAGATTCAACAACAGAAGCCGAATACATTGCCCCATCGGATGCTGAAAAGGAGGCGGTGTGGTTGCGCAAGTTCGTCCAGGAGCTTGGCGTAGTTTCCTCTGATACTCCCATCCCGCTACTTTGTGATAACACGGGAGCCATTGCCCAGGCAAAGGAACCCAGATGGCATCAAAAGAGCAAGCACGTAGAAAGGAAATACCACATCATTCGGGAGATTCAAAAGCGTGGTGACATCATCATCACCAAGGTGGCCTCTGCCGACAATGTTGCTGATCCTCTTACCAAACCTCTGACACAGAAGGTTTTTGACCAGCATGTAATGAGTATGGGTTTAAGGGTTGTTCCTGAATGGTTCTGAGGGCTAGTGGGAGATTGTTAGCAATGTGAGCCCGAGGCGAACCATTTCTACAATAAATGTTATTGTAATAAATGATTTATCAATAAAAGTTATTGATTTCTTGTTCCACTCCCTTTCTGATATTGAATAAATGAATGCACTATAAGGTCCCTCTGTACAATAAGGGTTATGTACCATGGCCAACTTGATAATCATACAGTTGTTGATTCAATGATTGAATCATAGAGGCTGATGCTTGGATGAATATCTAAGGAGTTAGATAGAGGACTCATCAAGCATCATCAATGATTAACAAGTTGTGATCTCCAGTCTGAGTGGGAGATGGCAATCCCATCTCATCAGACTGATATCTGATCGACCTCTTGATGCAGGTCCTCTGCATAGGAATATTGATTCGGAGGTATCAAATTAGTTGAGTCAATGAGTTGACTTAACGAGATCGAGATAACCAAAGACCTATGATGACTACTGTCACATCACTGGCAAACATCCTCTGACCAGAGACATATATATTACTATATGTCTGAGCATGTATATTTGGCAGACCAATAGGTTGATGACCTAATCAAGGTCTATACACCGGCGAGCTGGTGTGCATGTAAGGGCATATGAGTAATATGATCTCTCAAAGGGATCATACAGGTTCACTTGTGAACCGGGAGACATGAGCTCACTCATGAGGTATTGGGATTGACCAAATTCCATGCATGGTCATCATGCTTTAGAAGCATGATATGAATTTGAAGGTAAGATATATGCTTTGTGAAAGCATATGATCTGTACCATATCCCAAGGACCAAGATTGAGAAACTTAATGATCAGACTATGAAGATGACAGTATAAAAGTGATCTTTATCTTCATGATGATCATGAGTCTTCTAGTATGCAGGATGTGCAGGTATTGGGAATACCTAAAGGGTGATTTGATCATAAACGATTGTATAACCATGACGCTTCCATTCCGAGGGAGTGATGAAACATGTCTGGATTTTAGTGACTCCTCTCATTAGAGAAGTGACCTAATCTTAGTCCATGTGCTGTACATTGATCTGAATGAGATTCAGATGCAATGAGAAGATTAGGTTTACGGTCTTGATTTAATCAAGCATCTATGAGAGGTCCATGGGATCTGGATTTGAGATGTGATCTCAATATCCAAGTCACTATACGTGTAACAATACAATCGCCCTGTCCTTATCTCCAAGTATCTGAGGAGAAATAGCATTGTTCTTAAATGGTTTAAGAATAATTCCATAAGATCTAAGCAAAGAGAAGTTGATAATTAAATGTGATTTAATTATCATGATGTATGAGAAATTATCCAATATAATTAAATGTGATTTAATTATTATGGATAAGAATAATGTGGATAGTAATATCCAATTATTCATAATATATTATAAATGTGATTTATAATGTATTAGAGAGAGTTAAATATAATTTATATTAGTAGATTAATTATTAATGTGTATTGGATACACATTGTCTAATTAATTGAAAATGTAAATTACATTTTGTTTTGGGTTGCGAATTTGATTCACAATATTCCAATGTCAAGATTGCAATATTCCCAAAATTAATTGAGAATTATTTTGGTGAATTAAAATACCAACAAATTGTTGTTGGAAATTGAGTAGAGAGGAAATCAAGGGGATATGCAATCTCATGGTAATCCATGAGATTGCCTCTCCTTTTGGAAAGGAGGGGGCGGCACCAATTCCTTGAGGAATTGGAGGCCGTCCCCCCTTCCAAAGAGGAAGGTGCATCTCCCTTGATTTCTCTCTCTCTCTATTTGTGTGATTTAATTTGGTATTAATATTTATTTATTTATCAAATATATTTAATCAAAATTAAATCACAATTTGTTGGCTTTTACCAACAACAATCTTGACCATTGGATTGTCATAAATCAATCTCAACCATTGATTTTATATGACACATGGATTAAGATCCATGGATCCCAAAACCCTATAAATAGAGAGGCATACTTGGCTCTCTCTTTACATGCTATTGTAGCACTCTTCTCTCTCTCTCTCTTTCTCCATACTCGACAGCCCTCTCTCCCCCTTCTTCTTGGTGGCCGTCCACCTTGGTGGATAGAATCGTCGTCGCCCTCGCCTTCGCGTTGCCGCTTCGACGCTCTGCGGTTCTCCGTCTACTTCGAGTGCTTTGCCTACGAAGGAGACGTTCGATCTCGTGCGACGAGATCAGGAGCAACCGTGCTTGGATCAACTTCTTGGATTGCGAGGACACCGCGGTTCATCCCCGCGCTCGCAAGCAATCTCTCCGACGATCGGACTTGAGACAGGAGGTCTATTCTCTTAGAGACTCGATCAACTACGCTTCAAGAGGTATTGCATTATACTTGTTGTGGTTATAGATGAAACGATCCGAGAATCATTCTTGGATCATGTGGTTTCATCGAACAAAATTTTTTAAATTCCGCTGCACCGAACAACTAGTACAACTAGTCGTTCTTCGTCGTATCCGATACAACGCTCACGCTTCCGTGATGCGCTTGAGGATCTCTAACATATCCTTCATAGACCACTAACCATGACTACTTGCCCTGTACTCGAAGCACCAGTCTAAAGGCACACAAGGGTTGATGCTGAACACCACGTGGTGACTCCTCGGTGTGCCAAGAAACATGTCCTCCAACTGTTGCAGCTACATAGTAGCAGTTGGGATCGTGGTTCTCTAGGCTTCTACCTGGGTCCACAAGGTACATGCACAATCATTGGAGGCACCTACTCCACTACCCGATCACCATCCTGATCTCATCTGTTTTCTTGACCATGTTCACCTTAAATTGATTAAATAATATAATTGCAATGCTTTAAATCACCTCCGACCTATAAATGGATATGGATATATAAACATCTACAATTGACCAAGGTAAATGAATAGATTTCTAATGTTGTTCATGTTGGAAATAATGCACTAAATAACACAAAAGCCACAAGTAAACCGCATAAGTATGGGATTCGGATTAGATTTCCGATTTGTAGGGAGAGAGTGCTCTTGAGAGGAAGGCAAATCCGAGGTAATTTGACTCCATCATCTTAGGAAGGAGTCAAGTTCATCTGCAATTATTCATATGTTTCTGCCACTCGCACAAGCTGATTGTAACATCTATATTGAATCCAAGACCATACAATGACATCATAATATGTTACGGGAATTTCATCGCATCACACTATCATTCTCATAGCAATAATTGCTGAAATTTGACTTTAAAACACCAAGAGATTATGATGATTCACTAAATATATCCGAGGTATTTAGATGTTCAGATATTCACGCGACAGTTCTCAGGTATTTGGCAAGTGTTTAGGAAGTGTTCAGGTGTTCAACAAGATATACCAATGATGTTCAAGTGTTCACAAGTGTTTAGCAACATGAATTTCGGGTGCTCAGTGATGAATCCACATTTCATCATCTTTATTCTATCATTTTGGCACCAAAAATCCTAGCAAGCTTACCTGTAAATAGCATTAATTCCATCATCTTAGCATTCATGCATGTGCATCTAAATAGTGTATAAAATACTGTAATTAAAGCCAAAATTATAGAATAAATAAAAGAAAAAGAATAAAATGTTGTAAATATTTTATGACCCAAAACCCCGAGACCTAGGCATCTTGATGAATAGCTCGACAAGGAATAAAGTAGGGGGAGATAAGGTCAGAACCACAGTTCAAATACCTATATTATTTAATTCATTCTTTATTCATTTTGGGACCTATTTTTAGTTCTACTTTTTATACATCAAATAAAGAAACTTTGTACATGAAAGTTGTAGATAATTAAATAAATAAAAATACAAAATTGATTTCACAGAAAAATAATATACAGACAAAAAGTTATGGTCTGAATAAAAATCCATAATCCCAACTTCCCAGACCCATATCTCACAACTGACAACTCCAAATGCAGCAAACTCACCTTTAATTGTATATAGAATAAAATAAGCTATTTAATAGCGGTGGTTTCGCATTTGGCGGAGCTACGGTTTGAAAGTTGAGTTTTGGACCCACCTTGTATAGTTGTACTGATTAAAATATTCAATTTATTATTTATTCATTATTTTTATATTTTTATATTTTTATAATTATGTAAATATTACTTATAATAACTATGTGCATTAAAATTAGAATAAAAATGCAAAGAAAAATAAAAATAAAAATAAACTTATATAGATTATATAGGTATTATACCTATACTTATACCTATACTTTTCACACTTATATTTTATTTAATGTACAGAATACATCAGAAAAATAAGACAAAAATATATTTGTGTGCATGAAAGTATTTTATTATTTTAGAAAATACTAAATAAAAATTATAAAATTAAAATACACAAAATAAAAATAAAATACTTAAATACATATGTAATATACCTATATAGGGCTAAAAAGTAAACTTATAAAAATATACCTCATAAAATCAATTAAAAATCATAATAAAATACTACAGAAAATAACGAATATTTTTTATTTTATAATCATTATTTAATTCAGCATATTTCTATTTTTAAATGAATTAACAAAATAATAAATCAGGGGTTTTTCCTGGTTGGTCCACGTGGACCAACCAGGAGGCGTTAACAGTTGACTTCGGTCAACTGGTCGCCCTACCCCTGTAGCTCCTGACAACCTCGTTTTTGGCCCACGTTTGCGGATTTATCGAGGCTAAATCTTTCACTTTTTTGTGTTGCATCCTTCTGCAACATTGTTCACCAACCATCTATCTAGCTCGCCAGAGCTTAATCTTGGTCTTTAGACCCAAGATTTGCTAGATGCTCGTCGATCTTTGGACCCCTGTCACATCGGGTCAAACCCAATATAAGTGACCCCCCTACTTTGAATTCAAGTAGAGTCCCTTCGGTCCACCCCTCGTCGCCACCTTCGTGCTTCCGAGCTTCCTGGAGGTGACAGCTCCACAGCAAGCCCTTCAGCCAAGGCGACAGAGGTCAGAGGCGTCTCCAGCACCTCCCGCAAGAACGGCGGTTGAGGTATCTTCTTCCCTCTGGCTCCGACCATTGAGGGCCTTCCCCCTTTTATTTTTCGCTTGCGTTTTACTCCTGTTAGTCCTAGGATCAAAACCCCTCAAAAACCTTCAAGTTCCATCGCCTTAATCGCCCGATCCACTCACTTGGCCGGAGCGCAACTCCGGTCGTTCATCGCCCCATCGTAGCACGCATCCCTACATCCATCCAAGGGTCCAGACAGTTTGCCCTGGACCCCTTGACTCTTTTTGCAGGTCAAAGCACACTTGAGAGTGCCTGGAGACAAGTTTTGAAGCTTGCCGGAGCTTCTGGAGTCCCGTAGCTCCGCCAGCTACCTGCGAGCACCGCCGTGGATTTTGGACGCCTCCAGGAGAAAGATGAGGACCCAGGGACGCTCCACGTCCATTTTGGAGCTCTGACATCGCCGAAGGACGGAGATCGGGGACGACGAAGTTCGCTCTCACCGGCGGCCGACGTTGTTCTTGGTCTTCACTTCCCAGCCGTCAGATCGTGGAGCACCGCCAGATTGCACAGCCACCGTTGGATCGCCTCCTGCCTCTACCGTCGATCGTCAGTGGAGATCTGATCTCAGCCGTGCATCTAGCGAAGCGTCATCGGCCGTTCGTCGTGTGCCACATGTTCAAGTGGCATCTCATCCGCCGTTGGATCACGCGCCGAGGGTATTTTGCACCTGAACCCTCACGCATTTTGTATTTACTTTTTAGTCCACAACTTTCCTCTGCAGTTATATATTTTTGTAAATTTTGCAAAAAGACCCTCGAGCTCTCAGTATTTACATATAGGTCCCCTGCCACGTCACCTCACGTGACCTGTTCACGTGAGGTGTGGGCATTTTGCAAGGGTACCCTCGGACTTTGGGATATTTCCGATTAGTCCCAAAAGTTTGTGACGTAGTGTAAAAGTTTGGGATATTTTGCATAGAAGCCCCTGATACTTTTGGATATTGCCTTTAGGTCCCTGCCAGGCGCGTGTGTAGCACGTGCTTGCCATGGACATTTTGTATTGAGGCCCCTCCGGGTTTTGTAATTTGTTTGTCGTCCAGTAAATGCAAGTTTTAGTGTAAAACTTTGTGGAAATTTTGCATGTACCCCCTGGATGTTTGAGAAATTGCACATATACCCCTGCCAGGCCTGATTAATGTTTGGATGCTTGTTTTAATTATTTAAATTATCATTTTGCCTCCAAAAATTCCACAAAAATAGGGTTAAGCTCCTGGTAACTTGTACTTCCACGCCCTAATTTTAGTTTTTGATTTTATTTTATTTTTATATTTATTTAAAATCAAAAACAAGTTTTTTTGCCTATTGTCTAGCTTAGAAAATGCCAAAAAATATTAAAATAACTCTAAAAATTCCAAAAAAAATCCATGTTGTCTATTTTATCTTATTTTAGTGTCAGTCCAAAATCACTAAAAATCTCAAAAGAAAAACCCTAAAAATTAGAAAATACATAAAAACTTCAAAAAATTCTATAAAATCAAAGAAAACTCAGAAAAATACAAACTCAGTTCCCGTTTGTTTTATATTTCATTCTCTTTATTTGAAAATTAGTGTGAAAAATTTTGGTTGCTGTTTGCTAATTTTAATTCCACTTTTACTCACAGCCAGTCCATATTTCACTGTTTTCCTTTATTTCAGTGTTTAAAAATACCAAAATCACCTTGAAAAATACCCAAAAATCATAAAAACAGTAAAAATCCTAAAAATATCAAAAACATTTTATTTCTGAATTTTTGTTTATTTTTGCACATTTTTATAAATACTTTATCTAGTCTTTTATCACATTGTCCTTGTCTTCCAATATTGAAAAAAAAATTTAAAAATTAAAAAATATAAATTATAAAAACCAGAAAATTAAAAACCAAAATACAAAATTAAAAATTAAATAAAAATAAAAAAATTTAAAATTAAAAACCCACAAAAATTTCTTTGCTTGCTTGATTAGTGTAGACACACTCACTTCACTTGTGCACATTTATTTGTTCTACCCTGCTTGCTCCCTGTGTTCGAACTCTCTGCATACTTGCCCTTTACATCATTTGTGCAGAGTTAAAAATAAATTTTAAATCCACATTTATTTCTAATTATTGATCTCTAGTGTGGGTTAATTGTTGATTAATTTCAGGATTTGATTGGTTGACACTTCGACTGTGTTCCCGCCTTGTGTGGAACACAAGACCGATCAATTCTGAGATTATCAAATGGCGATGTTGCCGGGGAGCAACAGCGAGTAGTTCATATTTTGTTTGCTTGTGTTTGTTTGTCTACTATTGCTTTATTTTCTATCTCTTGCATTTTTGATATATCTTGTTGAGCTGTTCTGACCATTTTTCTCTTGTCTTCTTGCGAGGGACTGCGGAGTGAGGCGGATTGCTTAGGTGACCCAGAGCATCCTTGGGAAGCGGAGCCAGCTATACTTTGGCAAAGCCGGCAGGAGAGAGCAGGAGGAGTGAGAGAGTGATTAGTTTAGCTTGCATTTTATTTTTGTGAGAGAGTGCTTGATAATTTGTAATAATACAGGTACTCGGACACTTGGACTCTTGAGACACTACCGGGCCTAATTTCTGGGTGTTTGTTCACCCGGGGGCTCACCGCGGTTTTTATCGCGTTTTCCCGCTTGTCATTTTCCGGCTTTGTTTTCCTTTTTCATTTCTTTTGTGGATTGAGCCCTTAGTTGTAGGCCCTGCTTGATTCGATTAGAATAGGTCCAAACACACTAATTACCTTTGCATGTTCCTATAGATTGTATTTGGACTTAGACTAATCAAATAGTTGGCTATTAGCTTTCGATCCGCGCGCCGCAAGCTCATCCCACACAAGCGCTTTCTCCTAACTCAAATGTGTTGAGCAGAGGAGGGGTGAGCCTAGACCGGACACTAGGATTGAGAGTTAGTGGCTAGCTTGTGGTTCTTCACGCTAGCAGTTGCCTACCTTAGGATGATTTCCGCATTGCATATCGCCATGTAGTTTAGGTTTACAAATTCTGCTTGCATCCCGCATGGAGAGAGCTGGGATTCGCTGTAAGTCTTCTCACTTTGCAATGATCATTTAGGCACAAAGGTGAGATTTCCACCATGGTGTCGACTTGCACGGCTTTTCCGACTCTTTTCTCCCTCTATTTTTGGAACAAAGTAGGATCAAAAAAATATAAAAATCGTTAGGCACTTGTTTGAATCTACTCAAAAGAAGCGATAACACCAAAAAAATTTAAAAAGGGACTGCTAAGAAAAACTTGACCAAAAATAAAATCGGTAATTGGATTCATTGCTTGGGGAGAGTAATACCCTCACTTGTATTCAGGTTGCATGGGAAGGTCTCCTTCCAAGTGAGGTGAGCGCTTCGTAAGGATTAGAGCCTAAAACCCAACTTGTGGCTGCCTTGTGTATCGCCTGGATTTCCAAAGTATTGGCGCTACTATCGTACGTAGTCGAGTAGGGCTTGGTCGCCATTGGTGACTCACTATTGTGTGAGTGCCGACCTTGTCCGAAGTACCGAGCTTAGGCCACACCTTCACGGGTGTGTCTGTCTCACCGGCTGCGCCCGAGTAGGATCTTGCACGCTCACGGGTGATTCCGTTGCGAGCGAGGTCCGAAGTATCGGTTTCACCTATCGGCTTCCTCCCTCTATTTCTTTGGCTGAGTAGGGATCCAGGAAGGGTTACAAGGACCTTAAAAAGCGCAAGTTACATGTTACACATGAGGAGGACAAGTACGGGAATACTTTTCCGGCAGTACTCTCGCTCCTTTAGGCGTAGCGTTCTAAGGACTCATGAAAAGATAAATTCCTGAATCAAGATAAAATCGACAAGATAAAAGCCGAACCTTCACGGCTTCATCTGTTGAGTTGGTGAAATCACCCTTGCTTTGTGTTTGGTTGCTAGATTTATTAAGGTCAAGATCAAAAACACAACACAATTATGCGTGATTTTGTTGCATCACATTTCATTCTTCTTCTTCTGCATCCTCTCTACTCTTCCCAATAATCAAGATGATGGGACGGAGATCTCTTAGGCCGACCTTGTCGGCACCGCTATCCAGCACTCCTCCTTATTCATCTAGGACTACCTCGGAGAGTCCACTCTCCGAGCCTGAGTTTACATCCACCCTGTTCCCCCTCGACCACCCTTCCCATTCTCCTTCACTCAGTCCAATAGTTTCTGAATTCAGTGCATCACAGAGTTCGGGACATTCGACAGCACCTGAGATGGCCTCTTTTGCTTTTTCAGAAAATCCAGTGATGGCAGACAGAGGCGAGCACCCAGATGACCATGATCACCCTCCGTTCATATTTGATCAGGCGGCCATCAACAACTCTTTGTTAGCGTCCCTGGAGACTATGCAGAGACAGATCCGTGACCAGGGTACCTTCATGGGTGATCTGATGAGAGAGATAGCTCAAATGAGAGAGAACCGACCTGGGGGCGGCGGTGGCAGAGGTGGAGGAGGAGGAGGACCTGATGCAGGAGGAGGCGATCCAGACGCTGAGAGACCACCACAGACCATCATGAGGGAATTGCACAACCCAGCTGCACCCCTCACTCATCGTTGGATCCGACTCCCGCCCATCCACGGAGATTTCGAGCTTCGGCCCCACACTATTCAGCTTTTACCCAAGTTCCATGGGTTGCCGACCGAAGAGCCGCACCTCCACCTCCAGGAATTCGAGATGATATGCAGCATCATCCTTGATCGGTTGATGACCGAGGACACAATAAAGATTATCGCATTCCCATTCTCATTGGTTGACAGAGCCGTATATTGGCTCAAACACCTTGGGCGATTCATCGATACATGGGCAGATCTCTGGACCGCATATCTGAAGAAGTACTATCCTCTCGGCCGGACAAATGCAGCTAGAGCCATGATCAGCAATTTTATCATGATCCCAAATGAACAATTCCATGAAGCCTGGGATCGATTTAGAGAGCTCATTGACCGATGTCCACATCATAACATATCCAAGCCAAACTTAGTTCAGAGTTTCTTTTGTGGGCTGACACTGGAGCTGCAGGGGCTTGTCAACGCCTCTTGCGGTGGATCATACTTTTCCAAAGGTGAAGACGACGTCTTGGACATTTACAAGGGCATGGCAGAAAACTCAACCGTGATGGCCCAAGCCTGAGTCTACACACAGCAGAAGCCCCCGCAAGGAGCGGGATCATTCCAGAGGATCGCCCGCATCGATGCCGGTCCCAATACAGTGTAAGCCGCCGCAGCCCAAGCTGAATCAGCCGCAACCGACATGGGCATAATTAGTGAGAAGCTGGACCGCCTCAAGATCCTCGAGAAGAAGCAGATGCAAGGCATGACCCAGATGGACCAAATTGCCAAGACCATGAGTGATCTGAAGACGCAGATCTTGTGCGTCCATGAGGCACAAACTCATTCCCAACAGCCTCCCAGATCACGTGCTGATCCGAGCAGTAGCAATGCCAACCAGCCCTCTTCCTCGTATCGTCAAGTCAACCATATCCAGGCAGAGCCGGTTCTCTTGCTACAGTACTACCCAACGCAGTCGCCATCTTCGGACACGCAGATGGTGGTCTACCAGCCGGAGCAGCCACTGGCAGTTCTTCCTCCACCCTCCTTCGAGCAGGAACCATTGATGGAAGTCAATGGGATTTGGTACGACCGGTACCCTCAGCTTGGGATCCGTCGTGATCATCTAGGATTCCGTTGGGGTAACGGTGGCTCCTCCTCCCAACAGCAGAATCCTGCCCAAGGACATCAGAACAACCAATCACAACAGCAACACCAGCAGCCCCAGTATGCCCAGCCACAACAGTATCAGAGTGGTCCTCGTCCCGCCTATCAGGGACAGCAGTGGAGGCAGCGACAGCAGCCTCAACAATCTTATGCCCAGCCAACCCAGAACTATCTGTACCAGCAACACCAGCAGCAGCAACAGCCCCATTTCCAGCAGGGACAACCATCCGGTTCTCAGGGTCCCACCTTTGAGAATCCAGCTCTCGATGATCTTGCCCGCTTGCTCTCCGAACAGCGAGCATCCTTCAGGCAAGAAATGGATGAATTCCGACAGGAGATGAGGGACATAATAAAAGGCAAGGCCGCCATACCCGCTCAGATTGAACCTAACCCGAACAATCTGAAAAGGAAGTCTGAGCAGGTAGAGTTTACATAGGATACCTCTCCTAGTGACTATTTGAGTGATATGTCTTATTCTTTCTATGATGCTGATTTTGTGACTACTAGGAGCGGTAGGATGCTCGCAGGCGGCGCCTCTTCTGAGCGACAACCAGATGCAGAACCAGGAGCGCCAGAGGAGCAGAATAGCGGTGCTGATGCCTCTAATGATGATGTTGAAGACGGTGGTGCTGAGGTCACCAACGATGGAGATCCAGATGACAGTGCTGATGCCGTCGTGATGCCAGATGCAGACGGTGGTGTTGATGCCACCATTTTGGATGCTGAACCAGAGCGCGGTGCTGATGCCGCAGAGACAGGTGCTAGTGGTGGTGCTGAGGCCACCACATCTACTTTTGTTGAGCCCCCATCTGTGATGTTGCCACATTTTGTACCTATGGATTGTGGGAACAAAAAGAAAAACAAAAATATGAATAAAGGAAAGGTTTCTGTTCACGTTGCGGATCCATATGTGTTGAATGATGATGGTTGTATGGATTCTCCTCCTTCACAGGCACAGGGACCTATTCCTAGTCCTCCATCTGTGGAGGCCCCTACCATCCCCTTCCCCGAGGCACTTCGCCGGGCGAAGGGGAACAAAAAAGAAAACCCAAAAAAGAACCAGCGGGTAGAGTTCGGCAACCAAATGATTGACATGTTCCACATTCAGCTGACTCTACGGGAAGCATTTGAGCATATCCCCTTCTTCAAAAAGAACTTGAAAGAGACAACTACTGTCCGAAGGAAGAAGAGGCACAGAGATCAAATCCATATGCTCACTCATGACACTTGCTGCGCCATTTAGAACACATTGCCAGCCAAGAGACCTGATACAAGAGCCTCCTATGTCAGATGCGAGATCCAGGAGCAGTGGTTCGATCGTACTCTATTAGACAGCGGGTCTTCGATCAACCTCCTTCCGGCAGCCTTACTCAAATGATTCGAGTTTGGCCCTCTTCTTCGGAGCAGGACAGTCCTTCAGTTTGCTGATAGGTCGATCAAGAGGCCGAAGGGGATGTTGAAGGACGTGGTCGTTACCATTCAGGGCTTGAAATTCCCCGTGGACTTTGTTGTACTGGACATGGAGATCCCTGAATCGGTAACCGATGCCCCCATCATACTTGGATGCCCATTCTTGGCCACTGCCAAGGCGGTATCCGATCATGATAGTGGGATGGTATGTTTTCTCGTAGAGGGCGAAAGCATACAAATAGATACGATCGACCTAGCCAGAGCCAGAGAGTTGGCACGCTCAGAGCAATCCAGCGAAGCCGAGCAGATGACAGAGGACGAGCTAGACATCCACCAGGTATGTGATTTCGTGATGACTGATGATGAATCCAACTGGACAGATCCTGTAGCACCGACCCTTGCCTTGCCTATAGATTCACTATATCTCAAGCTCATGGCAGTCGAGAGCCGGGAGAGCACATCCGTGGATGAGGATACACTTGAGGCTGACAGTGTGGGGACGAGTGGAGCCGATGATTTTCATTCTTGCTCATCTTCTTCTGATCCCTTGGATTCATACATTGACTGGGATGATTTTGATGATTATTTACCTTGTCTGATTCCTTCTGAGCCGACAACCATGACAGAGTGCAAGCCAGTGCAGTTTATTGATGATTCAGCAGGCCGCCCTTCGTCAGAGATTCATGAAGAGCGAGAGTTCTCCCATGCAGACCTGGTAGCATTTACATAGACATATCAGAAGCCAGATCTGCCACCTCCCAGTTGTCCAGAACGAAAACCTCTACCGCAGTCGATGACATATAGATTCCTACGGGTGAGCCAGAAATGCACCCAGTCATTATCTCAGCAGATTTGACTGGAGAACAAGAATCTCGTCTCATGGAGGTTCTTGAAAGAAACCGCAAGGCAATCGGTTGGAGTATAGATGATCTCCAGGGGCTGAGCCCAAATCTTTGCTCCCACCACATTTATCTTGAGGATAATGCTAAGCCGTCGCGTGAGTTCCAACGACGGCTGAACCCGAATCTTTGAGACGTAGTAATGAAAAAAATTTCAAGGTGGTGGAGCGCTAATTTCATCTATCCCATCTCCGATTCCAAATGGGTAAGTCCTTTACATGTGGTACCCAAGAAGACGGGTATCACTACAATTGTCAACGAGTCTGGAGAGGAGATCGCTACCAGAGTACCAACTTCTTGGAGGGTCTGTGTGGACTACAGATGATTGAATGAGGCCACCAAGAAGGATCACTTCCCGCTACCCTTCATTGATCAGATTATCGAGCGGTTAGCCGGGAAGAGTCACTACTGCTTTCTTGACGGGTACTCTGGATATAATCAAGTGGCCATTGCGCCCGAAGACCAGGAGAAAACGACATTCACCTGTCCGTTTGGGACGTATGCTTTCAGACGGATGCCCTTTGGTCTATGTAACGCTCCAGCGACATTCCAAAGGTGCATGTTGTCCATCTTCTCGGACATGGTGGGTGACTGTTTAGAGGTCTTCATGGATGACTTCTCGGTCTATGGCGAGGGGTTCGATGCTTGTCTTAACTGCCTAGACCGTGTGCTTCAGCGCTGCATAGAGGTCAACCTTGTTTTATCTTAGGAGAAGAGTCATTTCATGATGACTCAAGGGATGGTCCTCGGTCACATCATCTCCAATAGGGGCATGGAGGTCGATCCGACCAAGGTGGATATCATCAGAAAACTCAATCCGCCGTCCAACTTGCATCAGTTGCGGTCTTTTCTGGGGCATGTCGGTTTCTACCGACGGTTCATTCAGGACTTCAGTCGTATTACCCGACCGCTTACTGACTTGTTGACAAAAGACACCGAGTTTATTGTCAATGATAAGTGTCTTGCATCTTTCGAGACTCTCAAAGAGATGGTTGTTTCCGCTCCTGTCCTTCAGCCACCCGATTGGTCTCTCCCATTCGAGATCATGACGGACGCTTCGGATTTTACCGTTGGGGCCGTGCTTGGACAGAGGAGGGATGGATTACTTTTTTCCATTCACTACGCCAGCCATACTTTGGATGCCGCCCAGCGGAATTACACTGTGACTGAGAAAGAGATGCTGGCCGTAGTCTTCGCTCTTGATAAGTATCGATCGTATAGTCTCGGATCTAGAGTGACTATCTACACTGATCACACCGCCATCCGGTACTTTGGCTAAGAAGGATGCCAAAGCACGTCTGACCAGATGGATCCTTCTACTCCAGGAATTTGATATTGAGATTAAGGATAAGTCTGGAGTCAAAAATGTGGTGGGGGATCATCTCTCCAGATTGGAGAATCTTGAGGAATCTGAGCCCAGCGCACCTATCACCGAGACGTTTCCAGATGAGGCGATCTTGGCTGTCACCTCGCTCCCGTGGTATGCCGACATTGTGAACTTTCTTGTAGCCAAGATAGTCCCACAAGGTTGGCCCAGGCCAAAACTCGAGACCTTCCAGGCGAAGGCCAAGTTTTATCATTGGGAGGATCCCGCCTTTTATCATGAAGGAGGGGACAGTATCTGGAGGAGGTGCATTCCTCAAGAAGAGCATCACAGCGTCCTCACATACTGCCACAAGCTTGAGGCAGGAGGACATCATTCTGGAAAAAGGACAGCACAGAAGGTGCTTCAATCCGGCCTATGGTGGCCTACTCTCTTCAAGGATTCTGATGAGTTCGTGAAGAGATGTACTGACTGTCAGAAAATGGGAACCTGCGGACAGAGAGACATGATGCCCATGCAACCCATTCACTTCTGTGAGGTTTTTGATGCATGGGGGATTGATTTCATGGGCCCATTTCCTAATAGTCAGGGATTCGAGCACATCCTGCTCGCTGTTGATTATGTCAGCCGATGGGTTGAGGCCATCCCCGCCCGAGCCGCAGATGCTAAAACCGTGTGCAATTTCTTGAGGAAAAATATCATTTCACAATTCGGGGTACCTAGAGTCTTGATTTCAGACGGGGGGTCTCATTTCATCAATGACAAGGTTTGGGCCCTTGCAGACGAGTTCGGCATTGACCATCGGGTTGCCACACCGTATCACCCTCAGACTAATGGTCTTGCCGAAGTCTCGAACCGGGAGATAAAAAACAATCTTGCAGAAAGTTGTCCGTCCAGACCGAAAGGATTGGTCACAGCTTTTGGACTCGGTCTTGTGGGCCTATCGGACTTCTTTCAAGAATCCATTGGGGACATCTCCCTTTCGTCTTGTCTATGGCAAGCCGTGCCATTTGCCAGTGGAGATCAAGCACAAATATTTTTGGGCAGTCACTGAGTTGTTGTTAGATCCCGAGAGTATATGAGACCAGAGAAGAGCTGAATTGGCAGCCCTCGAAGAACTGAGAGACACAGCCTTTTCCAACAGCCTACAGTACAAGGAGAAAGTGAAGACATGGCACGATTCGCATATCAGCCATAAACAGTTTGAGCCAGATCAGAGAGTATGGTTGTTTGATTCCAGGCTGAAATTATTCTCAGGGAAGTTGCTGAGCAAGTGGAAAGGTCCCTATGTGGTCAGGAAGGTACATGACAATGGCAGCATCAACATATCTGAACCGTCATCTTCCTCTACCTTCTGTATCAATGGTCAACGCCTGAAGCTATATCTAGATCATGATCCACCGACCATTGACGTTGCCCCCATTCTTCTGGTATGAGATGTGTCCTTTGACTCATATCATCTGCATCTCATACATGGTGATCACTTCTATTTTCCGCTGTACAGATCATCTGTCCATATCACTCTTTCATCTGTTGATTTATTTTTCTTCTTTTCTTCTTCTCTTCTTTTCCTTTTCTATTTTCTTTATCTATCAAAAAGGTGCCGCCCTTGTAGACAGTTTTCCATACTTAGGACGTACTTTGTCCTAAGTATAGGGGGGCGCGCACCCTGAGTTTCTCGATTCATTTCGATCCTCTCCATTGTCTCCTCTTCTTGTCTATACTTAGGGATATCTTACCCTAAGTATAGGGGGAGACAATCTGAGGACGATCTGTTCATTCCCACCCTTGACCCTCCCTGCGTTGTGTACAGTCTGCTATACTTAGGATTATTTGATCCTAAGTATAGGGGGGACGGTCAACTTCTCATTGATTCATTTGTTGATTATTTAGACTTGTCTATACTTAGTACGAGTTATGTCTTCTCTTTTCTCTCCGATCTATGAGGACATAGCTCAAGCCAAGTATAGGGGGGTCGTATATACTACGTATATACTTTAGCCATAACTCGTACTTTCATATTTTCTTAATAAATATGGCTAATCATTCTTTAAAAATTCATTAAAAATCATTAATAAAAAGGTGTTTTGTTCCTCAAATTCTTTTGTGTATTTACTGATTAATAAATCAGGTGAAAATGTTTTTTGCAAAATGTTTGAAAAATAGTTTGAAAATCTTTGTGAACATTTATTGAAAACTATTTTGAAAATATTTTGTTACATGTTTTCAACCTGTGTAAAAATGTGTGGTTTGTAAAAATTTCTTTTCTTTGTGTGAAATAAAATGTTTGAAAAATGATTTGCAAATGGTTTGAAAAATGGTTGCAAAAATATTTTGAAAAATCTATATATACTGTTTTGAAAGCCTTTGCAAAAATGATTTTCAAATGTGTGTACATGTTTGCAAAAATGTTTGTAAAAATTATTTTGGACTATAGTTTTCAAAAATTGTGTGAAAAAGCTTGTGTCAAATAAGTTTGAGGAACATTTGCATCACACCAAAATCCACTATAGATGCTTATAAAATTGACCACTTACCCTTGTAAATTCTTAAAACCCACTTCTTGTATATATGAAGAAGCACTCCCGTGTACATATTTTTAACCTAGATTTTAGCCAAAATCTTTTTGTTTTCAAAAATTCCCAAAAAATATTTGCAAAATTAAAATCCAAAAACATTTGAAAAATTTCTTTGAAAATACAAAAAAATGCATCTGCATATGCGTGCATCATCTTTTCAAAAATCCATAAAAAGTTCAAAATCTTTGAAAATTGCATCACAAAAATATTTTCTGCATTCTGCATAGCATTAGCATTTTTCGAATTGAGTTTGATAGTTGAACGAGTCTAAGAAAAATCCGGAGATTGGAGCTTGATTGGATCTTAAAATCTACCTAATAACATGAACCTTATAGGAACTGGGTTTGAGGTACTTCAGGTCTAGTTGACTTAATTCTTTGAGAATCACGGGACTTGGTTCAATGGATTCTTGACTGCCTAAGTAGAGTATTTCAGAGCACACGCACGACTCTTGTTGATAATGACCTAACTTGGACACCTGCACCTTTCACATGGCTCAACTCAGTTGGAGTGGTGAGGGAATTGGATTTGCCGGTATGAGACGCACACAAGTGGAAACATTTGTCCTCCTCTAGGGAGGGAAGTGCACCCCAACCCGTCCAGTGATTAGGAAGTCTAAAGACAGGAGGCTGTGGGTTGCAATAAAGCTTCAAAAGAGGGATAGTCTACTGGCTCAAGAGGAAAAACTCCCTATGTAAATGCTGTTGTATATAGTATTAAAAAAAAAGGTTCAGGCATGTACAAAAATAAAAAGCCTGCAAGTATGTACAAAAGTTGTAAAGTCAATAAGCAAGCTTGAGTTTCAAGGTCAAATATGTGAGCCTGCAGCTGGAAGACTTGACTACACTGGTCTTGCATCCCAGGATAGGTAGCTACACTGGCTACCGTCCATTCTTCTCTTCACCCCCTCCTCTTGAGCTAGTTGCCACTGGAACTTAGAAGGGAATACCCCGCTCCTCGAGGATGGAGTCATTGGATTGGGGAATCATTGGGTTGTCATACTGGAGAAGTCAGTCTCTTTGTCATTCTAGTTGGGGAGAGCCACCATCACTTACACTGTACGAGTCAGATTCATAGTCGTAAGAGTTTGCGTATGAGTTGAAGTATTTCTGACCTGGCTATTGAGGAGACTTAGACAGAGTTTTGGGATTCTCAAGGACTGTTGGACTTCAAATTCGGTTCTCACAAAGGTTCCGCCCGCACTAAAATTCCAAAGGTCCGACTTAAGCTCCAAACTTTGATTTTGTGAAGACAAGTTTGATAATCAGATAAAATCCAAGTTCTTCCTTTTTTTTCTTTATTTTTCTTTTTGCACTTATTGCATAAGTGTTTGCTAGGGACTAGCAAAGGTAAAATATAGGGGGATAATGAATCCACATTTCATCATCTTTATTCTATCATTTTGGCACCAAAAACCCTAGCAAATACCTGTAAATAGCATTAATTCCATCATCTTAGCATTCATGCATGTGCATCTAAATAGTGTATAAAATACTGTAATTAAAGCCAAAATTATAGAATAAATAAAAGAAAAGAAAAATAATAAAATATTGTAAATATTTTATGACACAAAACCCTGAGACCTAGGCATCTTGATGAATAGGTCGACAAGGAATAAAGTAGGGGGAGATAAGGTCAGAACCACAGTTCAAATACCTATATTATTTAATTCATTCTTTATTCATTTTGGGACCTATTTTTGGTTCTACTTTTTATACATCAAATAAAGAAACTTTGTACATGAAAGTTGTAGATAATTAAATAAATAAAAATACAAAATTGATTTCACAGAAAAATAATATACAGAAAAAAAGTTATGGTCTGAATAAAAATCCAGAATCCCAACTTCCCAGACCCGTATCTCACAACTGACAACTCCAAATGCAGCAAACTCACTTTTAATTGTATATAGAATAAAATAAGCTATTTAATAGCGGTGGTTTCGTATTTGGCGGAGCTACGGTTTGAAAGTTGAGTTTTGGACCCACCTTGTATAGTTGTACTGATTAAAATATTCAATTTATTATTTATTCATTATTTTTATATTTTTATATTTTTATAATTATGTAAATATTACTTAAAATAACTATGTGCATTAAAATTAGAATAAAAATGCAAATAAAAATAAAAATAAAAATAAACTTATATAGATTATACAGGTATTATACCTATACTTATACCTATACTTTTCACACTTATATTTTATTTAATGTACAGAATACATCAAAAAAATAAGACAAAAATATATTTGTGTGTATGAAAGTATTTTATTATTTTAGAAAATACTAAATAAAAATTATAAAATTAAAATACACAAAATAAAAATAAAATACTAAAATACATAGGTAATATACCTATATAGGGCTAAAAAGTAAACTTGTAAAAACATACCTCATAAAATCAATTAAAAATCATAATAAAATACTACAGAAAATAACGAATACTTTTTATTTTATAATCATTATTTAATTCAGCCTATTTCTATTTTTAAATGAGTTAACAAAATAATAAATCTGGGTTTTTCCTGGTTGGTCCACGTGGACCAACCAGGAGGCGTCAACAGTTGACTTCGATCAACTGGTCGCCCTACCCCTGTAGCTCCTGACAAACTCGTTTTTGGCCCACGTTTGCGGATTTATCGAGGCTAAATCTTTCACTTTTTTGTGTTGCATCCTTCTGCAACATTGTTCACCAACCATCTATCTAGCTCGCCCGAGCTTAATCTTGGTCTTTGGACCCAAGATTTGCTAGATGCTCATCGATCTTTGGGCCCCTGTCACCTCGGGTCAAACCCAATATAAGCGACCCCCCTACTTTGAATTCAAGTAGAGTCCCTTCGGTCCACCCCTCGTCGCCACCTTCGTGCTTCCGAGCTTCCTGGAGGTGACAACTCCACCGCAAGCCCTTCAGCCAAGGCGACAGAGGTCGGAGGCGTCTCCAGCATCTCCCGCAAGACCGGCGGTTGAGGTATCTTCTTCCCTCTGGCTCCGGCCATTGAGGGCCTTCCCCCTTTTATTTTTCGCTTGCGTTTTACTCCTGTTAGTCCTGGGATCAAAACCCCTCAAAAACCATCGAGTTCCATCGCCTGAACCGCCCGATCCACTCACTTGGCCGGAGCGCAACTCCGGCCGTTCATCGCCCCATCGTAGCACGCATCCCCACGTCCATCCAAGGGTCCAGGCAGTTTGCCCTGGATCCCTTGACTCTTTTTGCAGGTCAAAGCACACTTGAGAGTGCCTGGAGACGAGTTTTGAAGCTCGCCGGAGCTTCTGGAGTCCCGTAGCTCCGCCAGCTACCTGCGAGCACCACAACCCTCGCCGTGGATTTTGGATGCCTCCAGGAGAAAGATGAGGACCCAGGGACGCTCCACGTCCATTTTGGAGCTCTGACATCGTCGGAGGACGGAGATCGGGGACGACGAAGTTCGCTCTCACCGGCGGCCGACGTTGTTCTTGGTCTTCACTTCCCAGTCGTCGGATCGTGGAGCACCGCCAGATTGCACAGCCACCGTTGGATCGCCTCCTGCCTCGACCGTCGATCGTCAGTGGAGATCTGATCTCAGCCGTGCATCCAACGAAGCGTCATCGACCGTTCGTCGCGTGCCACGTGTTCAAGTGGCATCTCATCCGCCGTTGGATCACGCGCCGAGGGTATTTTGCACCTGAACCCTCGCGCATTTTGTATTTACTTTTTAGTGCACAAACTTTCCTCTGCAGTTATATATTTTTGTAAATTTTGCAAAAAAGACCCTCGAGCTCTCAGTATTTACATATAGGTCCCCTGCCACGTCACCTCACGTGACCTGTTCACGTGAGGTGTGGGCATTTTGCAAGGGTACCCTCGGACTTTGGGATATTTCCGATTAGTCTTAAAAGTTTGTGACGTAGTGTAAAGTTTGGGATATTTTGCATAGAAGCCCCTGATACTTTTGGATATTGCCTTTAGGTCCCTGCCAGGCGCGTGTGTAGCACGTGCTTGCCTTGGACATTTTGTATTGAGGCCCCTCCGGGTTTTGTAATTTATTTGTCGTCCAGTAAATGCAAGTTTTAGTGTAAAACTTTGTGGAAATTTTGCATGTACCCCCTGGATGTTTGAAAAATTGCACATATACCCCTGTCAGGCCTGATTAATGTTTGGATGCTTGTTTTAATTATTTAAATTATCATTTTGCCTCCAAAAAATCCACAAAAATAGGGTTAAGCTCCTGGTAACTTGTACTTCCACGCACTAATTTTAGTTTTTGATTTTATTTTATTTTTATATTTATTAAAAATCAAAAACAAGTTTTTTACCTACTGTCTAGCTTAGAAAATGCCAAAAAATATTAAAATAGCTCTAAAAATTCCAAAAAAATCCTTGTTATCTATTTTATCTTATTTTAGTGTCAGTCTAAAAATCACTAAAAATCTCAAAAGAAAAACCCTAAAAATTAGAAAATCCATAAAAACTTCAAAAAATTCTATAAAATCAAAGAAAACTCAGAAAAATACAAACTCAGCTCCTCTTTGTTTTATATTTCATTCTCTTTATTTGAAAATTAGTGTGAAAAATTTTGGTTGTTGTTTGCTAATTTTAGTTCCACTTTTACTCACAACCAGTCCACATTTCACTGTTTTCCTTTATTTCAGTGTTTAAAAATACCAAAAACACCTTGAAAAATACCCAAAAATCACAAAAAACAGTAAAAAAATCCTAAAAATATCAAAAACATTTTATTTCTGAATTTTTGGTTATTTTTGCACATTTTTATAAATACTTTATCTAGTCTTTTATCACATTGTCCTTATCTTCTAATATTGAATAAGAAATTAAAAAAAATTAAAAAATATAAAATTATAAAAATCAGAAAAATTAAAAACCAAAATACAAAATTAAAAATTAAATAAAAAAATTAAAGAAAATTTAAAATTAAAAACCCACAAAAATTTCTTTGCTTGCTTGCTTAGTGTAGACACGCTCACTTCACTTGTGCACATTTATTTGTTCTACCCTGCTTGCTCCCTGTGTTCAAACTCTCTGCATACTTGTCCTTTACATCATTTGTGCAGAGTTAAAAATAAATTTTAACTCCACATTTATTTCTAATTATTGATCTCTAGTGTGGGTTAATTGTTGATTAATTTCAGGATTTGATTGGTTGACACTTCGACTATGTTCCCGCCTTATGTGGAACACAAGACCGATCAATTCTGAGATTATCACTCAGGTGTTTAGCAAGATATATCATAATATTCAGGTGTTCACGGGTGTTCAACAACATTAATCTCATGTGTTTATGTGTTCAGGTGCTCAGATGTTCAAGTGTCCACCAAGATATATCACAGATGTTGAAGTGTTCATAGGTGCTCAGCAAGTGTTCAAGAAGTGTTTCAGATGTTCGCACATGTGTGCAGGTGTTCATATGTTTATAAGACATATCACATGTGATCGTTAGTTCATGAATGCATCACAAATCTAGGTGTTCAATAATTTCTGTATGCATCACGGATCCGGGTGTTCGCGAACTGCAATTCAGGTGCATATCTCAAGTATTTAGGTGTTCAGGTGTTCATAAGACAGATCTCAGGTGTTCGACAGTTCATAATGTATCACAAATCCAGGTGTTCAACAGTTCCTGAATGCATCATAGATCCAGGTGTTCACGAACTGCAATTCAAGTGTTCATGTGCAAATCTCAAGTGTTCGGGTTCATAAGACAGATCTCAGGTGTTCAACAGTCATAAATGCATCACAGATCCAAGTGTTCAACAGTTCATGAATGCGTCACAGATCCAAGTGTTCACGAACTGCAATTCAGGTGTTCAGGTACAGATCTCAAGTGTTCAGGTGTTCATACAGTTCATGAATGCATCACAGATCCAAGTGTTCACGAACTGCAATTCAGATATTCAGGTGTTCAGGTGCTCAGGCGTTCATGAAGTGCTTCTCTGTCCAACAAGCAAAAATCTTACTACTAAATCATTAAGGCTCTATACGATCACAAATATGGGATCAAAATCGAGGGGACATCGCAACAAGAGGAAAGGAAACACCGTACCTCAAAGATCTCGTTTCCTCAATTTCGTCACTCATGAAGAACGGTGCACTCGACGCTCCGTTCGCAATGTGAAACCGCACACGAGGATGACCTCATCCTTTCTACTCTGTGGCAGCTTCGAATTGCCGATCCGACTCTTCATTTCGGTGAGCTCCGATGGTGGTCCGACGAGAGGGAGGGAGGAGGAAGGGTTGTTCAATGAGTTTTGACTTTTGAGCATTTTGGGAGAGAAGTTGGGAGGTTTTTTATTTGGGTCCAAATTCGGATCCAGATCTTGGTTCGGATTTGGATTTGGCTTGCACCCTAACTCGGTAAAATAGCCATAACTCGACCTCCTGAACTTAGATTTTTGAGTTCTTGGACTCGTTGGAAAGGTCTCGACGAGCTCTACGTGATGAAATTCTCAAATAAAATTTTTGGATTCTGTATAAAAGCAGATTTTACAAACAAGCCCATAACCAATTACGAGGGATCTCACACTTTAGAAGATGGATTATCTCTAGCGAATTGTCCTTTAGGATTGTAGATAATCCTAGATTTCATACTTTCATCTCAAATCTATGATCTAAATATAAGGTTATTTTCAGATTTACCATAAAGGGGGGTTCTTGAAATTATATGAAGTGGAGAAGGAAAGATTGATGGAATTGTTGAAATCAATTGGTAGAATTTCTATCACAACGAACATATGGACATCAAAGCAAAATATGGGGTACATATCTATCACTGTGCATTTTATTGATAGCAAGTGGAAGTTGAATAAGAAGATTCTTGACTTTTGCGTCCTTCATTCGGGCCATGCAAGCAAGAACATTGCTGATATGATTGTAAACCATATGAATGATTGGAATATACAAAATGTGTTCACTATAAAAGATAATGATGCCCCTACAAACGATGTTGTTGTGCGTAATCTTGTCGATCATTTTGCTTCAAAAGGCGCTTTATTGTTGGATGGTAAATTTTTCCATGTCCGTTGTTGAGCACATGTATTAAATCTCGTTGTCCAAGATGGATTGTCTGAAATTAAGGACATAACTTGTAAAACCATGGATCTTGTTAAATATGTTATGTACTCCATTACAAGATTTCAGGATTTTGTTGAAATTGCTCAACATAAACGTATTCCGATGTCAAAAGGATTAAAACTAAATGTAGGTACACAGTGGAATTCCATCTATTTGATGCTTGAATATGATATCTTATATAAAAAAGTTTTCAATCGTTTGAATGAGCGTGGTTTTCAATTGACTGATGCACCCCTGCAGGGGGAGTGGAAAAATGTTGAGATGATTGTGGAATTTTAGAGAATTTTTATACTACCATTAAGGGTTTTCAGGACAAAAATACTCAACTGCAAACTTATTTTTTAGTTTACTTTCAACATAGAGAAGGATTTGCATTCTCTCATGGGGCATGAGGACTCCTCTATCAGAGGTATGATTGTTAAGATGTTTGACAAGTTTGATAAATACCGGAGAGAAAAGGATGCCATCACAATTTCTTTAGATCATCTTTACAAGATCGAGTTTCTTAGATTTTCTTATTCAGAACTTTACCCTGAGGTTGAAGTTGAAGAATACGTCAAACGTGTCCAAAGTACCTTTTGCAAAATCTTTGACGAATACTCTTACCTGTACAAAGCAAAATTCCCTACAGAGATTTTTGCGTCTTGTGGTGTTGACCACAAAAACATGTATCCATCAAAGAGAAAAGGAAGATACTCGAAGCAAATTCTTCAAGAAAAAATTGAAGTTGTGATGAATCTCGAATTCATCATGCTAAAAGCCGTAAAATAAACCCCCTGCTTAATCAAACCAATAAAAATACCCTTTAATTCTTTATTTTTATCCTGTATTATATTGTGTATAATTTACCTAATTTCCCTTATTTTTCTGTATTTATTTTATCCTCAAAAACCCCTAAAATTAGGTAGAATAATTGTCCATAATTCACTGACCATTAAAAGCACTAAAAAATACAAAAACATCTCAAAACCACAAAAATCGGTGTTTTTATCCCCCTAAAAATACCCTCAAAATTACGTTTTGTACAAATGACCTCTTTTGGCTTTTTCACCAACATGAAATTTGTAGATCTCGTCGAGACGAGCAACTTTCATGTTTTGACTTTTTCCTAATTCGGCTTCTAATTATTTCTTTTCTATTTATCTTTGTATTTTTCTTTGAATTTTTCTCATTGGGCCACGTGGCGCTCTCTGGGGCGCCCACGTGGCCCGTCTTTCCTCTCGCCACCCGGCGCACACCCTGACCGTTGGATCTAATCACCCCGCCTTTATCTGGACCGCCCACACCGCTCCACTTCTCAGCCGTCAGATCAAGCCCCCAGATTTGATCTCGACCGCTCCTCCCCGCCTTCGTAACAGCCACCCGATCTTACTGACATCCAATGGTTCACCACGCTCCACGTCGCCCTCAACCTCAGCCGCAGGATGAGCTCTCAGCCCATGGTCCTCCTCATGCCACGTCACCCCTTCACATCTCACTGTTGGATCTCTCCAGACTTTCCATCTTATCCACTCGTTCGCACCTCACTTCGGCCGTTCGATCAGATCGATGGATCTGATCCTAGCCAGCCATCCGCGCTCGCATCCCAGCCGTTGGATCATGGGATCCAACAGCCATTAGATCATCTTCCTCCTTGCGTAACCCCCGCTCCAGCCGTTGCGACTCGCGACCCCCACTCCCCCTTCCTTTTTTGGCCGGCGCTCCGACCATCCCCTCGAGCTCCCAACGCCTTCCCCACGTAGCCATAGCTTCCTCCTCCCTCGCGTAACTCCCATCGACCACCTCCATTAATCCATTCGCCATTAAACCTCCTCGCAAAAACGCTCCAGCCTCACGTAACCTCCGACTACCTTCCCCTATATAAGCTCTCCTCCGCCACCTGAGACCCTTGTCCACCATTATTGGGCTATGTCCTAGCCTCCTCTGCCCCTCCGGTGACAGCGGAGGGGCAGAACGTCGAGGCGAAGATGGGCTTAACCCGGTGTCGACCCACGTCTATGCTCCACCGTGTCCTAGTGTCTCTGTCCACCATCGAGCTCGCTGGCTTGCTGACCAACTGGGCGACGACCCCTAGGTTCTTCCGAGCCTAATCCCAAGCAGCTCCTCCGTTAGGGTTCCCCTCCCCGACGAGGTCTTCTTCCTCCTTCTTTTCCTTGTGTTTTCTCCTCTTTATTCCGCTTCCTACAATCATCCTTACCTCCATCCGACCACCCTCCGAGCTTCGCCTACCACCAGTCACCCTCACGAACCCCCTCTCCCTTCTCCAGACCCTCCCTCGCTCCAACACCCTCTTCCCCTGCTCCGCCGGAGAAGAAGACCTTGGCCATCACTTCTCGCCGCCTCCACGGCCTCCACTCACTCACAAAGCCTTCACACACAACTGCACAAGCTTCGGCTATCTAACGCTTGCAGGAGCCATCAATGGTCGGAGCTTGCATCACCTCACCGGTCTTGAAATTCTTTTCCGACAACCATAATCTGACGAGCAGCTTTAGCCGTCAACAGAGCTCCGCACCGGCTCAAGGACCTCCGCCCGACCTCCAGCTCCCTTCCCCGACCATCAGAACACCCTCTGGAGCTCGGAGGAGGAATTCAGGCATCACCGGAGACCCGCCTTCTCCGGTGGGCCAAGGCGGAGGAAGAAGGTACATGCACCATCCAATTATCAGGATCAGACGGTGATGATGATGCCACATGGTGACTCCAGATTCCACCCGAGCCTCAATTCTGAATCTATAGGCTCAGGTGGACCGAACCTCGAGCCGAACCTCCAGAAGCAGCCACGTATCCCGAAGCTGAGGTGTCCTCCCGAGCCTAGCATTGCACGTGCATAGCACGTGTGGTGCTGGGAAAATTGAAAGAATGACCCCGTAACTTTTGGTATTTTCAAAATGGTCCCCAGGCACGTGACTCACGTGCGTGCCTGGGTGTTTTACAGGGAGCCCCTCCAAGGTTCCAGATATTGCAGAAATTCCCCTGCGCGTAATGGTGAAATTGCATAAGGGCCCAGGCGGTTTTTGGTAATTGCATTTAGGTCCTTTTAGGGACCTAAATGCAATATTTATCCTTTATTTTTCTTGCATTTTTATTACAATTATGCCCCTACATTGTTTTTAGCATAACTTGAGCATCGTAGGTCCAAATTGCATGATTTTAGTGTCGTTTTGATCCTTATTTTATCCTCTACATCTTATCATGTTTATTTGTCTCATTTACCACTATTTTAATTAAAGTGATTTTTTATGTGGAAAATGGGACCCTGCTCTTCTTGTCTTGCTTTGATTCGATGACCACTCTTATTGTTGTGATTAGTTGACACTGATTTCATTTTATATTGTGTTGCTCATAATTTTTAGGGTATAATTGTAATCTTTAATCTGTTTAGAATTTCTCTTGCATATTTGCTCTTGCATCACTTTAACTTGCATAAAATAAATAAAAAAATTGCATGCACCATGGCTTTGTTGTGTAAATAGCATAGTTCATCATGAGGATCTGAAATTGAAATTAACTCACTTTGTGCTTCATGAATCAAAATTTGATAAACAAATTAAGTAGCTGTGTCCCTGTGTTCGACCTTGGTAGACTTGCCAAGTTAAAATATTACACGACATTCAAAGATCGTGGTTTTTGTTGAACCGAATTCGCCTACTATACTACGACATTATTTCACACTCTTAAAGAGGCATATTTCACGTTCATCAAATGGTGCCGTTGCCGGGGACACGACTTTGCTTAATTATTAAATTTTGATTTTCTTTAGGTCCTTATTCCTGCATCATTTTTTGCATCTGCTGATTTAATTTCTCGGTGTGTCTAACTTTTGTCTTTTATGGCAGGGCTCATGGAGGCGTGAAGTCGAGAGCTTCCGCTGAAAAGGCCGCAAAAGAATTCGGGAAGAAATTTTAGGAGTTTTAGATCAGACAGCATGCATTGCATATTGTAAAACAAACTTGCATCTGCATATTTATTTCCAGTTTTGTATGTTGTACAAAAAAAGAGAGAGTAGATCACTTGATGATCTACCCCCCCCCACACACACACAGACACTTGCACATACACACTCACCTCACCCCATCTCCCTTCCCCCTGTATTTCTCTCTCTCTCTCTCTGTATATTTCACGAACCCCCTCCCCCTCACCCTTGTATCATAGAACATCCTCCCCCCTAATTCAGACCTTACTTAGGCTATTTGTAGCCTAAGTATAGGGGGACCTGCCTGCTCATCCCTCCCTCATTCTGTCTTCTTGTGCTTAGGTCGATTTTGGCCTAAGTATAGGGGGACCCTCCTCCTCAGTTCCGCTATCACCCTATATTTGAACCGAGCCTTAGCTTCATGGCACTTGTGCTATGAGGACATAGAAAAATTTAAGTATAAGGGGGGTATATAGTATATTACTGTATATTTACTTTAGCCTTAGCTCGTGTTTTTAAAGCTTTTTAAATTTTATTTTTCGGGCTGGGTTTTGGTAAATTAGTGAACTGAGTTTTGTAAAAACCTTGTAAAAATTGTTTATTAAAATCGAGGGATTAATTTTTGTAAATAGTCCTTTAAAAAAATCTTGGAATATGATTCTGACTACTAGGCTTAGTAGACATTTTCAGTGAGGGAACCTTGGTCTCCCTTAGCAGAGTGGGTGGTTTAGAGGACATCGCATATGGCCCCGTCCTCAAGTAACACGGGTCTCGGCCCGTACTTACGCCCATACTGGTTGAGAGTGGATACTTTTATTTGAGCATGGGCCAGTCATTGTCTCTCCGAGGAATTAAAAAAAATAAAATCCATAAAAATCTGCAAAAGACAAAAATCACACAAAAAAATCACTAACCTAAGGAGTTGGTGTATTCCTGACACATCCACGCCCACTCAAGGCTTGAGGTTTTTGAGGACATTGAATCTCTGGGATCTTGAGAGTCTGAGTTAACATGTCTTAGTCATTAGGGTTTTCAAGACTTAAATATCCACACTTCCCTGGTTTGAAAGATTTGAGTGCTATATTGCACTCTTCATCTCTACCTTCAAGAAAATATGATCCACACAGTCACTTCCACAACTGCATGATTGATGAGTTGAGTTGAGATATCACTTGAGGAACTAGGACCAGAGATTTGAATTTAGACCCGATATAATGATATTTGAGGATGGGATAAAGTTAACGAAGGCTTCAGAAAACCTGAGTGTCAGCAAAACCTTAGCCAGTATGTGAACAAGATTCATATGCTATCTCTTTGATATTTACCTATGTGTCAGGGTGTGATGAAACTTAAAGGAATTTGTTGATCAGTGTGCGCCAACTTTTGGTAAAAGCAGTGAAGCTAGCCAACAAAAGAAATGAAATGTCAAAGAAAAAGCTCTGAACACCAAAGTCAAAATACAAATGAGCTTCCACCAATGGCGAGCGCTCCCAAACATTTTCAAAGTGTCCATTTGGACCAAGTGCTAATTAGGACCAAGGAGTCGGGCTGACACCACAAAAAGGGCCTTGCATCGTAAGCGATACAACTCTGGGTGTCGAAGGTATCTTAGATACTCAGAAAAGACACACCCCGGTGTACTCCCAGAAAAACAAGTGCAGACGACTCCAACTCTCTTGACGGACATATTGATCAACAATATTAAAATTTACATGTGTTGAGTAAAAAGGCACTCGAGAGGCCCCTTGTTCCAATGTGAGGGTGAGAAAAATAGACACAACCCTATTACCTCCATCATCTGGCCGTCCATTAGCATTTCAAGTCTAACAAACTAATGAGACGGTTGACTGAAGCAAGAATAGACTTATTCCCTAGTATTGAGGATTAGGTCTAGAGGAGAGTCTTTGGGACTGGAACTTTGAGTGATGCATCGACTCGACTCTCATGAAACACAGTACACTAAATTTCATATCTTTATATTATATGTACAAAAAGAGAGTCTGATAATTAGAGAAGTTGGATTCCTTCTGACTAAGGCTTGGATAAACTCGTAATTTTAGGATCACTTAGGTCAAGAGTCTTCGAAAGATCGAGCCTTGAAAATTTCACGCGCACTGTCAGGAATTAATCCGACTCCTTCATTCTTTAGATGCTCGAGGACGAGCATGGTTTAAGTATAGGGGTATGATGAATCTCGAATTCATCATGCTAAAAGACGTAAAATAAACCCCCTGCTTAATCAAACCAATAAAAATACCCTTTAATTCTTTATTTTTATCATGTATTATATTGTGTATAATTTACCTTTAATTTCCCTTATTTTTCTGTATTTATTTTATCCTCCAAAACCCCTAAAAATTAGGTAGAATAATTGTCCATAATTCACTGACCATTAAAAGCACTAAAAAAAATACAAAAACATCTCAAAACCACAAAATCAGTATTTTTATCCCCCTAAAAATACCCCCAAAATTACGTTTTGTACAAATGACCTCTTTTGATTTTTTGACCAACATGAAAATTGTCTCGTCAAGACGAGCAACTTTCATGTTTTGACTTTTTCCTAATTCGGCCTCTAACTATTTCTTTTCAATTTATCTTTGTATTTTTATTTGAATTTTTCTCATTGGGCCACGTGGCGCTCTCTGGGGCGCCCACGTGGCCCGTCTTTCCTCTCGCCACCCGGCGCACACCCTGACCGTTGGATCTAATCACCCCGCCTTTATCTGGACCGCCCACACCGCTCCACTTCTCAGCCGTCAGATCAAGCCCCCATATCTGATCTCGACCGCTCCTCCCCGCCTTCGTAACAGCCGCCCGATCTTACTGACATCCAATGGTTCACCACGCTCCACGTCGCCCTCAACCTCAGCCGCAGTATGAGCTCTCATCCCATGGTCCTCCTCACGCCACGTCACCCCTTCACATCTCACCGTTGGATCTCTCCAGACTTTCCATCTTAGCCACTCGTTCGCACCTCACTTCGGCCGTTCGATCAAATCGATGGATCTGATCCTAGCCAACCATCTGTGCTCGCATCCCAGCCGTTGGATCATGGGATCCAACGGCCACCAGATCATATTCCTCCTCGCGTAACCCCCGCTCCAGCCGTTGCGACTTGCGACCCCCGCTCCCCCTTCCTTTTTTGGTCGGTGCTCCGACCATCCCCTCGAGCTCCTAACGCCTTCCCCGCATAGCCATAGCTTCCTCCTCCCTCGCGTAACTCCCATCGACCACCTCCATTAATCCAATCGCCATTAAACCTCCTCGCAAAAATGCTCCATCCTAACGTAACCTCCGACTACCTTCCCCTATATAAGCTCTCCTCCGCCACCTGAGACCCTTGTCCACCACTATTGGGCTATGCCCTAGCCTCCTCCGCCCCTCCGGTGACAGCGGAGGGGCAGAACGTCGAGGCAAAGATGGGCTTAGCTCGGTGTCGACCCACGTCTATGCTCCGCCGTGTCCTTGTGTCTCCGGCCACCATCGAGCTCGCTGGCTTGCTGACCAGCTGGGCGATGACCCCTAGGTTCTTCCGAGCCTAATCCCAAGCAGCTCCTCCGCCAAGGTTCCCCTCCCCGACGAGGTCTTCTTCCTCCTTCTTTTCCTTGTGTTTTCTCCTATTTATTCCGCTTCCTACAATCATCCTCACCTCCATCCGACCACCCTCCGAGCTTCGCCTACCACCAGTCACCCTTGCGAACCCCCTCTCCCTTCTCCAGACCCTCCCTCGCTCCAACACCCTCTTCCCCTGCTCCGCCGGAGAAGAAGACCTTGGCCATCACTTCTCGCCGCCTCCAAGGCCTCTACTTACTCACAGAGACTTCACACACAACTGCACAAGCTTCGGCTATCTAACGCTTGCAGGAACCATCAATGGTCGGAGCTCGCATCACCTCGCCGGTCTCGAAATTCTTCTCCGACAACCATACTCCAACGGGCAGCTTTAGACGTCAACAGAGCTCCGCATTGGCTCAAGGACCTCCGCCCGACCTCCAGCTCCCTTCCCCGACCGTCAGAACACCCTCTGGAGCTCGGAGGAGGAATTCAGGCATCACCGGAGATCCGCCTTCTCCGGTGGGCCAAGGCGGAGGAAGAAGGTACAAGCACCGTCCGATCATCAGGATCAGACGGTGACGATGATGCCACGTGGCGACTCCAGACTCCACCTGAGCCTCAACTCTGAACCTATAGGCTCGGGTGGACCGAACCTCGAGCCGAACCTCCAGAAGCAGCCACGTGTCCCGAAGCTGAGGTGTCCTCCCGAGCCTAGCATTGCACGTGCATAGCACGTGTGGTGCTGGGACAATTGCAAGAATGATCCCGTAACTTTTGGTATTTGCAAAATGGTCCTCAGGCACGTGGCTCATGTGCGTGACTGGGTATTTTACAGGAAGCCCCTCCAAGGTTTCAGATATTGCAGAAATGCCCTTGCGCACAATGGTGAAATTGCATAAGGGCCCAGACGGTTTTTGGTAATTGCATTTAGGTCCTTCCAGGGACCTAAATGCAATATTTATCCTTTATTTTTCTTACATTTTTATTACAATTACGCCCCTGCATTGTTTTTAGCATAACTTGAGCATCGTACGTCCAAATTGCATGATTTTAATGTCGTTTTGATCCTTATTTTATCCTCTACATCTTAGCATGTTTATTAGTCTCATTTGCCACTATTTTAATTAAAGTGATTTTTTATGTGGAAAATGGGACACTGCTCTTTTTATCTTGCTTTGATTCGATGACCACTCTTATTGTTATGATTAGTTGACACTGATTTCATTTTATATTGTGTTGCTCATAATTTTTAGGGTATAATTGTAATCTTTAATCTGTTTAGAATTTCTCTTGCATATTTGCTCTTGCATCACTTTAACTTGCATAAAATAAATAAAAAAATTGCATGCATCATGGCTTTGTTGTGTAAATAGCATAGTTCATCATGAGGATCTGAAATTGAAATTAACTCACTTTGTGCTTCATGAATCAAAATTTGATAAACAAATTAAGTAGTTGTGTCCCTGTGTTCGACCTTGGTAGACTTGCCAAGTTAAAATATTCCACGACATTCAAAGATCGTGGTTTTTGCTGAACCGAATTCGCCTGCTATACTACGACATTATTCCACACTCTTAAAGAGGTGAATTTCACGTCCATCAAGTTGGTTCCTCTGAAGCTGGAAAATCTGAGATTGAAATATATTTACAAGATAATTTTGCAGAAATGAAGATGATCGGAAGTTTGATATTTTGAAATGGTGGGATGTGAACTCTAGCAAGTATCGAGTCGTGTCAATCATGGCATGAGATACTTTGGCAATTCGTATTTGCACCATAGTTTATAAAAGTGCATTTAGCACCGAGGGTTGAGTTGTAGATCCGTATCGCAATATACTTCATCGAATAACGGTGAAGGCATTGGATTGTGTCGCGGATTGGATTTGTAATGATGAGCAAAAGGATATCAATTTTAAGGACGGAGATGAAGAGGAAGAGATGGATGAAAATAGAGTGGAGCATGGGCAGGGCCGACCCTACCCAACCCGCTGCCCGGCTCGCTCAAGACCAACCCAAGATCGAACCCACCGTGGATACGGGCGAGCTTAAGCCTCAATTTTGGCCCATTTCCTAAATCGGGCCAGGCTCAGGTTTGCACATGCCCAAACCTGAAGCCCATGGTATGGCTCGAATTTTGGCCCGAAATTGGCCCGATCTGAACCTAGGCCTGACCCACCGCCAAACACGACCCATCCCCTATGTTATTTCCAAAATCATAGGTACCACTACTACGCTACCCACCAAATGCGCACCCCCTCCCAAGTCCCAATCCAACCCACCACCGCACGCACCTTGTTGCCACCCCCTAGGCCCCCCTCCTCCCAATGCCGACAATCGGGCACTGGCGCCACCCCTCCCTCCCTCCCCTCCCCTCTCAGCAAGGGTAGCCTTGTGAGGCGTGACCCCCTCCCTCCACTCCCAGGTCCCAGCGCAACTGCAAAATGCCATCGCAACCCGCCAGGCCACTGCGCCACCACGCTAGTATGCCACCCCTCCCTCCCCCCACCCAACGCAGGCCATCGCCACCGCACCACCTCTTCCTTCTCCCTCCCTCCCCTCAAGAAGAAGGCCACCACACCACCACGCTACCCCCTCCTTCCCTCCCTCCACTCCCAGTCCGACAGTCCCCTCCCCTTTGATGATGCACATGGTGGCTGCCCAGCCCCCAATCCTCCAGTGGTCAGCCTACCTTGGCTACAGATTCTTGGCAATGGACTAGACTTTGCAACTGGAGAAGGTATACCTCGATATTATCATTCATCCTGTTGTTGTTTATTTTAGATGTGAATGCTGATATTAATCTTGAATGTGAATGCATATCTAAAATATTAAATGGTTATATTGTGTTGCAAATGTGTGTTGCTCTCTATCTTTCAGTTGGCTGCAAATCATGGGCATGTTTGGTTTGTACTCTTTTAGAGTTGTAGACTTGAAGTTTTTTTAGCCTTTCAAGCTTTTCAGCCATCCCAAGACTCAACATGGGTCAGCCTGACCCAGACCTGACCCATCCTATTGCGGGTAGGGCTTGGGCTTGGGCCTAGTGTTTGAGAAAGTAGCAGGAATGGGCTCGATCCATGGGCCCGATTACACAAGTGGGTCTGGGCTGGGCTAGGTTGGGCCCATCCCGAGCTCGGCCCATGCTCTTCCCTATATGAAAATGGGAAGTTACTTGATAAGTTCAAATAATTAAATCTAATGCTTATAATCAAATCTCGTGCTCATAGTACATATCTAATTTTTAATGTTAACCCATTTCAAACTTCATCTTCTTTATATATCAAATAAGCCATCAAACATAATCTTTAATTGTCATGGTGGAATACTGGAATGTGTCTTGAACACTCGGTGAATAAATGGATTCGGAATCATATAGGGAGATTATCAATATATTAATTATCTGATTTCATTTATCTTGTACATGAACAATACATGCACTTGTTGATGGATGGGATGTTACTGATGCACCTCCATTAGCTTTCAACAGCTTGGGAATGATTTTACATTTTTGCTCCTTTTGCAGTTATGCTTTGTATTTTTAACATACTTTTGGGTTTGAAAGTTGAACCATATTGATTTTTTATAGCCATGGTAAACTAATGTAACAACATGTTTTGTTGTTTTAATATATGAGCTATCTTATTTATGCAGACATCTTTCCACTTACCAAGTGATTCTCTGCAATGCTCCATCATTTGTTTTGTCTGTCCTTTGTGTGTTATGTGATCATGTGGGTGTTTCTAGAATTTGAGCAATGTTTCACATATGTACATGTACTAATGAACGATCATACTGGGTTGATCATGATGTTTTTCTTTCCACTGATTTCTGCATTCATTTGATTTATCCAAGAATGATATCTATCCTGAGCTTTCTTTCCAAGGTATGCCACTATATTCATATCATCTGCTATAAGTAACACATGCATGTGTTAAAATATCATGTTTGATAGGAAGATGGTGGTTCACTTATTCTATCAAAACTCCGATTATCCAGTGAGCATGTGATAGATGTTGGCATATATCTTCTGGAAAATGGGGGATGATGATGTCATTTTCTTAATGTTACGAGATTCAATCATCCAATTGTAGCCTAGCATGTAATTTCTTAATTTGAATTCTAATTCTAATTTGTTTGCTTACTAACTTGATATCGATAAATATAATTTTTTCCTTATGCATGTTTATGCCCACCCATTGCAAGGAAACCAATAGATATTATCTTGGTCCAACTCCTCCAGCATACATGGGTCCAACAAAGACTGCATATTCAAGTTGGAAAAGGCACTATTCGAATACTAATTCTAATTTGTTTGCTTACTAACTTGCTGTCAATAAATATATTTTTTTCTTATGCAGGTTTATGCCCACCCATTGCAAGGAAACCAATAGATATTATCTTGGTCCAACTACTTCAGCAGACATGGGCCCAACAGAGACTGCATATTCAAGTTGGAAAAGGCACTATTTGACAGAGTCATGATTTGATCCTCAATTTCTCAAAATTTGTTTGCACACATTTTTATAACCATCAACAATTTAAAATACATTTTAGATACTGAAGGATACAGAAGGATCCTCAAGCGCATCACGGAAGCATGATGATCGTATCATATACGATCAAGAGCGACTAGTCATACTAGTTGCTCGGTGCATCGAAATTTAAAAAATTTAAACGATGAAACCACATGATCCATAAACCATTTATGAATCGTTTCGTCTAACCACATAGTAGATATAGGAATACCTGTTGTAGCGTGGTTGCGATCGGGCTTCTAAAAGAAGCCTCCTGTCTCAAGTCCGACCTTCGGAGGAGACACTTGCGAGCGCGGGGATGAGTCGTGGGGATCTCGCAATCCAAGTAGTTGTCCAAGCAAGGGAACTCCGGATCTCGTCACATGAGATCATATGTCTTCTTCGCGAGCGAGAAGCACCAAAGAAGATGGAGTGCTGAGAGTCGTCGAAGCATAACGCAAGGCGACGACGAGGGCCTTATTCCTTCTAGGGTTAGGGTGGACGACCACCCAAAGAGAGAGGAGGAAGAGGGCACGTGAGAATGAGAGAGAGAGGACAGAGGAGAGAGGAGAGAGTTGTTGCACAACTTATTGCCACTTTGAAGAGCATGGGGTGCCTCTTCTTATATAGTATTTTGGGGATCCATGGACTACACAAAATCTATGGATGAGATTGATTTGTGTTTCTTTCAATGGCCAGGATTTTGTTGTAAAAACACAACAATAATTAATTTAATTTAGATTAAATCTATATTGATAAATTAATATACTTCAATTTCATAAATTAAATCAATTAATCATGGAGATAATGGAAAGGAAACTTCCTCTCAAAGAAATAGAGTGGACGACCACCTTTTCCTTGTTGGAAGTGATGGTTGTCACCCCTATAATCAAGGGGAGTGGAGATTACATGTGATCTCCATTATCCCTTAATTATCTCGGTATTTTGGCAACAACAATTGTGGCAAATTATTCACTAAAAGATAATTCATAATTATTTTGTAAATATTTTAATCTTGCCATTGGAAATTTGTGAATCAAATTCACAATCCAAAATAAAAGGTGATTTATATTTTCAATTAATTATCCAATGTGAATTCAATTCACATCAATAATTAACCAACAAATATAAATCATAGCAAACTCTCTCTAATATATTATAAATCATATTTATAATATATCATGAATAATATGGATATTCTTATACATATCATACTTATCCACAATAATTAAATCACATTTAATTATATTGGATAACCATTCTCATTCTCCAATATAATGTGAATCAATTCACATTATTCATGATAATTAAATCACGTTTAATTATATATTTCTCTATGCCTTCAACAATGGAATTATTCACGAACTCTTTCAAGAATAATGTGTATTCTCCGTCGGTACTTGGAGATAAGGACACGGCAATTGTATTGTTCCACGTATAATGACTTGGATATTGAGATCACATCTCAAATCCAGATCTCACGGACCTCCCATAGATGCTTGATTAAATTAAGTCCGTAAACCTAATATTCTCATTGCATCTGAATCTCATTCAGATCAATGTCCAGCACTTGGACTAAGATCAAGTTACTTCTCTACTGAGAGGAGTCACTAAAATCCAAACATGTTTCATCACTCTCTCGGAATGGAAGCGTCATGGTTATACAATTGTTTATGATCACATCACCCTTAGGTATTCCCAATACCTATACATCATGCATATTGGAAGAACTTCTAATAAACCCGAAGTTATAGATCTCTTTTAGACTGTACCTTCAGGGTTTTACCATTGAGGTTCTCATTTAATCATTGGGATATGGTATTGATCATATGTTTTCCAAAAGCATATATCATACCTATAAATTCTGTCAGGCATCATAAGCGAGATGACCATGCATGGAATTTATCAATCCCAACATCTCATGAGCGAGATCATGTCTTCCGGTTTAGAAGTGAACATGTATGATCCCTTTGAGAGATCGTATTACTCATATGCCCTTATATGCACACCAGCTCGCCGGTATATAGACCTTCGTTAGGTCATCAACATATTGGTCTGTCAAATGTACATACTCAGACATATAGCAATACATCTGTCTCCGGTCAGAGGATGCGTGCCTATATCGCGATAGCATACGATGTAGGACTTTGGTTATCTCGATCTCGTTAAGTCAATTCTTTGACTTAACTAATTTGACACCTCCGAATCTCTATTCCCATGTAGAGGACCTGCATCAAGAGGTCGGTCAGATTTTAGCCTATATGAGAAAGGATTGCCATCTCCTACTCAAGCCGGAGATCATCTCTTAACAATCATTTGACGATGCTTGATGAGTCATCAATCAAACTCTCTAGATATTCATCCAAGCACCAGCCTCTATGATACAATAATTGAATCAACAATTGTATGATCATTAAGATGGCCATGGTTCATAACCCTAATTGTACTAAGGGACCTATTATACGAATTAGTTATTCTTCATTTCAGATCAGTGAATGATATTCGCAATAACATTTATTACATAATGGCTCGTCGTGGGCTCGCATGTCTAACAATCTCAATGGGCTAAATTATTTAAACCCTCACTCATGTGACAATCATAGGCTATTTAGGAAAATAACTAGGTAAGCTGATCAGTCACTCTGTTCCCGAGAGACTACGCTAAGTCCTTTTACAGCACTTGCATATCCCCTAGTAATAGTGCTCGCATCCAATGCGAATGTTGCATCTTATGCAACCAATACGCAATCTTGTCAGTTATAGTGTCCTTGACACTGTAACTTAATAGTTATTATAACCAGTATTTCCATAATCCTTATTAGAATACCCTTACTCCTTGAGATCTCTATCTCCTAAGGTATCCATAGTTAAGACATTTTAGATCACTATCTATAAGTCTTAAGTTTTTGAATATAAGACTTTTGGGATCATTATCTCAAAAAAACTTTTCATCTTTGAAGATATAGTTTTCACCGCAATCAAGTGTTTTATCTCCTTAGTAGGATTAGTAACATTTACTACTCCCACTACATGGCAGATATCTAACTTTTGTACACATCTAGCATACACTCGGCTTCTCGTAACTAATGCACAAGGGCAAGTAGTTCTAGCATTCATTTCCTCAACTCTTTGAGGTGTTATCCCTTTAGATAGGTCAGTACTATATCTTAAGGGAAGGAAGCCTTTCTTGGAATTTTCCAAAAAAAATAGAACATGTCCAAGATGTACTACTAATGTGACGGTCCCAATACCCTCTTCTCTTTGCTTCTGAACATCTTCAGAACTAAGATCTAAGAGGTATCCTTGAGATCATATCTCAAGGTATGGAATAGCCGGACTATAAAACACTTATTATTATCCTTATATCATTCCAAATGATTAGGATATCATCTACATTTAGCATGGTGAACAGAATGGCACTCCCACTAAGCTTCACATGGTTCATCAAGATTCTATCTGAAATCATAACATTTATAATTTCATCAAAACTGATATTTCAACTACAAGAAGCTTATTTGAGTCCGCAGATGAAGTTATTCAGCTTGCACAGCTTGCTTTCCTCAACTATGAAGCCCTGGGGCTACTTCATGTGAATATCCTCAGAGAGATATTCGTGGAGGAATGCAATCTTCCATCTTAAAGATGTCAAAGTCAAGTTGTGTAGCTATAGTTAGCAATAATCTGATGCGTTTAAGCAAGGTTACCGAAGAGCAAGTTTCATTTCAAGCAATGTCTTCTCTTTATTGTGTATCTTGTGGATACAAACTATGCTTTGAAGGTCCCTACCTTCTCATCAGGTTCCCTTTTTCTCTTGAAGATCCATTTACACCTTAATGGATCTTACCCATATAGGTGGATCCTCGAGGGTCCATATACAACACTTGTATATGAAGTCTACTTTAGACTCAATTAGTAACTTCCATCTTTCCATGACATGATCTTCAGAAGCTTCATCATATGAAGTTCGATCTTTGTCAGTTTTCTCTGACACATGGAATTCATCCTCAAATGAAGAGGTATTAGTGTTTCACCTTTAATTGTCCTTTTAGTTTCCGATTTCATGAGCCTCATTATCTTCTCAAGATTCAATGAGTTCCTTCACTTCATTTTCATCTCGATTCTCAAGAGAGTCATTCTCTAAGAATTATATCCTTAGAGATGAGATGTTTTAAGAATCTCAAGGTCATAAAGTAGGTATCCAATACCATCCTTTATTTTCTTAATGAAGTGGCACTCTTTAGTGCTAGATTCCATCTTACTAGCATGGAACCTTATAAGGATATATAATGTAGTCTCTACCACATATATATACACTTGGAAACTAAGAGATAATTATGCTAAGATTAATCATTGATCAAATCATGTCACACATGATCAATTGCATCTCCCTACAACTCTATTGAGTTTAGGTGCATTAGGAGGATTGGGATAGGAATGGCATTCATATCTCCACAAGGTATTCCTTTGAATTCATCTAATAGGTACAAGCTACCTAGGTTAGATCAAATTCATTTCATCTTCCTTCAAACTTTGGTTCTAAATCAAAAATTATGAAATCTTTGAACATTTCAAAGCTTTCTTAGGTGAAGGGAAGAAATCTCATATCACAATTAACCATCAAATGATATCACATATTATCGATGTTTATTATGATACAGATGTTCCACATACACCAATATGTATGAGATCTTGAATACCTTGGCATCTTACACCATTCCCAAAGAAAGGTGCATTGGACATTTTTTACTTTGAATACAATATTCAAAAGTATGCAAGATTTGAGATTTTAGACATTCTAAAGTTCATCTCTTACTAGTCTATTGTTCTCATCAACAGACATATGTCCAAGGTTTGATGCCAAATCATTGTCAAATGATCTTCATCCTCCTATTGATCTTTTAAGGTTTAATTTTAAGTATTAGAAATGCTAATGAATCATTCATTAATTTCTAATTTCGTAGAGTCCTCCAGATATCAAAATAATATCTGAAATATATCCATCATAACTCTTTATGATAGGTCTATTCCAGAAATCATGTCTATTTCCAACATTTAGAAATAAACTATGAATGCTTTCTAATATCTTTGTAGTAGAGATATTCTCTAAAACTAAGGGCTCTCCCGCTGAAAATATGAAGTCTGTCTATCCAATAGAGATTGTTGCAACAATTGCATCAATATCCATGCGATGACGGTTAAACCTCGAGATCAAATTTTCTAGTCTTCTAAAACATATGAAACCAATTGCAAGTGTCATTAGAAGAATGAGATACAATTATTAGATTTTCATCTTATCACATAAGAAAGTCAATTTCAATGATTATATGTATATGTAAATTATTTCGATGCACTACATGTGTCCTTCTCTAAGGATCTAGATAGACTTGATAGTCATACTATCAACACATCAGCTCATTGCAGTATTGGCATTCATCCAAGTCTTTGGATGCCATATGTGTGGAAACCATAGAAGTATAATCAACTCTTTGACTTTTCTTCTAACTTGGGTCCGACCCATGCTTCCACTGTGCTCCTTTCATCTCTAAACAACCATTGCTTGAGACAAAGGATCTCTTATGTTGAATTCAAAAAGATTTCAATATAAGAGTATTTCGACATATATCTATGCCTCATTTATTCATACAATATGAACATTATGAAGCTTCATGAATGACTAGAGTATAGATAGTAGGATGATGACACTCATCATGTCTACTTAACTCTTAAAGATTCAGGTTCAGGTAGGTACTCAAACATTTTGAATACATCATCTCCTATAGAGCTACCATTCTGCATGATGTAGTGAACCATGTCATTCATAATTAAATGCCAAGAGCACATATGAATGCCATAACATCTTCTTAGATTTTATAAGGATTATTTGACAATTACGATCATCTTCGACATGTCACTTCCAAAGTACACTCGATGAGAAATCAAGATTACAGAGACATACAAAACCTAGGGTTGTAGTCCTATTATCTATTTAATTGTCATTCCTCATTATTATGAGGAAACTTGCACATTGCAACCACATACATTATGTGTTCAACTGCAAGTACAATATCTTGATCATGGATCCAATCCATGATATTTTACTGGTTATTATTGAGTATAGTATTGACCGAGTTTAATGAAGGATTGTCTGAAATAAGAAATTTGCATAAATACATATAAATATATATATATATATATATATACACATTTTTCTTTGATTTAGGAATTTTTAATCAAATTAGTCTTGCTTTTTCAATTTTGAAAGTTCATTCCCTTGATCACTTTCAAAGCAAGAGATATTCTTACCAGTATATCTCTAGCAAGATCTGGGATCTCCTTTTTACCTTTGTTACATCCCAATAATATGAGAACTTGTATTTCGGATTAAAAGAAGCGGAAACATATTCCGCCTTGCAAGTCCAACTTGTATTCCCAATTCGATCTTTAACACCCGGTCCCACCACCCCTAAGGTGATGTTGACCCATTGTTTATTGAACCAACCGTCAACATGATTAGCACTCGCCATGCGCAATCCAATATTGCCCCAATAATACGAGGACTCGATATTGGGGTCACTACGCATACGGTCTTACTCTTTTAAGAAGCAAAGAGCCCGATCCAGATGCACTTGTATATAGGAGCTGTCACTACGGACATGCGTCTCCTACATACAATCCCTGACGACAGAAACCCTTCGCCTTGACGGGAGACCATGTATGTCACTTATGTGATCCTCCACCTCTTATTCAAATTCAATTAATTATCATGAATCACATTCATGCAATTAATTCTTCCAAGGGAAATACACATCTATTCATAATAGAGTGTTTCAATTGGATATAATAAACCTAATCTCATTAAGTCAATTATCAATCCAATTCAATCATCAAACTTGATTGTTACTTGAATTAGTGGTATTATCTCAAAGTACGTATTATTCGAATTTTAATAATTATAAAAATACATCATGGTCTCTCAAGCATCATCCTTTCCCTACCCGCTGTTATGGCCAGTATCGACGGAAGTGGAACAGATCGCACACGATGCAACCTGCTACCCCAACGCTCCCCGACTAGACTCCGTATTCGCCTCGGGAAAAAATAATGCCGAGCCAATCACTTTGTACTTGAGATGAACATCGATCTTTCAACCGAAATTATACCATATAGTAATAAGCAAAACCATTTTGATTATAAGGAAACTTGCTAGACAAATTCCCATAGCCTATTCAAGTAACAAGTTTGATGAAAGTGTATCAAGTAACTAATTGGTGATCTAAATCTAATCTAATCATTCATTGGTTGAGGCAATATCATTTAAGGGAACAATTATGTTCTAATATTTACCAAATATTATCCATAATTATTCCAGAAAATTAACCATTAATTTCACAAGATTTTTAAAAGACAATCACAAGGTTCATGATAAAACATGCAATTTCCAGCAGTGACCCTCACTAACTAAAATTAGCATATCTCTTTCATTTTAAATCCAAATTAAGCAAAAATAATTTTCAGACATTAAAAAGTTGGTTTAAAGCAGAAACCACGTGATAAACACACACTTCTAAGCATTTTAAAATAGTAATTAACATCTTAATTACGTCTCTAACCGCCATCCCTGAAATAGTCGACATATGGTCATTAAAACGATCATATCCTGAGCAAACAGAATCCAAATTATGCAAACTCAAACTCCGCATTTTTCTTATTTAATGGGGAATATTATCCAAGTGATAAATTCGTGTTTAAACATTTTAAATAGGGTAGAAAAAAATCTCAAGACAGGGCTGTGAAAATTGAAATGCTAAAATCTTCACGAACCCAAACGAGCCGAAATCTTCGTAGGTTCATGGATCATATCCAAAACCTCCATAAACCTGACTCTGATATCACTTGAAGGATATAGGAGGATATTTAAGCACATCACGGAAGTGTGATGATCGTATCATATACGATCAAGAGCGACTAGTCATACTGGTTGCTCGGTGCAGCGGAATTTAAAAAAAATAAACGATAAAACCACATGATCCATAAACCATTTATGAATCGTTTCGTCTAACCACATAGTAGATATAGGAATACCTATTGTAGCGTGGTTGCGATCGAGCTTCTAAGAGAAGAAGCCTCCTGTCTCAAGTCCGACCTTCGGAGGAGACGCTTGCGAGCGCAAGGATGAGTCGTGGGGATCTCGCAATCCAAGTAGTTGTCCAAGCAAGGGAACTCCTGATCTCGTCACATGAGATCAAATGTCTTCTTCGCGAACGAGAAGCACCAAAGAAGATGGAGTACCGAGAGTCATCGAAGCACAACGCAAGGCGACGACGAGGGCCTTCTTCCATCTAGGGTTAGGGTGGACGGCCACCCAAAGAGAGAGGATGAAGAGGGCACATGAGAATGAGAGAGAGAGGAGAGAGTTGTTATACAACTTGTTATCACCTTGAAGAGCATGGGGTGCCTCTTCCTATATAGTATTTTGGGGATCCATGGACTACACAAAATCAATGGATGAGATTGATTTGTGTTTCTTTCAACGACCAAGATTTTGCCGTAAAAACACAACAACAATTAATTTAATTTAGATTAAATCTATATTGATAAATCAATTTAATCTAATTCCATAAATTAAATCAACTAATCACGGAGATAATAGAAAGAAAACTTCCTCTCTAAGAAATAGAGTGGACGACCACCTTTTCCTTGTTGGAACTGGTCGCCGTCACCCCTATAATCAAGGGGAGTGGAGATTACATATAATCTCCATTATCCCTTAATTATCTCCATATTTTGCAACAACAATTGTTGCAAATTATTCACTAAAAAATAATTCATAATTATTTTGTGAATATTGCAATCTTGCCATTAGAAATTTGTGAATCAAATTCACAATCCAAAATAAAAGGTGATTTATATTTTCAATTAATTATCCAATGTGAATCCAATTCACATCAATAATTAACCAACAAAAATAAATCGTAGCAAACTCTCTCTAATTTATTATAAATCATATTTATAATATATCATGAATAATATGGATACTCTTATCCATATTATAGTTATCTACAATAATTAAATCACATTTAATTATATTGGATAACCATTCTCATTCTCCAATATAATGTTAATCAAATTCACATTATTCATGATAATTAAATCACATTTAATTATCTATTTCTCTATGCTTTCAACAATGGAATTATTCATGAACTCTTTCAAGAATAATGTGTATTCTCCGTAGGTACTTGGAGATAAGGACATGGAAATTGTATTATTCCACGTATAATGACTTGGATATTGAGATCACATCTCAAATCCAGATCTCACGGACCTCCCATAGATGCTTGATTAAATCGTCTGTAAATCTAATATTCTCATTGCATCTGAATCTCATTCATATCAATGTCCAACACTTGGACTAAGATCAAGTTACTTCTCTACTGAGAGGAGTCACTAAAATCTAAACATGTTTCATCACTCCCTCGGAATGGAAGCGTCATGGTTATACAATTGTTTATGATAACATCACCCTTAGGTATTCCCAATACCTCTACATCCTGCATACTGGAAGGCCTTCTAATAAACCTGAAATTATAGATCTCTTTTAGACTGTCACCTTCAGGGTTTTATCATTAAGGTTCTCATTCGATCATTGGGATTTGGCATTGATCATATGTTATCCAAAAGCATATATCAGACTTATAAATTCTGTCAGGCTTCATAAGCGAGACGACCATGCATGGAATTTATCGGTCCCAATATCTCATGAGTGAGCTCATGTCTTCCGGTTCAGAAGTGAACCTGTATGATCCCTTTGAGAGATCGTATTACTCATATGCCCTTATATGCACACCAGCTTGCCGGTATATAGACCTTGGTTAGGTCATCAACCTATTGGTCTGCCAAATGTACATACTCAGACATATAGCAATACATCTGTCCCTGGTCAGAGGATGCGTGCCTATATCGCGACAGCATACGATGTAGGACTTTGGTTATCTCAATCTCGTTAAGTCATCTTTTTGACCTAACTAATCTGTCACCTCCGAATCTCTATTCCCATGCAGCGGACCTGCATCAAGTGGTCGATCAGATATCAGCCTATATGAGAAAGGATTGCCATCTCCTACTCAGGCTGGAGATCATCTCTTAACAATCATTGATAGTGCTTGATGAGTCCTCAATCCAACTCTTTAGATATTCATCCAAGCACCAACCTCTATGATTCAATAATTGAATCAACAGCTGTATGATCGTTAAGATGGCCATGGTACATAACCTTAATTGTACTAAGGGACCTATTATGTAAATTAGTTATTCTTCATTTCAGATCAGGGGATGATATTTGCAATAATATTTATTGCATAATGGCTCGTCGTGGGCTCGCATGTCCAACAGACATAAGTTTGTTTATTATTTTGGCCCAATTTTGCGATAGTTGAATTCTATCTAAAGCTTATTCAAATTTGATTTCATATGTTCAATCACCCTGGAATTTTTCCAACAAAGTTCAACCTACCTTTGGAGATTTACTCTCTATTCATGCTGATTCCTGGATATCCGTAAATGTTTGCAATAAAAAAATATCGTATTAGTTTTCTGAAATCTAAGATCAGGATTAATTAGCAGTATCAAATTCGTGAGTTTCTACTTATTGATTGCCTTTCCTTGTTTGATCTTCAGCAATTGCAAAATATTAAAAGGTATGTGCCTTCTTATTGTCACAGTAAGATATATGACAGAGACACCGACCAAAATAGATGGAACATATGTTTATATGTGCCAGCCTGATTCATAAGAATTGGATCAAGTTTGGTTTCGGGTCGACCAAATAAAAAACATACAGGCCATAGGCCCGACCCAATTCATGTTTTCTTAATTGAGCTTAGCTTGGACCCTTCAAACCCAGCACAACCTCATCCATGCTCATCCATATTCAGAGTCGACCCAAACTCAGATCACCCCCACTTCCTGGCAAAGGTATATTCCACGGTTCCATTTCCCCAAATCCGCCCCCACACTCCAAATCAAAACCCCTCCCTCCCCACCTCTATAAACTACATAGAAGGACAGAGGAAGAGAAAGCGTGGAAGGTTTTGATTGCCATCTCCGGAGAGGAAGGGAGGGCACGATGAGTCGAAGCTTCGTCAGGATGGACAGTGGCGATCCGGGAGGCAGAGTCTCCTCCTCCTCCTCCTCCTCCACCGCCGCCCCCAACGTCTCTCCATCCTCCACAACTACCCCCTCGTCTGCACCCTTGCCGCCTTCGCCGTCGCACATGCCATCAAGTTTTTCACCACATGGTGCATCCCTTTGTGTCTCCATCGTCAAGCCTTCACCACATGGTGCGTCCCCCTCAAGATGGAGCATAGAGATACATGCTATGTTATTTGTATTGTTTTATATTTTCTATATTCTTATGGACTTCTGATGTAATTTACCCACATACTACTCTTATATATAAGAGAACCTAGGGCGTATGGAATAAACAACTCTTTTTATTTCCCCAACAACTCTCAGTCCGACAGTCCCCTCCCCTCTGATGATGCACACGGTGGCTGCCCAACCCCCAATCCTCCAGTGGTCGGCCTACCTTGGCTACAGTCTTGGCAATGTACTAGACTTTGTAACTGGAGGAGGTATACCTCGATATTATCATTTGCCCTGTTGTTGTTTATTTTAGACGTGAATGTTGATATTAATCTTGAATGTAAATGCATATCTAAAATATTAAATGGTTATATTGTGTTGCAAATGTGCATTGTTCTCTATAATTCAATTGGTTGCAAATCATGGGTATGTTTGGTTTGTACTCTTTTGTAGGCTTGAAGGTTTTTTTAGCATTTCAAGCTTTTCAGCCATCCCAGGACTCATCATGGGTCAGCCTGACCAAGACCTAACCCATCCTATTGCGGGTAGGGCTCGATCTCGGGCCTAGTGGTTGAGAAAGTAGCAGGAATGGGTCCGATCCATGGACCCGATTACACAAGTGGGCCTGGGCTGGGCTAGGTTGGGCCCATCCCGAGCTCGGCCCATGCTCTTCCCTATATGAAATGGGAAGTTACTTGATAAGTTCAAATAATTAAATCTAATGCTTATAATCAAATCTCATGCTCATAGTACATACTAATTTTTAATGTTAACCTATTTCAAACTTTATCTTCTTTATATATCAAATAAGCCGCCAAACATAATCTTCAATTGTCACGGTAGAATATTGGAATGTGTCTTGAGCACTCGGTGAATAAATGGATTCGGAATTATGTAGGGAGAATATCATTATATTAATTATCTGATTTCATTTATCTTGTACATGAACAATAGCTGCACTTATTGACAGATGTGATGTTACCGATGCACTTCCATTAGCTTTCAATAGCTTGGGAATGATTTTACATTTTTGCTCCTTTTGCAGTTATGCTTTGTGTTTTTTTAACATACTTTTGGGTTTGAAAGTTGAACCATGTTGATTTTTTATAGCCATGGTAAAGTCACGTAACAACATGTTTTGTTGTTTTAAGATATGAGCTAGTATCTTAACTATGTAGACATCTTTCCACTTACCAAGTGTGCTCTGCAATGCTCCATCATTTGTTTTGTCCGTCCTTTATGTGTTATGTGATCATGTGGGTGTTTCTAGAATTTGAACAATGTTTCACATATGTACATGTACTGATGACCGATCACACTGGGTTGATCATGATATTTTTCTTTCCACTGCTTTCTGCATTCCTCCGGTTTATCCAAGAATGATATCTATCATAGACGTTCTTTCCAAGGTATGCCACTATATTCATATCATCTGCTATAAGTAATACATGCATGTGTAAAAATGTCATGTTTGACAGGAAGATGGTGGTTCACTTATTCTATCATCAACTCCGATTATCCATTGAGCATGTGATAGATGGTGGCATATATCTTCTGAAAATGGGGATAATGGTGTCATTTTTTGTAACACCATAACCCCAAACATAGCACCACATGGAAAACTCATAAAGTGTAGGTGTGGTTTATAAGTGGTGGAGATTACTACTTGTCAACTCGGGCTTAAGCATTTTGGGTGGTTGTCAACGGGTCCATTTGTGCTCGAACCCAACAAGTTGTCCGGGTTAGTTTTCCTCGATAACGGACCGGGGACCTAAGCCCCGGGACGTTACAAATGGTATCAGAGCCAAATTCTCTCTGATAGTGGAAAGGGCTACCCGAGAGGTGGAGCCGCCCCTACAAAGAGGTTGGAGGAAATGGCTACCCGGAGCGTGCATCTGTCACTATCACTGGGAATAAGTGATGGGCCATGTCGCAACGAGGACGTTGCGAATATAAGTGGAGGAGGTTGTAACACCATAACCCCAAACATAGTACCACGTGGAAAACTCACAAAGTGTGGGTGTGGTTTATAACTGGTGGAGATTACTACTTGTCAATTTGGGCTTAAGCATTTTGGGTGGTTGTCAACGGGTCCATTTGCGCTCGAACCCAACAAGTTGTCAGGGTTAGTTTTCCTCGATAACGGACTGGGGATCTAAGCCCGGGACGTTACATTTTCTTAACATCACGAGATTCAATCATCCAAGTGTAGCCTAGCGCGTAATTTTCTTAATTTGAATACTTATTCTAATTTGTTTGCTCACTAACTTGCTATCAATAAAATATATTTTATTCTTATGCAGATTTATGTCCATTCATTGCAAGGAAACCAATAGATATTATCTTGGTCTAGCTCCCATAGCAGACATGGGCCCAACAGAGACCGCATTTTCAAGTTGGAAAAGGCATTATTTGACAGAGGTAGGATTCGATCATCAATTTTCTCAAATTTTATTTGCACACATTTTATAATCATCAACAAATTAAAATACATTTGCGTCACAAGTTCGATTATTAGTTTTGATCAATTTTGCCACAGTTGAATTCTATCTAAAGTTTATTCAAATTTGCTTCCATATGTTCAATCAACCTGGAATTTTCCCAACAAAGTTCGCCCCACCTGTTGGAGATTTACTATATGTTCATGCCGATTCTCGGATATCCGTAACTGTTTACAATAAAAAAATATCGTACGAGTTTTCTAAAATATAAGATTAGGATTAATTATCAATATCAAATTTGTGAATCTCTACGTATCGATTGCCTTTCCTTGCTTGATCTTCATCAATTGCAAAATATTAAAAGGTATGCGCCTTCTTATTGTCACAGTAAGATACATGACAGAGACACCTACCAAAATGGATGGAACATATGTTCATATGTGCCAGTCCGACCGAATTAAATCGGGTTTGGTTTTGGGGTCGACGAAATAAAAAATACGCGGGCCATAAGACCCGACCCAATGCCTGATTTCTCAATTGAGCTTAGCTTGGACCCTTCAAGCCCGGCCCAACCTGCCCCATGCTCTCATCCTAATGCAGAGTCGGCCCACACTCAGATCACCCCCACTCCCTGGCAAAGGTATATTCCACGGTTCCATTTCCCCAAATCCGCCCCCACACTCCAAATAAAACCCGCCTCCCTCCCCACCTCTATATACAGACTACAGAGAAGGACAGGGGAAGAGAAAGCGTGGAAGGTTTTGCTTGCCATCTCCGGAGAGGAGGGAAGGGCACGATGACTCGAAGCTTCGTCAGGATGGACGGCGGCGATCCGGGAGGCGCCTCCTCCTCCTCCTCCTCCTCCTCCGCCGCCCCCAACGTCTCCATCCTCCACAACTACCCCCTCGTCTGCGCCCTCGCCGCCTTCGCCGTCGCACAGGCCATCAAGTTTTTCACCACATGGTGCGTCCCTTTTTGTCTCCATCGTCAAGCCTTGCTGGATTCCGGATCCGTCGCCGGTTACTGCTGCTTTTTATCGGGTCGGGAAATTCGCGCTACTTTTACCTGTATTTTTCGTCTTTCCTACTGTGAAAAATAATGATTTTTCTGCCGGGGACGGTAGGTATATGCAGCCGGAGTTCATTTTCGAGTTGCCGCACGGGAATTTAGAATTGTTGTTTTTGATCCTGCTGTATTTACTAAATACGCGTATGTGCGTGTTGATTTTGATGAGCTTTTGTTGCTGCGATGTTTAACTGTGTAAATCTACATGATTTTCGTTGGTTTAGTTGTATATGTAGCGATGGTTGCTGCGTCTGAACTCGAGGTGGGGAGATTTGATGGTTTTTTTTGTGCGGGGTTGGTAGATGCAAGCGTGCTTGCAGACTTGCAGTCTTGTGTGAGCGATCTTGTTTATGTGCTTGTATAAGAGACCATGTACATTATATGTCCCGACGTGTTTCTAGGGTGCACACATGAAGCCTTCCGATCCGACTGACTTTTTGAAGTCATTGATAAGGAATAGAATCATCTTATTTGGTAGATGCCAAGGTGAATGACTACTGTAAATCGTGGATGCCAACCAAGGAGTCCTCTTTACCTTACTCCGGCTGAACATGAAGAGAAGTGGAACATATTGCAGGCATGAACCTAATTGATGATTGCAAATTTGCAATAACAAACTTACACTAGCTTCTCGTTGTATCTGAAAGCAGACAGATCTCTATTGCACAACGTGAAAAGGAAATTTGTTTTGTGTGGATTACTATTATAACTTGATCTAGGAAAGGGTGCAGCTGCATAATAAATGTGTTAAATTCTTATTGGAATTTTGCTAGTACTTTCCTCATCTGTTTTTGTTCCCTTTTAACAGTCTTAATTATAGGTAGATGAAAAGGCAACCCTTTTTATAGACGACTTGTTGCAAGCGAATACCACTTTGTTCAAACAGGTCTACACATCAGAAACTCCTAACATAACCTATTTGGACAATTCAGGTGGCGTTAGCATGCAACCTTCAGTGAAAAATGTGGAGCTAACTTGTACATTCAGTAGCATATAGGCTTAGTCGACATAAACACGTAAGTTGGTAGAAATTTCCATACAAGGTTTACATCTGGACAGGAGGAATCGTGTTTTATCATTGAAACACATGTTAGGATTTGTTGTCACATCATAATGCACATGCTTGATGAGATATAGACACCTCATTTGTTATCCTCATGGTTACACACGTCTTGAATGAAATGAGGGATGAACACCCTTGGCAAGTATTCACCCGCATAATATATTACTTAGTTATCACAAATACAAGAGTCAAGATTTGGAATTAGTGGTATGAGAGACAACGTTTTCCAAGTAGTCATTCCCCACAAATGATTGAGAATCCATGGCTAGTTAGAACGCTCACATGAACACAATGGTCTTTCGTTCTCTTCCTACTAGAGCGGTACATGGGACCAACAAAAGACATCTAGAAATCTTCCTTATGAGATGCATCTACCAAGCTCATTTCAACCCTCCTCTAGACACCCGAGTTAAGTGACATGGTAAAAAGAGACATTTGATGGATCAAGACATTTCAAATCAACTTGGTTGAGGACTGTGAGGGCAACCCTACCATTGTCTTATTTGGAGTTGCCCCTAGTCTACATAATATTATGGCAGACAGTCTGGATGCCTTTTGGTGGAGAAGTTTGAGCAGGTATTGACATGTTGGAACTCCGCATGTTTGTCTAGGGGCTGGTGAATGGTGCTTACAAAGTCAGTTCTCTCGACTATACTTATGTTATTCCTTTCTCCAAGTTGCTTTCTATTGGTTTTACATTTAGACACAAGACATTGATGATGAGGTTTTTCTGCTCCTTGTGAGGTGAATACTTATGTATCCCATTGGTTTGTGAAGACAAATCACAATGCATGAAATTGATAGAAGGCTTGTCTCTCTTAGTTTGAAGGAGATGAATGTGATGGTCCTATCTAAGTGGATTTGCCTCATTTGGGGTGGTGGTTCGAACTTTATCTGCTCCTTGATAAGAAAGATACATGGTGTGTCTCTACTAACTTTCTGTGACACCTAGGATCAGTTAGATCTCCATTGATGTTTTCTAAGGGCCCGTTCGGTTCGGGAATAAGAAGGAATAAGGATGGGGAATAAGGAGAATAAGGGTCTATTCTCTGTTCGGCTGGAGGATAGGAATAAGGAGAATAAGGTGAAATAAAGGTAGGTAAGGTAGGATAAAGATAGGAATAAGAGTGAAATAAGATGGAATAATGAGGAATAGTCGTACCACTGGGAAACGTGTCGGGAGGAGAATTGACCCCTTATTCCAGAGCTTATTCTCCTACCAAATAGGGCCTAAGGGTATCTGTTCAATGCTCCATAGTGTCATCATTCCATGCGACCTGACTTGGGGGGTGAGTGCGTTTTTGATTTTGGCTTGATGACTGGATATAGGATGGACCCTTGTGTGAGAAGTCTCCACAGTTGTTTGCTCTGACGTTAGATCTGGAGTTTCGGTTTCAGACAATTCAGATGGTGTGACTTTCCCCCCACTTCATGTCCAGTCTCTTGGACCAGAGATTGGAAAAATTCTGTATTTAGTGGACTCTATCTGATCGTGACAGGGACCACTGGTTGAGTGTGATGGTAGGTTTTTGATGAAGCAAACCTATGAGGCTCTATGTGGAACCGTGGTGTCTGACCCAGGGGGATGCACTTTGGATTGCCGGAGGGTTTGGAGTTACAAGGTACTGACATGGGTCAAAGTGTTTATGTAACTATTGAGATGCACGAGTGATGATTGGTACACGCGACACCAGACTATTCCAGGATGTTTAATTCTTCTTGCGTGCATTGTTCGATTGAGGTGGAGGATGTAGACCACCTTTTTTTAGGTGGACAAAGTTTAAGGAGGTTTTGTACATGATTGCCCCGATTGGGATTATTGCAGATGAAGCTTTTAACTTTTGGACTTCTATAGTCTTTGAATGGAGGGGCATCGAAAGGGACAAAAATCTGGTTATAGCATCTTGTGGACTTTATGATCGGCTAGTGCTTAGACATAAGGTGCTCTTTCGTCAGAAGAGTTTCTACCCTATGCCTTTAAGCATGCTAGGGTCCTTTTAGATTGGCGGTCTCTGTAAAACATTACTTGGTTACTTTTTTGTATTAATGTACTTATAGTCTTGTAAATAAATGAAGTTTTTGGATGCCTACCTTTATGATGAACACCCTTTTTCATTTCAAAGAAAGCTGTCTGATGCAACATGAAGTTGGGGATTTGGGAAATAAGGTTATTATTTGAAATTAAAGTTTGTCATCTAATTTGAGCCGATTGTTTTTTTGTTTTAATTTGAATAAATCAAAATCGCTTGTGATAGCTTGTGAGTTATTAGGTTGAGTCAATTTATGGGTTAATTAGGATTGTTAGGTTTCTGCGTTTTTTATTTATTTTAATTTTGTAATTCTGCCCATCCCTATACAAAAGGGTTGGCAGGCTTTGTTTTAGAGGCATATTGAGTTATATTAAAAATCAGAGCTTGTCCATCTTCTTCACCCTCTCCTACGCATCTTGGCGCTTCTTCTCCCCAAAACCTTGAGCAGCTAGCACAACTTGCTCACCCTCCTCCCTTTCCCAAAGTTCTCCCCTCGCGGCGTTTCGTTTTGCATGTTCGTGGTGATGAGTCATGACAACATTCACGACATGAAATGTTGGCTGAGGAGGTGGTTGGATAAGGGAATAACACGTCCATGGTGGCCAGGGAGGTGGAGAAGTCCATGAGTGCTTGTTACGATCAAAGCCCTTGACATCCCAGACCACCACTGGCATCGTTGCATCTTCTTGGTTCTTGCCATCGTCACTAGTGGTGAGGCACTCTTCCTGCAAAAGAAAATGGGAGGCACGGTTGTGCTTTTTCTTTCTTAAATAAAGGTTTAGAAAAAAATAAATTCTTGACATCCTTGTTGATATGAAAGGAGAAGGTGGTTTCCAATGCATATCTTGACACAGATGCCACATTGGATTCAGTGTTGGAGTTCGGTATGTTTCTGGGTATCTTTTTGGGTGCGTATACTATATCTCTTTTATTTACCAGTCCCTTTCTCCTTACTAGCTATAGGAAAAGTATCCACAATCATTTTCAATTGAGAAGGCCTTTGGTCATTTCCAATTGTCTTCTGTGAGGATGATTGGTATAAAACTTTCAGCAAATCTACAAGCTCTAAGAACTCCTTGAATCTTTGATTGAAGAAGTTGATTGACCATATTTGTACCCTAACCTCGGGGTTTTAAGCCATGATCTAGGAAAGAAGATATGAAATCCCTCTTCCAAGGCTTCACATGTTTGCCACTCATTCTCTTAGAAAAGGAATACAAAATCACCAAGAAGATGTGTTGAGAGTAGTTATTGGATCTTTCAGATGGTTGATAGTTCATCCTTCATGAAATATAGAAGACATCTTGAGAAGACTCCGGGAGTAGGCATCATTCTGGATGCTCAGCCTGTTTTTTTAAAAGGACGTCCTGAGAAGACTTTCTTATTTTAAGGTCATTCCTAATTAACGCTACTTCTTTAACATATATAAGCACGCTTATGCCATCTCCTACCCAACAACAACAACCACAACCAACACTAAATCTTTTCCCAATTTAAGTGGGTTGAGCTACATGGATTCATTGCTTATAAACAGTTCTAAATTGGGTCGTAATTGAGATTAGATATAAAGGAACCATGTCTTTCTTCATAGTTTTCGTCTAGCATTTCTTGGGTAACATCTCCAGATATAGTTACAGATATAAAGGAACTATAAATCTCCTTCTAGCTTCTCACACGTTTAAACCGTATTATTATGTGGCCTTCTTAACACATATCCAAACCACATGAAATGAATTTCCTTCATTGGAGAAGGCTTATGATCAGTTCCAACAAATATTTTATGGAGAGTTTTGGAGAAGAGAGAAGTACCTATCCATAAAGGATATGTATAATGGAGCTTCATCTTGTGTAAGGATCCGGTCTATGAAGACTGACTATTTTAACATCAACATCGGTTTGCATCAAGGTTCAACTTTGAGTACATTCCTTTTTACTTTAATTATGGATGAGTTGACTAGTCATATTCAGAATGAGATACCTTCGTGTATGTTGTTCGTCGATAATGTTGTGTTGATTGATGAGACAAGAGATGGATTAGATGAGAATCTGGAGGTTTGGAGATATGCCTTAGAGACTAAATGATTTCGTATAAGTAGTGTTACAATTGAATATGGAGTGGACATTTGATGGAAATAACAGTGAAGGACTGGATGTGAAGACTGAAGATGATAACATTCAAAATATAGATTCTTTTAGATACTTGGGATCTATTTTGCATTAGGATGGAGAAATTGATGGAGATGTTAATTATAGAATAAATGCAGATTGGTTAAAGTGGAGAAGAGTCTCTCCTGTCCTTCGTGATAAGAAAATCTCTTTGAAAGTCAAAGTAAAGTATTACAGAACACCCGTGGGACATCCTATGCTATATGGATCAGAATGTTGACCTGTGAACCATATACATGTGTAGAGAATGACATCAACAGAAAGGAAAATGCTAAGGTCAATGTGTGGTCATATACGAAAAGATCAGATTCGGAATGATGCAATCATCAGGAAAGTTAGTGAAGCTCCGGTAGATGATAATATGAGAGAAAGCTTAAGATGGTTTGACCATTTGCGAAGGAGGTCGGTTGATGCACTAGTTAGAAAATGCAAGATTTGAGATATTGAGCCGGTTAAGAGCGGGCGAGGAAGACCCAAGAAGTGTTGGAATGAGACGATCTGAAGGGATCTTAGTTATTTGGATTTAAGCCCGAGAATGACCCAAAATAAGTTTGAATGGATGCAAAAAATTCATGTAGTCGACCCTACTTAATCATGGGAAAAGACTTTGTTGTTGTTATTGTCAATTGTTGCAACACCAACCTTTTGTTAGACATTGGCTACATATCTGTATGGGTATCCGTATCTTAGCTACATATTTTTGCACATATATGTAGCCAATTGCTCTATAATATGTCATAAATCAATGTAGGCGAGCTGACATTGTGGCTTTATAGTATTTATCTTTTATTAAAAGGTATCTTCCATATCCTTATCAAATAAAATGAGATAAGCAACAAACACTATATAATCTAGGTCCACTCATGACAAGTCTTTTGGCAAATACCGTACTGCATGTAGAGGGAAAACAATGAATTGGTTAATGAGAGGCCTTAGGACCAGGGTTCTCTTATATAGGAGAAGAACCTATTGGGCAAATTACATGAAGAAGACAAAAGAAATAGAAAATAAGAAAAAACAATAATAAAGATAACAAATATCTCAACACTCCTACTCAAGCTGGAGCGTATATATCAATCATGCTCAACTTGAAATAACATCTCTGATAAGGCTCTCTGGCTAGGACCTTAACATATTTGTCTGGTCTCCAGAGTTGACATGTGTAATGACGATAAGACCATTCTGTATCATGTCACAAGTGTCGTGACAATCTACCTCTATCTGATTCATCCTCTCATGATAGGCTGGGTTGTTGACAATAAAAAGAGCATCCTGATTGTCACATTGAAGATGCATGGGAAGAGGCACCTCTATAGTCAGGTCAGTAAGAACAGATCTGACCCACATCATCTCTGTGCTAGCCTGCATCATGGCCCTATATTCTGACTCAACACTCGATCTAGCAACCACAGTCTGCTACTTGCTCTTCCATGAAACCAGAGAGTTCCTTATGAACACAACAAAGCCTGATATAGACTTCCTATCCTTTGGACACCCGGCATAATCTGCATCTGCACATGTTGTAACTGAAAGAGACATGCCTCTACTAAAAAGAATCCCTGTACCAGGTGAAGTCTTCAGATATCTCAGAATCATATAGAGTGCATCCATATGTGCATGTCTGGGATGCTCCATAAACTGACTCACTTTACTCACGACAAATGATATGTTGGGCATGGTAATAGTCACATATAGTAGCTTGCCAACAAGACTCCCTATACCTCCTCTTGTCGATCTCCTCAGTGTCATCATCATAGAGCTTCATGCTTGGGTCAATAGGAGTAGTGGCATGTCTGCAATCTGCCATGCCTTTCATTAAAAGAAGATCTGTAACATACTTCTTCTGGGTCATCACACGATCTCGTTGGTTCTTGGCAAACTCTAGTCTATGGAAGTAACGTAATTGTCCAAGGTCTTTGGTCACAAACTGCTGATTTAGAAAGTCCTTGACACCATGAATGCCTTGTTTATCATCCCCTGTAACAATAATGTCATCAATGAAACAAGAATGACAATAGTACCTCTCTGGATCCTTTGCATAAACAAGGAGTGATCAATAGTCGATCGCACAAACCCTTGTTGTTCTATCAAGTCCGAGAGCTTATGGAACTATGCCCTTGGACTCTTTTTAAGACCATAGATAGCCTTGTGTAGCTTGCAAACCTTCTGACACTCCCCCTCAGCAACAAACCCAGGTGGCTGCTGCATGTAGACCTCCTCCTGTAGATCACTATATAGAAAGACATTCTTCACATCAAGCTGGTAAAGGGGCTAATCTCGTGTCACAGCAACAAAAAGTAGAATACGCAGAGTAGAATGTCTGGCAACTGGGGAGAAAATATCTTGATAGTCCACCCCATATGTCTGGATGAATCCACGTGCCACAAGTCTCGCCCATGATGTTGTCATTTTGAGGGCAATATGTCCCCTGGAATTTGAATTGTAATATGGTTTTTTTATTATTATTGGAAGAATATTGGAGTTTGACTTGCAATATAGCCGACCCTACTTAAAGTGGGAGAAGGCTGTGCCATTATTTTTGTTGGAAGAATACTAACTTTGTATTGATAATATGCGAAAAATATAGCATAATAGATATTAAATTTATTAAAATAATACACGGATTTGTATTGATAATATGCGAAAAATATAGCATACTAGATATTAAATTTATTAAAATAATAAACACATTGTTCATATCTTATTATGCAAGTATTGTATAGGATATATCTTAAAATCATAAAATTAATGAAATTATGTTAAATATATGATAATTCATACAGTTTCATTAATTTTATGAAATTGACATGTGATAAAGAATAATCTATTATTTATTTCCATAATTTCTGCTCCTAAGTGTACAGTGAAAACAGTTACTTGTTGCAAAAATATATTTAATTATTTAAATTTAGAATGAAAGTTGTATTCATTTATGTATTACCAGCAACAAATCATATAATAATTGTTATTTAGTGTTTTTTTTCAAGTCAACGTTAAATTAACAACAAAAAATTAGTTCTGTGGGTACTTATTGGTGATAGACTGAATGCAATTTATTTTGTAATGTACAGGTATAAGGAAAGGCGATGGGATCCTAAGCAACTCATAGGGTCTGGAGGCATGCCGTCATCCCATTCAGCTACAGTGACTGCCCTTGCTTTGTCTATTGGGCTCCAAGATGGATTTGGGGGCTTATTGTTTGCAACATCTGCAGTATTTGCTAGCGTGGTATGTTTTTGAATTTGGAACCTCACCTGTTGATTAAACTTAAAGGGTAGGATAGGGCATAGAAATATTCTTAGTAGAAACAACATTGCATATTATATTTCACATACTAGAATATTTTCATGGGGGATGCTGAGATTTATAAAATCTGTCATTCACCCAATATAAATGCCTTTTACTTTGTTAAACAAGTGCTGAGAGGAGTTTCTGTCTTTCTCAGCAACATTGCATTGGGCAACACCAGTTCTGTGTATATTGGTTCTGATTTCTTTGACCAGTCAAGTCTAACATGTGCAAACTAATCTAATTTGACTTGAAAATTGTCAAGTGGATTATACTCTTCATCCATACACATGGAAGCATAAGCCGCTCTATGTAAATTGGCAGCAACATGAAGTCCATATTTAATAAAGCTTTTTGAAATGCCTAGCAGTCAATCTGAGATGTGGCTTCCCTTTGGAATTTTTACCTTTTATTTGATTATGGAGTGATAGACTTGTTTATAAAAAGGTAAGCACAAATGGCAAGTACATAAACTTGCCAGCATACTGACATCGGAAGCAGATTGTAGCACAATGTTTACATCATTAGTCTGATTCAAAACAATGTTTACATCATTAGTGAATATATATGAGGTTTTCGAGTGCAAGCCTTAACGGCATTCACCCTTTTTCCTTTCAAAAATTGTTTGTCTCATTAGTTAGTTTGTTCTATTTAAACACTACTCATTAGTGCCGCCATCTCTTCCCAATAATTAGATTTGAAAAGTAATTAGATTTGAAATCTCATTATGTGATTCATTTTGTGCAAGTGGTTAGAAAAATAGTGTTTGTAGTATTTTTTTTCACCTTTTTTCTCTAAATTTTATGTTTTTTTTAACGAAAGGATTGTATGCGAGTTTGTATGAATATTATTGGGCTCGTCAATTGGTTGTGTAATTGGATTTTGTGGGAAAACCCAATTGTGATATGTTTAATCCCACATTGGTTAAAGCCGGGACTTAGTTGTGTTTGCGGGACTATGGAAAAAGCCACACACCTCTTGTAATCATTGGAAAGGCTAATAGTAATATCCGACTTCGCAGGGTGTTCTCCTGTTGAGTAGGACAATATCCAAGACAACCACGTAAATTCATGTTTTGTTCTTGTTCTTTGATTCCAGACTTTCTGTTTATATTTCCATATGATATCAGAACATGTTGATTACAGGGATCCATCTTGGTGTTCGTTTGTTATTTTTATTATATATTTTTAAAGGAAAAAGGGATGATGCATCAAGAAAACATCTACTGAGGTTATTCTGATTATTTTTTGATGTTTACGACGCCTGTGTAGTTTTGTCAAGTTCCTACCATCGATGAATTTAGTTGCGATACTAGATGGAGGCAACACCGTAAGGACACACAACATGAAGGCAATGGCATTGTGTATGGCTACACAACAAAGTTCAAAGTAATGAAAATCAGAAAATAGACCTACAAGCATATGAGATGGGTTCTGTGTCGTGAGAGACTTTTGCTACTGAGGAGGAACTAGACAACATTGGATGCAATCACACATTGTGGATCATGTGTGGTATTTGATGTCCAAACGCATAGAAGGCATTGCACTACCCCACGACGAAGGCATCATAGATCAATAAGTGACCAAGGTGACGGCTACGTGAGGACAATGAAGATTAAGATAATCTGAACAAAGATTCAATACTTCCTTGCATGAGAAGGCTGCAACATGGCATTCAAGGGTGCTCACAAGAGGCAAAAGAGGCATGCAATGACGCGTCATAAGAGTGTTTGGAGGCAACAATGATGTAAAGGTGTCCACGATAGGCGATGGTGAGAGGGTAACTACACGCAGGTTCCTCGTATGTGACGTTGCAGATGACGTTGGGTTTTTCTCTCGAACTCTAGACATCGATGGGGCAAGAGTTCTTAAACCTAACTTCCCGTGGGCCGGTCCATGCACCCTATTTTTTCACTTATATATATAGGCACAAAAAGGTTAGGTTTTGGGGCCAAGTTACATTTTTTCATGTCATGGGCCAAGGGCACCTATTAAAAAAGAGAGGAGAAGCTATTATGGAAAGAAGAAGTGGCCAACGATCTATAAAAAAGAAGAGAAATATGCGAGAAAGAGGAAGAGAGAGAGAAGCTATGAAACAAAGAAAGGGATTACGAAACAAAACAAGTGAGACAGAAAAGGGAAAAAGAAAGAAATTTTGTTTATCCCATCGATCTTCTCCTAGCTTAATTGATTATAACCATGCTCCGACAAGTATGGGAAAAAAGTCTTGAATAGAGCTTTTCAGATTCAGATCTACCTTTGCTTGCAGTTTCCCACAGGAGATGCTTTATCGACAGGGAAATGCTAGGTAGGGTTAAGTACTTTACCTATATTCATGACCTCTGTCCATTGTCCTTCGACTCATCCATATGAGAGGTTCGTATTAACAATTTTCATACATATTTTTCAGAGATCTCTAGAGAGAGAGACTCATTGTAGGTTTCATTCTCCATTGATCGTGAACTTTGATATGAGATCCTTCAGAGGGTTCTATGAATAACAACTTGCTTCGAGGTCCCCTATAAGAGGTGTCCATTTTTGAGATCCGTGTATTGATATTTGCACAACATTTTCAGCCTTGAGAGAGACAGGGGGAATCTTCTATTGAGGAGACTGTTTTAGGTCATAGTACTCGTTATAATTCCCTACGACTTTGATCGATGCAGGTGTAGAGCATACAAACTAGATCTTACATAGATTGGTTAACATTATATAATTCCAAACTCCATCTCTCTAGTTTTTCCTAGGGATGAGCGTTGGCCCGGGCCTTGGTAAAGAGGCCAGTCCCGTAGAACAACAATTGATAGAAGAATGCACAATGTCATAGAGAGAAGGTATCCTGATAGTCCACTCCATAAGTCTGGGTGAACCCATGTGCTACAAGCCTTACCTTGTAGCGATCCACCCTGTCATCTGCTTGCTGCTTCATTGTAAAGATCCATTTGCACCCCACAACAGAGGCACCTGGAGGAGCAGAAACAACACTCAAGGTACCACGAGACTGCAAAGCAGCCATCTCCTCCTCCATAGCAAGTCACCAACTACTGTCTTGTATGGCCTCCTGATATGTTCGCGGGATAGTAACAAGTGAGAGTCACATAACAAACCTCATGTACTCCTCTGAGAGATGGTCCAAGGAAACATGCGCAACTAGAGGATAAGGGGCACATTTACAACGCGGCTTCCTCAAGGCTATAGGTACATCGAGGTCATCAACCTCTCTGTTCTTTGGTATCAGCTCCTCTTGTATAATATCCTATGGAAGAAGCATATCACCAGTGCCATCAGTAGAAACAATGTGTTCATTACATACTCGAGGCGTGCTGGATGACGGGGAAGGCGCATGAGCAGATGGACGAGTAGAGAGGACCTGCGAATGTAAAACTGTGGTAGGAACTGTGTTAGGGTAGACGGAGGTGGAGGTGAGTGAGACTTAACATGGGGAGTTGTTGGTGGAGATAACGGAGGTAGTGGAACAAATACATCCTCACCAGAGTCAGCATTAGACAACTTATCACTTGTAGGAGAAAAACACATAATAGATTAAAAAATGTGACATCAACACTCACATAATATTTTCTCCATATAGGATCAAAACATCTATACCTTTTTGGGTACACGAGAACAACCAACAAACACACATTTGATAACTCTAGATGAGAGCTTGTCACGACCATGAGTAAAATTGTGGACAAATGGCACAAACCCAAAGGCCCTGGGAGTAAGGGCGAATAGGTCCTTCTCGGGAAACACAATCAAGAAAGGAACCTTTTCTCCAAGGATAATAGAAGGCATGCGGTTCACCAAGTAACATGCATTGAGAACCATGTAACCCCAGAACTAATGAGGAGCTCGACTCTGAATCAAAAGAATCCTCGTCACATCCAAAAGATGACAATGTTTGCGTTCAACAACACCATTATGCTGCGGAGTGTAAGCATAAGAAGTTTGATGAACAATACCAAAAGATATGAGAAAGTCAGACAACTGTAAAGTAGAAAACTCCAAGGCATTGTTAGTACGAATAAACTTCACATTAGTAGAAAAATGTTCTTAATCTCAATAAGAAAAGATTTAATAACAAGACCCGGTTCAGACTTAAATTCTTTAACAAGAAAACCCAAGATAATCTAGAGAAATAATCAACAACAACCATATAGAGCCGATGTCCCTGTTAGATATCAAAATGAACCAACTCAAACAACTGACTTACTGTGACGACTCTGATGACTTGGAAAAGAAGAACAATGGTGCCTCCCAAGCTGACATGCCTCTCACTTCAAGGTAGTACGAGTAGAGATCTGAGGGAAAACATGACACATCTTCTGCAGAGAAAGGTGTCCAAAGTGAAGATGCCATATGAATGGAGAAACAAATCTAGACGGAATAGTAGCTGCACGAGGTTGGACCAGCTGGTAAAGTCATCTCTGTTCACGACCACTTCCAATCACCCTGCCCGTGTTTATGTCCTGAAACACAAGAGAAGAGGGATAAAAATGGCACGCCAATATAATTTTTTTGTAATCTGACTAATAGAAAAAAGATTCAAATGAAATGCTGGATCATGTAAGACATTCTGCAGGCGCATCGATTGGGCTAGAACAATCTCCCCCTAACCAACAATGGGTAGATGAACTCCATTAGTAATCACCATTGATCTACCGAGAGGGATAGATCTGTAAGAAGTAAACTAAGCCCGATCTCCACACGTATGATGATAAGCTTTGGAGTCCATAATCCAATCAGTCAAATCTGAACTGCTACAACTGGTAAGTGCGTAAGCTATACCTGACGAACTCGTAAAGGCTTTGACAACAGTTGCAACATCTGAAGATCCTACTACTGGGGCGGGCGGTGTAGTCATCATCTCTCTTAATCTAGAGACAATATCATCAAGCCTCACATCATGAGTAGGAGCTGGAGTAGTCTGTCTGCTCAGCTACACGGGCAGACAGTAGATACCCATGCTTCATATAGCATGTCTCCTTCGAATGTTCTAGATCGTGGCAATGTGAGCATGGGTTGCACTGGCCTCCTCCTCCTCGACCACGAGATCCGCATCTGCGAAACTGTGAAGTACCCCCTCTGCCATGAGAAGCAACCATCGCAGAGGGAGTTTGGGCCACGATAGTAGACGAAGTAGAGATCCTGCTCAACCTCTTGTAGACCTCCATCGGAGGTATCGTCTCTCATATAAGTAGTTGAGTACGTGCTGCGTTGTACTCTGAGTCAAGGGATGACGGAAAGACTCCTGTCATAGTGGCATTCCTGCATGCCTGCTATTGGTCAGTGCTGGTAGTAATGTGCATAAAACTATGAAGACGCTCAAACATGCTTCGGAGATGCGAGAAGTGAGCATGAAGAGGCCGACCATTCTGCTTGATCGAGAAAATGGCATATTGCAACCATGGAAGGCCGTATCGACGATATATCACCGATATATCGATATCGAGAGGTTGGGGGTATCGAAATCGGAGTGTATATCTTTTTACAGGGATATCATCGATATATCACCGATATATCGGCGATATATCTCCATATCGGCCCACATCGGTCAAAAATGATTCAGTAAAAAAAATACAGGATATCGACCGATATCGCCGATATTTCGTCGATATCCCTATATATCAATGCTATTATTCATGCAAGCTTGATTCCACTACATATCTAGCTACACCTAGTATTAAAATAATCTATAATTTATATACTTTGTTCCGGGTCGGGGGCGTTGCCCCCGCAAGGGGGGGCCGACCTGGACCCCCCAGGCTCGCTGACTGGGCAGCGAGACCCCCGTACTGGTAGGGTATGGTGCGAGAGGAGCGTGCATACAATAGTTCTTCAACTTAGTGTATTTTTACAAGTTATTTCATGTTGTAAAACTTGAATGAAATCCATTTTCAATATCTATGTCGATTCTTCAAAAAAAATCTATAAGTCAAGAATCAACATTAATATCGATATGTTCGAAATGATCGATATATGCAATATAAGCTTTATATATGATCGATATGTGTGATCTAAGAGTATATTTGTAAGTTATTTAGTGATCTAAGACTTGGATAAACTCCATTTTCAATATATATATATATAGGTCAACAACTAACAGTACCGCCGTATCGATATGTGATATAAGGTTCATAGATGATCGATATGTGTTATCTAAGAGAGTAAGAGTACATTTGTAAATTATTTAGTGATCAAAGTACTTGGATGAACTCCATTTTCAATATATATATATATATATAGTATGTCAACAACTAATAATATCAGCGATATGTTCGATATGACCGATATGTACACTATAAGGATCATAGTCCTCATAAATGATCTATATGTATTTTCTAGGTGTATATTTGTAGTATTTCATGTTATAAGAACTTGAATAAAATCCATTTCCAATATTTATAAGTCAAGAATCAATATTAATATCGATATGTTCGATATGAACGATATGTGCGATACCGATATGTGCAATATATGGTCTATAAATGACCGATATGTGTGAATATTTGTAGGTTATTTGTTGGTTTGATATCTTGGATGACGTTAATTTCTGAAAAATGGTAAAAAATTGGCTTTTTTGAACCATTTTCGATATTTCCACCGATATCGTTGATATATCGGCGATATATCCCGATATGTCCTTTTTCGGGCAGACCGAAACGATATCGATATCGATACGGCCTTCCATGATTGCAACTGGAGTATTTTGCTCTCATTCTTCGCTTGCCATATGTGTCAACAAGGATATTCCACATAGCCTTGACTGTGGGTTGATTGATGATGTCGTTGGCAATCTCCGTGATGAGCGTCCTGGAGAGCCAAATCCGTTCATAAGGTATCATCTTGCTTTCATGAAGCATTAACCCCAGTTTTGTCTGTCGCCTCTGAATCAGTCAAGATGTGCTCCTTGTTATAGCACTGCATAAGGGTGCGAAATTGCATGGACCACAACTCGTAGTTGGTCCCATCCATCTTCACGATAGGAGCCGGGCCCTTGAAGGCACCAAACGACGAAAAAATATCACCCTTGTTCTCTGATATAATGGATTAATCGTCGAAAATCCGGACTGAAACTGGGGAGTAGACCTCTTTGAGCAACTCTACACAGTTATATGAAGGAACGATTGTACGCATAGACTCATACAACCATCCTCTTCAATCCTTATTATAATCTAGGATCGGAAAATATGATTTATATGTATGAAATCACGTATTCCTATTAGAATCAGACCTTATAGGCATGCAAAAAAGGGCTCGAACTGCATCCCACAAGGATGCGGCCGTCGACGGTTGGGACGACTGACTGAGGTGGTCGGTGGCTGGGGCGGTCGGTTGGGATGGAGGGGGTAACCGGAGGTGCCCGATGGGGTGGGAGGGACGGTCGGAGGGGCCTGTTGGGCGACAGGCGCAGCCGACCGACGACTGAGGAGAGGCCGACGGCGAGCAGGGGGGGTCGGGGTAGGATTAGGGTTTGGTGGGATATGGAACCCTGGTCTAGAACCGTTGCTCCTATACCATGTTGGAGGAAAAATAGAATTGTGTTCTCATTATTGAGACCCTAGGCTCTCTTATATAGGAGAAAAATCCTGGGTAAAATACATGAGAGCTACATAAAGGAAATAGAAATAACAAATAAATATAAAGAGATATAAATATCTCAACAATTTGCACAATACGTCACTGCAAAAGTCCATTTGTAACCAACTAGGGACGCCACTATAGGAGTGGTAATCAAGATCCACGTGCCACAAGACTAAAGGTCTACTATCTCCTCTTCCATTACCAAACACCACTAACTATCTCGCATCGCATCTTGATATGTTTGTGCGATCTCCACAGCTGGGAGACCCATGACAAACCGCCTGAAATCATCTGAAAGGCACCCCAAAGAAACACGGGCAACAAGAGGATCGTAGCACACATATGCCTTCGCTTCCCAAGAGCAATGGCCTGTTCCATGTCCTCTAAGTGATTATAACTTGAGGTGCTAGCTAGTCAACGTGTAAAGTGGCTTGCGGTACAAACAAATCGTCGATGCCATCAGTAGAAATCAAGTGCTCCTAATTTAACTGGGACGTGCTAGACAAGGTTGCAGAAGTCGGTTTCCGGTCGGCAGGGTCACTGACTAAGGATTAGTCGACAGTCGGGATAGTAATCAGATTTAGTCGGGCATTAGTCAATTTTGAATTTTTTAATTATTTTAAATATATAAATTAATTTTTAATACATGCCTCTCAATATATTCATACATAAATCTCAATTTAAAACATACACACTTATTAGCTCACCTTATAGTTATCAACATGAATTTGATGTACCATATTTAGCATAATAAACAAAAAGCTAACCTTATATAAGCTAACCAAAATGTAAATCAACAAGAATATCAAGTTTTTGCTCCTAAAAAAACCTTGACAAGCTTCTCTATTACGGAAATAAGGTAGAACAACTTAGCAAATAGTAGTGATGGTGCATTCAACCAACTTAGAAGTATACAACGACAACAACAAAGCCTTTTCCCACAATTAAGTAGGGTCGGCCACATGTGTTTTTTTCCCTCCATTCATATCTATTTGGGTCATTCCATGGCTTAAATCCAAATAACTAAGATCCCTTCGGATAGTTTCGTTCCAACACTTCTTGAGCCCTTGTCGCCCTCTCTTAGTTGGCTCAACATCCAAAATCTCGCATCTTCTAACTGGTGCATCAACCGACCTCCTTTGCAAATGGTCAAACCATCTTAAGCAGTTTTCTCTCATCTTATCCTCTATCAGGGCTACACCGAACTTCCTTCTGATCACATCATTTCGAATCTGATCTTTTTTTGTGTGATCACACACCCACCTTAGCATTTTCATTTCAGCTACTATCATTCTCTGTACATGTCTATGGTTCACGTGCCAACATTTTAATCCATAAAGTATAACAGGTCTCACGGCTGCTTTGTTATACTTTCCTTTGACTTTCAAAAGGATTTTCTTATCACAAAGAAAAGTAGAGGTTCCTCTCCACTTTAGCCAACCTGCATCTGCACTTATTCTATGAGCAACATTTCCATCAATTTCTCCATCCTGTTGCGAAATAGATTCCAAGTATCTAAACGAATCTTTCTTTTGAAAGTTATCATCTCGAATCTTTACCTCGAGTCCTTCATCGTTGTTTCCATCAAATGTGCACTCTATATATTCAGATTAGCCCTACTTATAAGAACTTTAGTCTCTAAGGCCTGTCTCCAAAGCTCCAGCTTCTCATTTACTCAATCTCTTGTTTCATCAATAAACACAATATCATCGGCGAATAACATACACCAAGGTATTTCATCTTTAATGTGACTAGTCAATTCATACATAATAAAAAAGGAATGGACTCAAAGCTGAACCTTGATGCAAACCAATGCTAATGTCAAAATAGTCAGTCTTCTCAGTCTGGTTCCTTACACAAGATGAAGCCCCTTCATACATATCCTTTATAAGATTAATGTATAGGGCTTGTACTTGTCTCTTATCCAAAACTATCTACAACATCTCCTTTGGATCTGAATTATAAGTCTTCTCCAAATCAATAAAAATCATATGAACTTCTTCTTTTTAGCTCTATAAATCTCCATTATTCTCCTCAACAAGTGGATGACTTTAATAGTTGAACGACCTGTCATGAATCTGAATTGATTTTCAATTACTTTGAAAACTTACCGCAACCTTCTTTCGATCACACGTTTCTAAATTTTCATGTTATGACTCATCAGTTTGATTCCTCTGTAGTTCTATCAGTTTTGAATGTCTCAGTTATTCTTATAAAGAGGCACCATAATGCTTCTCATCCTTTCTCCAGGTATTTTCTTGCTTCACCAAATAACATTGAATAAATTTGCTAGCCTAGTCAAACCCCGTTCACCTAGAACTCTCCAAACTTCTATAGGAATGTCATCGGGTCCTAACCCTTTCCCAGGTTTCATAACCTTGAAAGCCTCCTCAACGCTCTTTCTTTTTATCCGTCTATAACTTGCACGATTCATGTAACGCTCACTACAAACAAGATATCCCAAAGTAATCTTTTTATTCCCTTTCCCAATGAAAAACTTATGGAAATACTGCTTCCATCCAATGGCTATATCCTTCTGAGTAACAAGCACATATCCTTCCTCATCCTTGATGCATATCACTTGAGAAAGATCTTTGGTCTTTCTTTCTCTTGCTTTGGCCAATTTGAACATATCCTTTTGGCCCTCCTTTGAGTCAAGTTTTTTATACAAAACATCATAAGCTTTCGACTTATCTTCATTTACAGCTTTCTTTGCTTCATTCTTCGCTATTTTGTAGTTTGCGACAGTTTCATCCATTCTATTCTTAAACATATTCTTAAAGCAAGCTCTTTTAATTTTAAGCTTCTGTTGCACTGCACCCATTCACTCTACAACCAAGCTTCCTTTTGGCATAAAACTCCTTTCTTAGACTTGCCTAGCATCTCTTTGGCTATCCTTCAGATACAAGATGCCCGCCTCCCACATCTCGTTTACACTTTCATTACAATCCCAAGATAAGTCTTCTAAAACCTTCTCCTTGACGTTTGATTGCTTCAAACAAAGATTCCACCATTTAGTTCTAATGATCTTGGGAACCATCATCTTCTTTGTAAACCCTTTTATTTGCACATCCATGTCTAGCAAGCGATGTTGAGATGCCAATCTCTCTCCTGGAATTACTTTGCAGTCTTTGCAACACAACTGACCTCTTCTTCTCATCGCAAAGTAATGTATCTGTGTTTTAGTTGGGCACTCATATAAGTAGTTAAATGTTCCTCCATCTTCTTGAAGAGAGTATTTGATATGAAAAGGTCATAAGCCGTTACAAACTTCAAAATGACTTTTCCCCTTTCATTTCTATCCTTGAAGCCATGTCCTTCGTGAACACTAGCGTACCTAGAAGCATCCTTTCACACATGTTCATTAAGATCTCCGCCTAGGCAAACCATCTCTCTTTGTGGGATACCTTGCATAATCTTATCCAAATCCTTCCAAGAAGCTTGTTTAATCCTTTTCTCTAAACCAACTTGTGGCGCATAACTGAGATTATATTCATAACTTCTTCCAGCACCAATTTTGGCAAACTAATCCGATCCCTAAATCTTTGCACCGCAACTATACTATCTTTCAAATCCTTATGAACAACCACTCCAACACCATTCCTACCACTCTCTTTCCCTGAATACCATAACTTAAAGCATGTCTTCTCAATCTCCCTTGCCTTCTCACCATTCCATTTTATCTCTTGGAGACAAAGTATCTGAAACTTCCTTCTTTTATCGTATCTACTATCTCCATCATGGCCTCAAATTTCAGCAAAATTCGGTCGAATTTCTGTCGAATATCGATATCCAGTCGAAATCGAAATTCGACCGAAATGGTCGAAATGACCGAAATATGAGGGCCCTAGTACAAAAAATGATCGAAATGACCGAAATTTCGGTCGAAATTCGACCGAATTTCGACCGAAATTCCGTTTCGGTCAGTCATCGAAATGGTGTCCGAAACTGACATTTTGGGCCTTGATCTCCATCGATTTGCTAGTCAAATGCCAACATTCCAACTACCTATCCTCAACTTCTTTTTCAACCTCTTTTCGACTAACTTCTTTACTTGCATGTGTCCATCATTTGAGAACCATCGCAAATTTTGGACTGCATCTGGACGATGATGCAATAAAGCAGCATATTTACTCGCATGCTTCCTCGTGCGAGAACTAGCAGCCTGTACGAATTTATCATTGCATTCAGGCGATGCAACACATCACTAGTAGGAAACACCTTAACGAAATCCAAATGTTTGATTAAATTCATGTTGAAAAGATTCGACTGCCTTGAGACAAATTCTTTAATAGTGTTCTCAATTGATAACATTATTTAGGAATTTGTCTCTGACAGTTTCATCGCTAGTAGGAAACATCTTAACGAAATCCAAATGTTTGCTTAAATTCATGTTCAAAAGATTCTACTGTCTTGAGGCAAATTCCTAAATAGTGTTCTCAATTGATAACATTAATTAGGAATTTGTCTCCGACGGTTTTACGTTGATTGTTTGCTACCTAACGCAACCCTCCTCATTTACCTGTGCTCAAGGCCTTAAATGTCGGTTTCGGTCACCATTTCGATACCGACCAAAACGGAATTTCGATGGAATTTCGGTGGAATTTCGATCGAAATTTTGGTCATTTCGGTCATTTTTTGTACTAGGACCCCCATATTTCGGTCATTTCGGTCATTTCGGTCAAATTTCGATTTCGACTGGATATCGATATTCGACAGAAATTCGACCGAATTTCGCTGAAATTTGAGGCCATGCCTGTGCTTGGGATCGTCCATGGTTGAGTTCAAGGTAGACGTACATTATGCAAAAAAATCTGAAAGAAAAACTCTAATTGAGTTTCTGGCAGAAGGAGGTGGAGAGGAGGGAGTTGCAAGTCGACTGTAAGGAAGGTGCGACGGAGGAGTTGCCGACTCATCACCTACGACATGGAGGAGGGGGCGGCGACGCGGAGGTGCTCAGGAACAAGGAGACAGAGCAACTAGGCGGAGAGCTCGGGTTCCAGGAGGTTTCACACGATGGATTTAAGGGAGTGAGGATTATTGTCGAACAATAACCCAAATCCCTCCCAATCGGGTTCTCGGATCCGAGCTTTTTGGGTTCAAAAATCCTATGCAAAAGTTGACCGATTAGTCGACCGACTAGGTCAATTACTCGGGTGAATAATTGGGTTGACCTGATTGTCGGTCGATTTGGCCTAGTCGAGTCAGCTACCCCCCTGACTCAACCAGTCGGATGGCCTAGTCGATTGACTTTTACAACAGTGGTGCTAGATGACGGGGAAGGCACATGAGCAGGGGGTACGGTCGACAACGTGCAAATGTAAAATTAAGTAAAGGTTAAGCCACATACGGAGCCGCAAGAGTTGGCAACACGAGGTGGTGGTGTAGGAACCACATGTGACAATGGCGGTGGTGGAGGAACCACATGCATATGTGGTGATGGCATAGGAGAGGCATGTAAACCTCTTCACCAGACTTAGGCGGGGTCATCCTATCACTTGTAGGAGGATCGACTCGAAGAAGGTTATACAAGCACTAACATAGTGCTTTCGTCTAACCAGATCAAAGCATCGGTACCCTTTTTAGGTTCAGGAGTAACCCTGAAAGACACCTGACTTCTCCGGAAGAGAGCTTGTCATGGTCAGGAGTCAGAACAATAACAAATGAGAAAGGTTGTATCAAAGTCCACATCCGAGATGGACCTCACCACGACCCAATGCTTATCATATGCAAAATCAATGATAAAAGATGCCGCCATAGAGAATGTATCAAGATTGGAGAAGTCCACCTCAAAGAACTCTACGTGGCAACTTTTTTATTCAATTAATCATGCATATCATGCGTTGTTTTCATTAGAGGGAGCTTTTAAGGAAAAGTTGTGGGGGGGGGGGGGTCTGGTCTACCTCTTTGCATGGTCTGATGTAAATCAAGGCTCACCAACATCTTTCTTTCGAGAATAAATAGATGTAAAGAAACTTCATGTATCCTTAGCCGACAAGTTGTTTTTATGAGCAATGCATGATGTAAAGGTTTTGGTAAGCCACACCCTGGCTAGTGCATTATCTTTCTATAATGCATATTTTCCCATATCTCTCTGAACTATGGCTCCTTTTATATATGCTCTTTGTCACAAGCCTCCATGGTGTTCATGAAATGCACGGATCGAAGCTCGTAATTGATCTCATTCATCTTAACAGTGAGGCTCTAGACTGCATTCATCCCTTAATTGAGAGAAATAGTTGTAATGATTGGGAAACTTGTTGTCCTTGGTGTCTGCCATCGATGTAGGAGGAAGAAAAGTATAAAAATGAAAAAATTAGATTATGAAAATCAAGTTTGCTTGGGCATATTGGGTCCGTTTGGTTACCGGTAACCCGGTTTTCCCCCGCATTTTTGGGTTGGAATTCCATCATAAATCAATGTGACATCACATCACATTCATTATTTATTCCAACCCTCTCCAACCCTTGTAACCATCAAAGCAACTACTATTTACAGGAGGTTACCCCAACCCACCCCATCCCAGTAACCAAAGAAACCCATTGAGTTTATGGGAGTGGACCAAGTGAGAACTGACTGATCAACTTTTCATCAACCTCTTTTGCCAATCACGACAAGAAGAATGACAACCTTCCAGTTAACCACTCTTGCTTCTTTTGATACCATGACGAGGCCTCACATCATGGTTATATTCTACCTTGGTGACGAGGGGTTGCCAACCACATTTGGGCCACCTTTAATGAGGTGGCTTATTCGAGGAGAAAGGCCAAGAAGGGCGTGGGTGTGACGCAAACAACAGAAACATGTGAAGCAGAATTCCATGTGGAGGGCCATGATGGAGAGAGGGCACTATATGTCCCTGCAGCAATGCGAGGACAAGTTCAATGACATCAAAAAAAGCTACAAGAGGGTTAACAAGATCCTCAGGAAGGGGATGGCGTTTCGTGTGTTTGAGAACCAAGCTGTCCGCATTACCATGGAACTTGGGCAGAGGTGGGTGGATGGTGATGAGGAGGTCGGGCAGATGGGGGGTGGAGGGGGCTGGGGGGCAGAGAGGAGGATGTTGGGGAGGAGATGTAGTTGGGGGTGGGGAGGGGGATCAAGGCGGACGCGGAGCGGTGGGGGTTTGGGCTTAAGGCAATCGGGGGTGGGGGATTAGGTATGATGATGATGAGGAAGAACCGGGAAGAAAAATAGACAATTACAACTGTATCCTTGTATTTTCTTTCAAATTACACTTGTGCCCATAAATTAACGTCCATTTGGGAGGCAAAGGAACGGAAGCTAAGCCGATGGGTATAACTGTTAATAGTGCGAGAATGTAAGGGCACACGTGTCATTGCAAAAGAGATAGGGGCACAAGTGTAACTGCGTAAACTTAGAAGCACACCAGTGTAAAAATCCCTTAAAACCGCCACATTAGACTGTACATGACAGTTATGAAGAATCTCTAAGTTTAGATGCAAGTAAATTATAATAATTTGATCTCTTGTTAATTAACCAAAACTTTATTCTGTGATTATAAGTTGCGCAAACACTTCCTAACTAACCAAAACTTCACTACTCAGTTACTAAATTAATAATGTCATGTATAGCTATTTCCACTTTCACCTTTAGATATTTGCTTTGTTTTAGTGGCAGAGGTCCTTTCCTCCTTCTGGTATCTTTTTTTTCTTGGAGGAATTTGTTCCAAATTTGCAGCAGTTGGTCACTGCATTTTGTGCTCCTTAGATGTTACATCCTCATGTACTCTATGTTGTATTGGATGGCAGGTGATGTATGATGCATTCGGTGTTAGGTTGCATGCTGGTCGTCAGGCTGAGGTATGTGAGCCAGTAACTGTAGGCGCATACAGAAAATTACGCTTACCCGCGGGAATACTTTCACTTAATCTAATGATCCAGTGCTACAATTCTGCCAAAATTTGGTTTGACTTCAAGTATTTAGTTACCCTGCCTTGTCAAAGAAATGCTGATTTTATACCTGATCTACAGTTAGGAAGAAGCGTTTTTGATCAGTGTGTTTGTAGTGAATATATATAACTTCAAATTAGGTTACTGCTGATGATGCTTTTTCTTCTCCAGGTGTTGAATCAAATAGTCTATGAGCTCCCTGAAGAGCATCCTCTAGCGGATACAAGACCATTACGGGAACTTCTTGGGCACACACCTATTCAGGTTTGTTTAGTTTTAAAACTGTGCTGGTTGACTGATAATGCGGTCTATCCTTTCTATGTCTTGCATTAGCTATAACTGTAATATAATAGTCTGTTATGAGTGTGGCTTATGGATTGAGTTTGGATGGCTTCTCTCCAACTTTGACCAATTGATTCAATTAAAACCAACAGCGGAGGAACTGCCCCCAATATGTTAACTGAGTCGTTCACCTCTGTCTGGTTGTTTAAGCTTAATGTCTAAATCAATAGTTGAGCTGCATATGCTATAAAATGTAATATAGTAATGGCAGGTCCTAACTGCGAGAATTCAAAAATTAAAGCCCCATTTTGCGAGAACTAAAACACATACTACTTAACAACCATTTAAGTTGGCGAGCAATATGCCAAGTGATCAAAAGGGGATACCTTGATTTTCGCTGTCAGAACAGCTATGCTAAGTTACCTCTGTAGCGAAGTCAGTGCTGCATCTTTAGTTTAGCAAGATGAATACTTCAGGTTCGCACTTGCTTGTATACATCACTGATATCCTTAATCTGGAGACTTTGTTTGAGATTTTAGTACAATCCTCGCCTATAATTTATAAAAATTTATAACTAGGGATGTACTATCTATGTCCAATTGGTATTATCATGGTTATTTTATTTGTACTTGAATAACTTTGTAATTGGTAGGAAACTGAAAGGAAAATTATGCAACATGCTGACAAGATTCTATCTACATGTGGCTTACATTTTCCTTCTGGATTCCTTTTCAGGTTACCGCGGGTGCGTTGCTGGGGTTGGCCATCGCCACACTCGGGCACTTGGTGATCAAAGCCTGGTCTCTACTTTGACGCAACATATACATCAATAGAAGAAGCTTTGCATCCTAGCGTCTGACAATCAATGGCGATAACCTCTGGGTCAAGGATGCAACTCCGTTACTACGCATGCTCCCCGACTTCTGATGGGGGAGGGATGTTGTCTCTTTACATATATGAAATCTCATTGATTTGAGTTTCTACTACGGGTCATTGTATGCGATAATTTTAGTGGTCCGCAAGTTTCGGTTCCTTGCGATGTTTACCATAGGCAGATTATTGTAGACTTGTAGTAGACATTCTTCTTGTACATGTCCGCGGTGGCTTAATATTGGAATTTATCTGTTATTTGTGTGACGCACTCCGGCTACGGGTCGGTCCTTGGCTTTTCTATCCTTGCAGTGGTGTTATCTTCAGTTGTGACAAAGATACTGTAAAATGGCAGGCTTTCAAGTGCTTGATGAACTCAATTAGAGACATTCCATGAGGTACTAAATGGGTGAAATGCTGTATAAGAAAATGAATGGTGTGATTACTGTAGTTGGTGTTGTTCACTTCTTTCATGTAGACTAACATATTCTGTTTAGAAGATGTACATGTCTAGATCCACTGTTACCTCTGTTTGGCCTGTTGCTAGACTGCTACTATTCTTATCTAGCACTGATATCTGTCATGTTTGATGGGGATTAATGTTTTGGTCACATGTGCAGAGATAATTTTATCTTTTCTTCAAATGAATCTTGTGTGATTAGCGGCATGAGATCTAAATATCGATCAATCAAATGTCCTCACTAAGTAGGGTTGGGCATTGGGCTGGATTGGCCCGATCCGGCCCAAAATCCGACCCGCATAACCCGACCCAAACCTAAACCCGAAATTTAGTGGGCAGGTCAAGGATCCAAAATGAGGTCGCACGGGTTCGGCCCTGAGAAGGCCCCAACTTGCAAGCTCAATAGCTCGACTTCCTGCAAGCTCAATAGCCCAACTTATACAATATAATTATACCCACTATATATATATGTTCGTTCCAAATATCATGTTCTAACTTTCATATCCTTTTTTCGAGTGTAGAATAAATGCTTGGACCCATTAATAATCATATCTATTAACGTGGATCGAGGACATTATTACATTAATATGCAAGATTATTACATTAATATGCAAGAATAGAATTTGTATCCTCAATTGTTAGAGGATGCACATCTATAATAAAATATGTAATGGTGAATTAAATGGTGGTTTAAGTCGTCATATTTTTCATCACATTTCTATTCTCAACATACAATTAATGTCAAAATCACGAATTAGTTAGTGTACTTACAGTCTTAAACATATACACATGCAAAAGAAACAACTAGACAAATGCAAGATGAGTGGAACACATGATATTGATGCACATAGGTGTTAAATTAAGCCGGCCTGACCTGAACCCGATCCATTTTGTTTGGACCAGATTTGGCCTTGGGCCTGAAATTTGAAAATAAAACGGGCTTAGACCCGACCTATTAGTTCATATACTTAAATAGACTTGGACCGGACCAATTCAAACTCGACCGGGCTCGATGCCCAACCCTGTCACCAAGCACCTCCCAATTCCTTATGACGGTGATGTCACACGTAAATAGATATCACGGAAGCTGTTGATGATCATCTTTATAGGAGATACAAGCGTTTGAGTGACTATGTACTCGATACATCTATAGTATGTAGTTATCGTCGATTTCCAATGTTTTGTGTTAGAAATGAAATACAAAATATCCTGAATTACTTATCTCACTTTATTCTTCCTCCCTCGTTAGGGTCTGTTTTAATGAGAGATAAAGTCTCCTTATTCAAAGACCGAGACTTTATCTCAGAATAAACAATTTTATTGTAATAAGTCGCACCATGATAATATAACCCATTATAGCTTTGTTTACACGATCTTTCCCTTCCATGTCTCGGATTAACCATAAACCTCACTTATTTTTTCATCACTTTGATTCCTTGTAATTATTAAAAATTTACTCCAAGATTCGAAGGTCACTTCCCACAACAGTGAGGTTCTGTCGAGCATTTATTTGATCTTTCCCAACATCTCCCCCAAGATCACCCAATCTCAAGTCAACCATCCAATGATCTCATGGGTAATCCTAATGTCAAGAAGAAGCTTGGAATTCCAAGGGGAGAACTGGGGTAACCCCTGCTGCTGAAGAAGCCACTACTACCACTGTCAAAGGAACTACCTTTGACATTCCTCTCCTATCTCCGGTGAAGATTTTATTTTTTCCAGTGTTTGGGAATTTCGATATTATGGTCTTTAAACCCTTTCTAATTATCTTTTTTTGTTTTTTCCTCTTGCAGATTGGTTGTCTTGTTTCTTTTGTATATGGTTTTGGTTGAAGACTTGATGCAAATCGAGACGTACCTATAACAATCTGGAACCACTTGGACAGAAAATTTTATTCTTAATGGCAAGGTATGCAACTCTTGCAAACCACGTCGAGGATCCGGTCTCTTGCACGCTCTGGGCTCATCAAAGTCGCCCGGGAGGTGTTCGACGAAATGCCCGAGAGGGATACCGTCGCTTGGAATGCCATGCTAACTGGGTATGCTCAGTTGGGATTGCCGCGGGAGGCCCTGCTGCTTTTCTTTCACATGAGAGCTTGTGGAGTCAGACATGATGAGTTCACTCTTACCTCCGTGTTGAGTGCATCCTCATTCGCGCGTGATCTGGATGCTGGAAGGAAGCTGCACGCAACTGTTATTTCCTCAGGATTTAACACGTCCTTGCCGGTTTGCAATTCGCTTATCGATTTGTATGCAAAGTGTTCGTGCTCGTCGGAGGCGGCAAGTGTGTTCAAAGAGATGGATATGAGGAATGCCATTTCTTGGTGTTCTTTACTTTTTGCATATGCATTAGAAGGGGATGTTAAGAAGGCTGATCAGATATTCAGGGATATGCCTGTGCATAAAACGACAGTCGCATGGAATATCTTGATATGGGGTTACTCTCAGATCGGAGATGTAAGGAATTGCATAGATAGATTCAGGGAGATGAGTTACCTCGGAGTTAGGGGAGATTTGTGGACGTTTTCCCATGTCATTACAGCTTGCAGTTTAGTGGGAAGTTCTTATTTAGGTTGCATTCTTCATGCATCTACTATCAGGAATGGTTTGATGTCAAGCACTGTTATTGGTAATATTTTCATTGATTTTTATGCTAAAGTTGGTCTTTTGGCTGATGCAACAAAAATCTTCAATTCTTTGGAGGTGCAAACGCCAGTGTCATGGAATGCTGTGATCGACGCGTGTATGAGAGCTGGTAACACCCAAGAAGCACTTTCATTTTTCCTGAAAGCACCTGAAAAAAATGTAGCGATGTGGACATCTCTGGTTGGTGGATATGCTAGAGCTGGAGATGGAGAGGAAGCGCTTTCTTCCTTTGTTAGTATGACGAAGAATGGTCTTAGGCCTGATGAGTTCACCTATGGTGTTGTTCTCCTTGCTTGTGCAGGTTCATCACTCTTAGGATTTGGAAGGATGGTGCATGGCAATGTGATTCACAGTGGGTTTAATTTAAATATTTATGTGAGTAATGGATTAATTAATATGTATATTAAGTGTGGTGATTTATCAAGCTCGAGCCTACTATTTGCGGAGATCCAGCACAAAGATATCATATCATGGAATGCAATGTTGTTTGGTTACACGTTGCATGGACGGGCTTCAGATGCACTGTTTATGTATGAAGACATGTTGGCTCATGGTTTCACACCTGACAAAGTTACATATATTGGTCTGCTGATGGCTTGCAGCCATGCAGGGTTAGTTGAACAAGGTTGGAAGTTGTTTGAGACAATGACTTCCATTCATGGGCTGCTACCAGATGCTGATCATTTGACTTGTATTATCAACTTATTGGGGCGTGCTGGATATGTGCGAGAGGCAAAGATGATTCTCAAAGAATACACTATGTTGGCTGATTGGAATGTTGCTGACTCATGCGAAGCCTTACTTGGAGCATGCGTCTTACATGAAAATCCAGAGATTGGAAAGGAAGCTGGGGAGAATCTGTTGTGCTCTTTTCCCAATAATGATGCAGGATATGTGATGTTATCAAATATGTTCTGTGCAAGTGGACAATGGGCCAAAGCAGAGAAGGTGAGGAATGCAATGCTTGAGTTAGGAGTAAAGAAGATGCCTGGTTGTAGTTGGATTGAGGTTAAGAATGAAGTGACAGTTTTTCTTTCAGGTATGTATTTTATTTCCCATATGGAAATTGTTTGGAACATGTTATATTTATTAGAAATAGAAATGAAAAATCCTTGCTTCGTGGATTCTAGTCTACAAGCTTAAGCATTAGAGTTTTCATATTTGTACCAGACTTACTTTCTCAGAGAAAAAGATAAACCCCTTCGTTTTTTTATTTTTCATTTGGCTGTGTTCACTCGTTTCATGTCGATAACATCTTCTGTTTGGAAGGTCTAGTTATCTAGATCCATATGTTACTCCAGCTAGGATGTGTACTATTTAGGGATCAATGTGTTTGTGGTAGCGCAGAAATAGTTGCTCTTCTCTGTTTCTTTATATCTGGACTAAATGGCCACTTACCATTTTGTATGATTGGCTGAAAGTTTCCATTCTAATGGAAACAAATAAATGAAAATTTGCTTTAAACAAAGCTTTACTGTTCAGTGGCACAAGACCTGTATTGATTGAATGTGTTCACAAAGCACCTTCTTAATAGCTGATGAGGGGGATATGCTTTGTGCAAGTCGATATCGTGGAAGATGGCGATGATCTTCTCACTAGAAGATGCGTGCTTTTGAGTGAACACAAAAATACAAGGACGGGTTATGAAGACACCTACCAAAACATTCTACTTTCCATTCATCTAATTCCTTTTCTGTTTGAATTGTTTTACCTACTCTGTGAAGTCCTTGTCGATCTTGTCTGGTAGTTTGATTGGCAGGATATCACGTCAAAGAAGGAATCATCTTATCTGATAGCAACATGTAGTAACTGAAAGACATGAATATCTGTGAATGGCTGTTGTGTTACCTAATGTTTACTATGGTTATTCCTCCTTTTGATGAACCCCTCAACTCAATAGAAAACGAGAATATATTTATTTCCTTTTACTTTATGATGAGTTTTTTTCTTTATTGCTGCTATCAAACCTAACCGGAAGGGTGATGTTGGAACTCCTGTAATTTTGTACCAGATAGTTAAGCACAAAGTCCTGAATCTTACATCGTTCCACACGCCTTAAAATCCTAATAATGCAGAAAGATTGTATCGTCTAACACCTGACTGAGAAATATTCCATGGTGGATAAAATGAGCACAGTTAGCAAGTCCTTGGACAGGGAGCTGACAATTAGTAAGTCCTTGGACGGGGAGCTGCCCGGTGAATTCTCATGACTTGTTATTGATATTTTGTTATTGAGTTCATCGGTGGCCCGAGAGAAGGTGGAATTAGGTTCACCTATCTACGTGCCAACCTATGTCGAGTATGTGTAAGCCTTGCATTGCTTGGGTGCTGCCGAGTTAGCATGTGGGATCCATCAGTGTGTTTCATGTTTATGCTCGGAGCTTCAGTCCATGCTTCATTCTGCGCTGAAGCTCCATTTTTGGACAGTTTTCATGATACTTTGAAGACGCGAACTTGCGGTGGAAGAAAATTGATGGTCGGTCCCCAACTATATCCAAGAGGAGGAAGGCACTACAATATGCTAGCGGGTATGTTGCAAGGAGTACAGCTTTCTCCATTAAGGTTGATGTTTGGTTCTTAAATCAGGCAGATTTGGAAAGCATCCAACCCAGAGATTATTAGACTGGCTTTTTGGTTTGGCTTTTTGGTTCCATATATGATCTCGACCAAATAAACCTGTGACCCAAGATTTTAGTTCAAATGACTTTAGATGAAGTAGGAACCGAAGTTGGAAAACAAAATTCGTGGTATGTCTCTGCGAAACTCTGTTTTGTTGGTTATAGACCGTAAGGAAGCTGTCTCGAGGCTGCTTTGGTTTAAGGCCAATTTCGCCCCTTCTAGAGGTTTCTTTCTTATTTACTTCATAAAAGTCACATCTTAAAGAAGCGGCTTTGGCCAAAGATCAAAACCACCTTGCCTTTTCCCTTTTTATTGTGGACTTTCCCTTGAGAGTAAATACTTGGCTGAAGACAAACTGTTTCCTGAGGTGGCTTACATATGGTATGTGTTGAAAACTAGAAATGCAGAAGCGAATCGATAAACAAGAAATATAAAAACGTTGGAAACTCAGGATTTACATGGAACTCGACTCCCTAAGAAGCGGGATGAAACCTCGGGAGAAGACCTCAAATGGTCGTATCTTCTATTAGATTTTTTCAATGAGTATATGAGGTGCGGGGCTCCTTATATAGCCCCACAGACAGACCAGAGTACCATCGCTCATCTATGTGGGACTAAACATGAGTGGGGGTAATTGGATCTTGGAGAGATCCAATTACCCACCTATTTACATAATTCAACACTCCCCCTCAAACTGTAGTTGGGAAAGCTTCAACTTTCAAAAAAGGAAAATATACACAACCCATCCTCACTTGATATATTTGAGAGAGACGGGGATAGAGACACCCCGTTTCAAGAACCGTTGCTGATAGAAGACCTTGCTCGATGATAGATCTGCGACTTTCAGGTCACCAGGAAAGAGCCTCACGTGCCTGTAATAGCCGTTGTGATACCAGGTCATGCCTGGGGAAGAGTTGTTGTAGAAGAAGAAAGTCCAGCACGGAGTAGTAGTCATGAATAGACACCCCGACAAAGTAGTCGATGCTTGATGAAGACGTCTGATAGTAGTAGAAGTCTGGAGTGTCGGTCCGTCAGTCGTGGATGGGCAGAAGTCCTGTAGATACATCTCAAAGAAGAGTGCACCCTCTCACCCCCTTTCTCTCATACTTGATAGAATAAGAGTGTGTATCATCAAGTTGGGAGAATCCAAAATATGCATCTTTCTTTTTGTACTCTTTTTTTTGCACAAATTATTTTTTTTCTGTAGCAGCTTCCCCCTGTTTTTTGGCTATCCTTTTTCATACAGTTTTTTTGTACGGTCTTTTTTCAAAACCTTTTTCTTTCATTCTTTTTTGCGAAAACCTCTCTCAAAATTTTTCAAGTAGTTCATTTCTTTTTAGTTTTCTCTCTCCTTGGCAGTAGTTGGCACCTATTTTTCAGTAATACATGAGGTCGGCCCATTGGGCATGGAAATAATGGCAATCAGCCCTCCCCTATTTAGAAAGGGAAAATCGGACTCTCCCTCTCTATTCGTAGGACGTCGCCTCCGCTGTCATGTGTTCGGTGAGGAGGTGATGGAGATGCATCTGGATGATATTCCCAACACATCATCTTTTCTTCTTTTATTGGGTTCCGATCGGAAACCCATTGCCACAGGGTTTGGCGGAGGAGCTTGGAGATCACTAGGGAGACCTCTTTGACTTTCTTCTTCTTCTTCTTCTTCTTCGAACATAGATCAGTGGCAACACAAACTTGGACGGTGGTGGTCGCAACCGCCTCTGTTGTTGCTTCTTCTTCGAGATTTGGAGATGGAGGCTGACAGATTGCACCTAGGATCTAGGGTTCCATGATCAAACTCTAGCCGATGAAACCACAAGAGAAAGTCTCAAAGGGCTGGATCTTCTATTAGAATTTCTCAATGAGTACAATCGTTCATCCATGTGGGATTAAACATGAGTGATCATCTATTTACATACTTCAACAATATATAATTTTTTCACATAAGCATATTGCGAATTTTGTTCTCCAACTGCGGTACCCACACATTTTTCTTCCTCAAATACACGCTTTCGTTTTGTCCGGTTTCAAATTTCTTGAATTTTCCGAACATCTCAGACTCTCTGGCATCAAATTCCCCGAACTCCTGATACCTATCTCTAAGTTTTCACTATTTTTACCTCTAAAATCTGATCAAACCCATTTTTATAATTCATCATTATGAATATGCTTCAATATATTTACAAGAGATATTTTTATACTTGTTCCCTTCTAGGTTTTTACAATTACACTTATAACCCTAATTTTTTTCGATAGTGGTGTCCCTTGGATTAGTTTCTGTCCCTTCTCCTAAAAGGACACTAAAGAGATGTGCATACTTGTATTTGATCCCTTCTTCTTCGTCTTTATCTTCCTCTTCCACCCACCTCCTACCTTTCTCCGCTGCTCCTCCGATCACCCCCTCCCGGCTCCACCCCAAGCTCGCCTCCTCCGTCTCGATTTCCTTCGATACCCAGGATCCTTCAAGCGTATCATTAACTACTGTAACATGTATCATATTATGAGTTGAATTATCTTTTCTTTAAGTTTCACCATTTAATTACAAGTAAAGGTAAAACTGTCATTCTGTAACTTTTCCTCGAAGTTGCCTTTTCCAAAAAACGATAACCTTTCAATTGTCCCGTAAAATCTAACACCTGCTTGGTTCCCTGTAATTATTAAAAGTTACTGCGAGATTCCAGTATCAAAGCAGGCGACAAACTTACGCCTTTTCCACATCATAAGATGTTCTGTCCAGCACTGAGGAGTGATCCTATGAGAGCAAAAAAAATATGAGAGCATGAGAGGGATGATTCTGGACCACATGATTCTGTTTTCTCTCTCATGGTCTCCTCTCTCCTGGGTGAATCATGTGGTCCAGAATCATCCCTCTCATGCTCTCACAATTTTTTACTCTCATAGGATCACTCCTCGTCCAGCACTTATTCCTTCTTTTCCAACATCTCCTCTGATTATCACAAAAAAAAACAAAAAAAACATAACCAATCTTTTTAAGATCACAATGAAAAATCTAGACATATCATGTGGCATGCAAGAGCTGAAAGGCAACTGACGGTTTGCACTCCACAGGCTGTCACTATATCCTCTAATTATAAATGCCATTTTTCATTTGACCTAAACAAAAAGAAAATGGCAAACTTGGCTGCAAATTTAGTGGCCGACATTTTAAGCCACCCTTGCTGTCTATGATCTAGACACCTTTCCTTCTCACAACCTCAAAATTTAAAATTTCATTTCCTGGTTCAAGTAATCTAAAGATTTCTTTATGCAATGCATCTCACATAAGAAATATGACTACCTTAGAGATGAAAGATACTACAGATGTTTTTAGTTTATTTCTTTTTACAGAGAAGAGAGAAACCCGCAAGAAGATCTCCAGAAGAAGTGCATGTTTTAAGAAACTGCAAACCATATAGGATACAATAACATGCCAACGAACAGGCAGATAGCATAGTTACAACACCCCTCTCTACAGCTCCCCCATCCCCAAGGAAAAGCACCCTAAGCCTCACCACATCCACCCCTAATATCTGCGGTATACCGATCGCGATGCCGTACACTTCTTGAGCATATCAAACATTTATGAGCTTATACACTACGATGTGCAGCGATCGTGATTGTTCTTGATGCATTTTTCCTTTCAGGTGACCAACCATCTATTGAGTGGATGCATAAACTGTTGCTCCCTCAACCTGCAACAAATCGAATATCATGCAATTTGCCACACATTCAGTATCGAAAAGTGCAAAAAACGGCGTTCTAATCGTGGCTTACCTTGAAGGTAGCACCCCATATTTCTTCCTCCCTAGCAGGGATGGCAGTGACCCTGTTCTTGGGGTTCTCATAGCACTTCAGCCCACCTAAGCTCGTGCAGTAGAAACACCCTGCGCATAACAATCGAAAATCATCATCTACTGAATTTAGCACATTAATTTTCTTTGCCATAGGAGAAGCGGTTGATGTCGAACCGAACCTTGAGGGAACGATGCCAGCGATTTTCCGCAGGCTGCTTTGATCAGATCAATGTCGTTAGCGAAGGCTGTGTATCCATCTGCAGTGATTCCCCAGTACAGAGGGACCTTTCCATCAGAATCCTGTAATTTTCCCCCATCGTTAGCGGTGGAAGAGACAGCTAGCAAGAACAGAGGAAATTATCTATTGTAGGACCAGATATGACACAAGTTGGTTTTCTGGACGAGGATAAAGGACAAATGGGACGAGGGAGTAAAGGGTGATTGCTGATTTTTCGTTGCTTACCATTTTCAATGGTTTTGTTGGCAGGGAGGGAATTAAAGCAAACTATAGATCTAGATTAGTGACTGTTAGCCACTGAACAGTAGATCTCGAGCAAGAAATCTGATCTAGATCTCCAATTAAAACCACAGTTTCCAGTAAGAAAAGTAGAGTAATTGATCCAACCATATATGCAAACTCTTTCAAATAAAAAATCAGTCAAGTTGATTGCAATCTCTTCTTTAGCTTCATCTAGGCAGTGACTAACTATGGGATATCGCGATCAACTAAAAACTAACCACACATAAGCAATTTTTACTATGGATGTTATGATCATGAAAAATTCAACTGTATGGATGGAAAGAACAGCAACAAGCAGACAAGGCGGGAGCTTACAGCGGCGACGAAGAGGGTGGATGTGGACTTGTCGAAGAGGATGAAGTTGAAGCTGCCGACGAGGAGGCTGAGCATGTGGCTGGGAGGGTAGGGGGCCCTGTCCCTGAGGGCCTTGTATGCCTCTATCACCAGCAGCACCTCGTTCACGTTCTTGGACAGCCCATAGTGCTGCCTCAGGTTCCCCAGATTGTCCAGCACCCCTTCAAACAGGCAGAAGATCTCGTCCTTCACTGCAAAGGATCTGCATAAAGTTTTCTGATGAAAACCCCATTTTGATGCGGAAAAAAACATCATTCTTCAGGAAAGATTCCATTGTGAGATGACCGACGTGTCAAAATTTGCATCTCTGTCGCATGATTCGGTGATTTGGAGATGACCAACATGTCAAGTTTGTATTTTTTTTATCTTAGTTCTTGTTGGGCACAAGATATGGTTGTTACTTTTCTTGGTTTGACTTGCATGGTGTGATCGGTGGTACCTTGGGGTGAAGATGGACTGGTTGGAGTGGGAGTAGGCGAGGATGCCGTCGTCGCTGCCGATCCGGATGGAGACGGCAGGCGAGGAGGAGTCGAGGAACCTGGACACGAGCATGGACGCCCTGGTCTTGGGCGAAGGCGTCCGGGCCCCTGCTGCCACCAGCTCCTCCGGCGGCTCGACCAGGGATCCACTGAAAACACCCAACATTTCTACGTGTGATCTGAGAAGGAGAAAACCTCGATAGAATCCTCTATCGATCTCTTCCTTCCTTTCTGCAGGAACGTGAGGAAAGGGGAGAGGCACAGAACCTGTGAGGGGCAGAGATGGAGGAGGAGGAAAGGCATCCTATGAACAAGCCTTCTTATAGCATCTCTCCCCTCTCTCTCTCTCTAAATTAAAGCAGTAGAACTTTTTTCTGGGTGTGTAATAAAGTAATAAACTTTGGGAACAAAGGTAAAAGAAAATCCAAGGGTAATATATGATGCAAGCATTTCGAGGATATTCATGTTTGTTCTGGAAATAAGATGATCAGATCAGTCATTATCTCTAGTTCTGTCGTACTGATGAATAAAGGTTATAAATCTTAATTAGAGGGTGCAGATGTAAATTTACCTTGGGAACGATTCCAATAAAAATCAAAGTTCACCTTATCGTAATGGAGGGAGGGGCCCACTCGGACAGCCCCTTCCATTAGTCTTGGCTATCAGGGCGCGTAATTCGAGGCTGCTGACGCGTAATTGTTGTGACCTGCACTGCACGTGACCTGTGCCACGTGCCAGTGGTAACTCGTGTGAGGACAAGTGGCACGTACGACTTCAGTCACTGCACGGTCTTCTTATTTTTTAATGGTAAGTAAGTTTGTATTAATGAGAAACTCATTACAGTGAAAGTTTTTCCCCTCACTAAAACCTAAAAAAAGGGATGGGAAGTTACAAAGAGACAAAACAGAAAATGTTTACAAATACGATCTCACAGGAGCTAGCCAACCAACAAAAAGGAACAAATCATGATTTAGCTCAAATCCAAAAGATCCAAAATACAGTTCGCGGCGCTAGAGGTGTTAATCCAGTGAAAATTACGCTCTCTCCAAATCCACCATGTAGCCACAGCAAAAGCAGTCCTAATCTTTAAGGCAAGACCTACATCTAGCCCTTGGTTGGCCCAATCAAGAGCATCCTAGATAGAAATTCCATAGCCAAAGGATGGCAAATCTAAAGCAGCACATGTTTCCTCCCAAACTTCCATCGAGTAGGGGCACTCACAAAACAAATGGTCTCTAGATTCAAGAGAATGATCACAAAGCAAGTAGCTGCAGTCCGAGGAGATACCAAACATAAGTAGCCTTTTTCGAGTGGGAATTTTGTTTCTACATACTCTAAAGAAACATCACTTATGCTTGGGGTCGCCGAAGAGCATCAAACTTCTCTCCACCAGTTAATGATGGTGCCTCTTATACGAAAAAGATCATAGCATGCGCGGAATGAGAAACCGGCTGGAGAAAAGGTCCAGCTATAAGGGGAGTCGAGCTGCCCCAAAGCCGGGGCAATGATTGCTCTATTTCTCAATAAGGTGTTCCATAGAGTGGATGCATTAGGCGAGCTAGAAATATCCCAAAATGACTCCGTCCGGAGATATTTGGAACGAAGGAAATCAACCCAAATAGAGTTTTCAGCTGCGAAGAACCTCCAAACACAAGCGACTTTAAACGTTTTAATCAAGTCCCAAAGTAACCTAATTCCAAGGCCTCCTTCCTCTTTAGGAAGGAAAGCATCCTTCCAAGCCAACTCATACCTTTTGAAGTCCCATAGAAAGTCCGTGCAAAGAGTGGAAATCTATGAGACAACGGAGAAGGGGAGAATAGAGCAATCAGTCCAATATAGTAATATTCCAGTAATGACTGAGTTAATGAGTTGGATTCGTCCCACCATTGAGAGAATCTTTGCCTTCCAGCCACATAGATGGGCACGAACTTTATCCACAAGCACTTTCCCAACCGAGGAGCAACCAAAATTTTGTCACTTTCCCAGGCGAGTACACAGTCTTCTTTTATTTTTTATTGAAAGGGTTTTTGTCACTTATGCTCTTCTTAACTTATGAATATCAGTTATAACTGTATATTTTTTGGAATATCACCTATGCCCTTATCTTATTACAAAATTCTCAATTCTGCCCTTCCGTGTGAACATGGATTTAAAAAACGTGCGGTGGATCGAGGTGGTTTTCCCTTGACGAGGTGAGACGTAAGGCTCGAGGCGGTAGCCTCGATTTATATAGGAAAATATACATAAAATATAATTAAGCATAATTATATATATTTTTATATTTATAAAATCACAAATTTAGATATTCCCAACATATTCACCATATATGCTATGAGCAAGAGAATATATAATATTCTTTGCATGATTTACTTTGAATTCTAAATCATATTATCATTCATATAAAATGCAAAGCTTATTATGACCTCCATTAATGTTGGTGGGCGAAGTTATTATCGATATATAGCACTCCCCTTTATGTGCATGGGTGAAGCAAACTTATGTGACTAACATATATTATTAGCATACACAATATATAATATCTCGATGTTGTTTTATATGTGTTATATGACTAGCATATATATTTTAATATGTCTTGAATCCTAACCATCTGATTTGCTAAACTCAATTCAAGATCGTTGTATGCTCCCATTATACCATACCCTACCAGCACGGGGTCTCGATGCCCGGTCAACGAGCTTGAGGGGGAGGGGGTTAGGGGGAGCAAGTGCGCTCCCCTCTTGTGGGGGTTGCAGGGGCAGTGCTCCCGTCCTGAAATGAATTTTTAATATGATAATGCATATTTTTGAATATAGATAAATATATACAACTATCTAACAAATTAAATTGTTAACAATTAATATTATACTTAAGATATTATAAAAATCAATATAAAAATATAAAATATAGGGTACCAAACTGTTGCAGCCCAAGACAACACCTTAGGATAGCCACAGCTCCTCGAGGACTGCCTCAGCACCTAGAGGCACATGCCTCACATGGGCTGCTTGAGGCAGGCACCTCGAGGTGATTTTCTTGGAAAACCGCCTCGATTCACGTTTTTTAAAATCACACGCGTGAGGACAAGTAGAGGCATAATCGATAGTGCAAAAGGATAGCATTGTGATATTTGTAAGAATGTATGAGCACAACTGATATTTCAAAAAAGATGGGTATAATTAATATTGCAGAAGTTAAGGACACACATGATAAAAATCATTTGGGTTTTAACTCTCTATCCTTTTTATCAACTACATCATTGTTGTAAAAGTCGGTCGACTTGGTCGATTAGTCAGCCCGACTAGTCAGGTCGGGAGGGGGGAGGGGTAACCGACTCGATTAGGCCTAGTCGGCCGACTACTCGACTGACTTTTACGTAGGAATTTTTTTATTTTTTTTATTTTTTCATTTTTTTCAAAGATAAACTTATTCTAATATGCTTAATGTTATATTTAAAGATAATTTGTTCTTTTATTTCATTATGATAATATTGAAAATGTACAAATCAATGTAAATATATAAGAATATGTGTATACAAATTGAATTATATATTTAAAATAATTACAAATTTCAAAATTGACTATTGGCCGACTAAATCCGATTAGTTGCCCGACTGCCGATTCGGTGACGAGGGAGATCGTATTCTAAGTTGCAATCATTAAGAAATCTACATCAAGTAAAATAAACTTATATATTGAAAAACACATATTTGGAGAATGAAAAATATCCATATGGATGAGGGATAATGGATTAAAATGAATAATAGATACATGATGTTTATCTCTAGATTTTTTTCGATTTGAGAGATACCAAAGAGATAAATATTAGAATAGGGATTTTTATTATTTGTGCTCTTCTTAACTTATGCAATATCACTTATTCCCCTTCTCTTTTTTGGAACATCAATCGTGCCCCTACATTCTTACAGAATTCACGGTTATTCCCTTTTGTATTGGCAATTATGTCTCTACTTTACCTTATGGAGCATAACTGATATCTCAGAAGTTAAGAAGAGCACAAGTGATAAAAATCCTATAGTTTTTTACATTTTATATTATGTAGAACTTGCAGGTTAGATCCGGCTTTGGTCATCCTCGATCCAAGCTCGACCTGAAAAATCATATGTGACTATATTTTAGTTCATGCCCAATCCCGTTCAATTTTGTGCTTGAGTCGGACATATCTGTTTGGTTGCCAGTGTACCCTGGGGTACCCTGGCATACCCCTAGCTCCAACTCTGCATTCCAGGGTTGGGATTACTTGTATTGACCCTACAATTTCTTTGGTATAATGGTTTTTAACCTTGTTCAAATACACTTATTAACATAAAAAACATATTATAATTATTAAAAAAGTTAATATAATATATAATCAATGTCACATCACATCACAATTATCATTCCAACCATCCCAACCCTCCAAACAACTACTATTTACAGGAGGATGCCCCGACCCAGCCCAACCCAGTCCAACCCAATAACCAAACATGCCCATAAGGTTAGAAGCCAGGATGGGCCAAGCCAGCCTAGTCCAGTGCTTAGCTACAAATTTCTTCATTCGAGATTATATGAAACACTAAAGTGATCCGTTCCATGTGAATTTAAAGAGTATGTGCTGATGGCATCGCTATTATATGAGGAACTTAGGAGATTACTGAGTGCTATTGCTACAAATGTTACATATGTGATGGCCTGCCTTGAGCCCGACCCAGTAAATCAGAATGGGTGTTATGATTTGGGGGCGAATGGGATGGAGGAATGCTCTATATATCTCCATGGATATTGAGAAGAGAAAGCCATCTTATGGAAGCTCCCAAAATTACGATCTCCCCTCTTCCTCATCGTATTTCTTTGCTTGATTATTTGAGATAAAAGCACATTATCCGATATCCAAACTGTAGATAAATCTTTGTAATGGTTATATAAATGTAATTCTCTGTCCAAAATATACCACTCAAAGATGGAAAATTATGAAAGAAACAACATAACCTATGTTCTAAAAGATAAAATGGAAGCAAACTTATGTGGCAAACACATAAAGAGAAAAATACACATAATATTAACACCAAAATTCAATGTCATACATGAACTTTGAAAGGTAATCTGGTCTCGAACTAATGAAACAAATATTAAAATAAAGGTGCACATGCATTGTTTGTTACTTTCAAAGTTCAAGTAGACAATTGAAAATAGCTTGGTTCATTAAGAATTTTTACCTAATTTATTTACAAAAATAACCATGTTATCTAAAAAAGTAGGAGCACGATTTATAGGTATCAACATGCATGTACAAGTACTCTATTTGAATTGTTTCAATTGGTATTGATAACTCCATGCATACACTTGCTGACAAAAGTATGTAGGTATTGTAGATGCATACAAGGAATTTCTTAACAAAAATGTACCATAAATATTTGAAAATATCCTTTTTCATGTAAGCATTGAGTGTCATTTATAAGGGTGAGGATGAATTTTCCTAAAGATCCTTAAGATCCACTAGAAGGATATGATTGTCCTAACATATCTATTGGATTCATTAGGAAAGACTTTTACTAACATATGAAAGACTTTTCCTAATGAGTTCTCCATCTATTAAGAATACTCGTTCTATTGGATCAATGCAACAACTAAGAAAATCAATTCATATCAAACATGGCTCCACCAATTATGATAGGGCAGTATTATTCCTGACATGTCTCTACCCTTTAGGAATGTTTTAAAAAATAGTAAGGAGTCTGTTTTTTCTCCCATATGTTTAACGAAGACAAAAATATATTGAATTGCAAGCACAACAAGAACATACAATCAATAAGGAGAAGAAGATATGCACAACCATAATTTTCCCTAAATCTACACCTAACCCGCTTTTGCAACATCAATAGGAATCTGCTTCACTCGTGACATCCCGATTTGTGTCTCCTCCCTTTCAAATCAACCTTCCACATCCTCTCCCAAATCGATTTCTTGGTATTAGTGCCCCCTCGCCCCATAAACACCTTGAAAATTTGTCGTATTAGATCCCCCACCAATCATCTCTGAATCCTCGATTTGTACTTAGATGCGCTATCCTTTCTTCACCATCATTGTGTCTCAAAAACAACCTCAATTGAAATCAAATACAGATAAAATCTCATTGATATAATATTTCTGCTAATAGATTCAGTTGCTATATTTTAAAAATATATCAAAATTTTAAGTATATGTGCGTATGTATTTGGGGATACTTGATTAGGATTCCTTAACTTAATATCAAAATTTTGATTTAATTCATAAGAGAAGATACCGATAAAATCACATAAAATGATAAAAATAAAAGTACTACTTGCTAATAAAATTGGAGTAGATGTATGTTATTATCTTATAAATAATAAGTCTAAAAAATAAAAACAGATAAAAATAAAAAAATAAGGAGCTAAAGCGTCTATTTATCCACCTATACATAGCCATAAACTTTAGACATTTTTAATAAAATTTTGTTAACTTCAAAATGACATGAAATCAATTCAATTATACTTATCTTAATAAATGAAAAATACTAAAAAATACTAACTGTAAGTATTGCAAATAAACCCAGATCCTAGTTCAGAAGACTATAAGTCATATAGTTGAATATCTCCTTCTTACGATTGATAAATCCATGATTTATCATCATATCTCTTATTTATTATCCTTCTGGCTTAAACTATTCAATAAAAATTAATCTTAATTAACATTAGTTAATGATTAATCCTTTATTTATAACTAACCTTAATTATTGTATATAATTATCTATATTATTGTACTTTATTTCCTTATTTTATTATTGATTAAAAAGTCCACAAAATTAGATTAATGTTATAAATAATTAATTTGAGATTAAATACAAATTTAAAATACAAAAAAATCACAAAAGAAATTAAAACAAGTATTTTAAATCCTTAAAAATACTTATAAAAATATAAATATGTAAATATGCCTAAGACTGGCTGGGTGGAAGGCAAATACGCTTTCTAAGGGAGGAAAACTGATTCTCCTAAAGCATGTGCTTTCAACTATTCCTGTTTTCTTTTTTTCAACAAGATTGATGCCGGTGGGAGTATGCAAGAAGATCGAAGCCATGATGAAGAGATTTTTCTGGTCCGATGGCAAGCAACAGAGAACGGGGATGCACTTAGTTGGTTGGGAAGAGCTGACACGACCGCGAAGCGAAGGAGGTTTAGGTATTCGGGATGTGGCGTGCATGAACAAAGCTTTGTTGGCAAAGTGGATCACTCGGATTTGGGGCGAGACGGACATGTTGGCGACCAGGCTATTGCGTGAGCACTACGGGGTGCAGGGATCGATGGAGGCACGAAGAGTGCGGTTTGAATCCCCACTATGGAGCGGGGTACGAGAAGTTCTACCTCTCTTAGCTTCGAGAATGCGCCCTAGGGTTGGTGATGGGAATGTGTTTAAGTTTTGGAGGGATGATTGGACGGGTGATGGGGCGCTAAGCAGCAGGTTTCCAAGGTTGTTTGCATTGGCGGCATCGAAGGATTGTACCCTAGGACATATCGGGATATCGGGGTCTTGGGACCCACAGTTCGTGTCGATCCTCTCTAGTCGGCGTTTAGACGAGTTAGTCAAGATGCAGTCGGAGCTCCCATCTACGGATTGCATCACACAGGGAAGGGACCATTTCGAGTGGGATGGAGGCAGATTCTCGACAACGAAGGTGTACATGGAGTTCAATTGTAACACGACGCCCCTGGATGCAGATCTATGCAAGGATATGAAGATTATTTGGGCTAGTAAGATCCCGTGTAGGGTCAAGATCTTCCTATGGTGCTTGAGAAGGGGTAGGTTGTGCGACAAAGCAAGGAGGGGAAGGATATTTGGTATTCCAGATACTCAGTGCGACATGTGCGGAGAGCAGGTGGAAGATTCAGATCATTTATTCTTCAAATGTCCGACGTCTGAGCAGGTGTGGAAGGAGGTAGGGACATCGTGGACTTCGGCAGGGGGAGTCACTGACTTCTGGAGGTCGGTAAGGTCGGTGGGGGGCAACTCTTCCGATGACCGCGCATTGCCTTTTACGGTTCTTTGGGCTGTTTGGGGGGGGGGAGGGAAGGAACGATCTCATTTTCAAAAATCAAAGGTTTTATCCAGAGAATGTTCTCGCCCACTGTAACTCGTTGTATCGTTTCTGGGCATCCAGATGATGTATTCTACTTATGTTCTTCTAATAAAATTTCCGTAAGGCGGTGAATCCCATCTCAGGATATCACCCTCGCTTTATTTCAAAAAAATGTAAATATGCCTATTTTGACTGTGTTCAGCATGAAAATCGTAGATCTCAAAAAGATCTACAACTTCCATGTTTTATATTTTTTCATTTGAAGCTTATACATATTTGTTTTAGTTTTTTCTTTGTTTTTCTCTTTTTTATTTTTCTTATTGGGCTGCTTGGCTCCCTCTGATTGAGCCATGTGGCCCGACCATTTGTCCCTTTCCGTAGCTCACAGGAGTTGTCTGATCCCTTTGATCAGGTGCTCCTAAGCCAGCCACGTCTCCTACCTCTCTCCACCCTTGGATCTGATCCTCTAATCTAATCGGAGCCCTCCTTTGCACCGTACTCTAGGCCATTGGATCGCATGATCCAACGACCCCTGACTAATCTTCCTCCTCCAACCGTTCTCCTCCCCCACAATCACCTCACCGACCGCTGCTCTTTCTCATTTTTTCCTAACCACCTCCGACCACTTTTCATGTAACCATTCATCCCCTGACGTAGCCCTAACTCCCCCTATCACACGTGTAGCCCTAAAACCCCCATGACCTATCTTCTAGAATTAATGGATGAAAGTTACAAACCCCATGATCACCATCATGTAACCGTCGTCCACCTCTACAAAACCTCCATCTCCTCCTCCGTTCCGACCTATCTACCATTTCATGCGTAAATGTCTAGCTATCCTCATCCTCATGTGACAGGAGAGGAGGGAGTCAATGTGCAACGATGGCCCTCATCGTTGGTGTTGACCCATTGCCATCGTGGCCATGACACGACCCTAATCTGACCGTTGAGCTGCTCCTAGCGGTTGAGGGAGTTCAACGAAGGCTGGAGCTCCTCCTGGAGCTCAGCCCAAGCCATCCCCTCCGCCCATGTTCTTCTTCAAACTCCAAGTCAGTTCTTCTTCATCGTCATTGTCTTTGCTTTTATCCAATTTAGTTGGGCACCTTCAACCATCTTCACCTTCAATCAAGGATGCCTACAACTTCATCGCACCTCACTCACTCACGTGCATAGTTTCACTCACCATCCCCCTTCTCTAGAAGCCTAATCACCTCATCCCTTTCTTCTATGGTTCACAGAAGATGAACCCACCAGGTCCTCCGCCCCTCCATTCGCTTAGGACTCCATTCCACTCACCTCGCATGCACACACCCGCTTCGACTATGCCTAATCATTTTGTAGTTCCCAATTCTTCAATGGTTGAAGGATTTAATGAAGCTCCATTCTGGAGCAGAATCTCCGGTGATGCTCCATCTCCTCGCCACTCCGAGCATCCTCGTCGACCACCTGACTTCCCAGCACCTTCGCCAGCCCATCGCAAAGGTTCATGGGCCTTCTACACAACAACTCAATGATGGAGGAGGGATGGGGAGCTTGGCGGAGCCCAACCAAGTACTTCACGCAAGAGGCTGAGCAACAGAGGAACGATAAGTACAATTATCGTTCGATCATCTTGATCGGATGACCCTGGGCACTATCCGAGCCTCAACCCATGCCATCACGCTTGGAGGAGCCGAGCCACGTCGAAGCTAGTTAGGCCACCCATGTGGCTCGAGCCACCTGCGCCGAGCCAGACCGCCTCTCGAGCCTCTGAGCACGTGCAGCACACGTGAGGGGGCAAGAAGTTCGCAGTTGATGTCCACAATGATCTTCAAAATTGTAAACAGGTCCAGTCCGCATTTGCCTCATGTGACGTGCTTAGGTAAATTGCGCCAGGGGCCCATCGATTCTTTCTAATTACAAATGGTCCCTGTGTGCTTGGAGAAATTACAGGGAAGGTCCTAGCAACTTTTATATTTGCATAAATGCCCCTCCATATGCCTATTTGTAATAAAAGTTGTATTTATTTCTCAGGTTTTTATTAAGTTTATGCCCCTACAGTCTATCTTTCATATCTTGAATATTTGAACTCCTTTTCCAATAATTTCAATTTCATTATTAAGTTTATTTGATGCTCTATATAATGGCATGTTTAATTTAATAATTTGACACCTTTAACAATATGAATGTTATTTGATATTTAGTTATCATTTGTCTGTGATTTAAATACCATTGCTGAGATACACATTAATTTTAATACATTAAATGGACCGATAAATGAATCACATATTTATTGCTCGATTATTTGATTACTTTAGGGATATATTTGTGCATGAATATGTATTTGCAATGCATTGCATTATGTGGCATTTTGATTCTTCCTAAATTACATAAAAATCAACCAAAAATACATCATGTCCATGCATCTCATTTGTGCATTATATTTCGTGCATTGTTTGTGTGTTGACCTAGGTAGATAAATTATCGCTTAACTTAGGTATTAAGATATGATTAGCCATTAAGATAGCTTGTGTCATTGAGTTCGACCTTGGCTTGCCCATGTAAAAAAATATTCTGATTAAATCGAGCCCCTCCTCGTAGATATAATTTAAGCTTGGTTTCTGATAGATCGCTAAGTGACCATATTACAATTCGATATTATTAATAATGTCACTTAGCGAATCATCAACGATCTTCTATGAAACTCTCATCACTTTGAATTAACATAAATAATCTTATCTATGAAATAAGACTAAATTCAAAAAAAATCAGAGTTCATATGTGAAACTTGGGGTTTTGGGACCGGAATATATATTGTATATATGTATTGACTATACATTGTCATTTCATGTAAATTTTTTTGACCATTTCATTTTATTTCCTTTTCATTGTATTTCTTCCTTTTGTATTTAGCTAATAACATAAAATTTAAAATCCATAAAAATCAGAAAATCCGTAAAGTAGATCAATTCTGACTTTGTACATATAACCATATACACTTGTATACTTTACATGTTTTATTTTATTCTTTTTTTCTTAGTTATTAAAAATAAAAAAGTGCAATAAATAAACACGTTTTTAATATTTTAATCGTTTTATTATTTTTACTATTGATTTAAAATCAAAGAAGAAAAGCCTATAGTCTTGAACCTAGAGGCTTTGTTGTTGTTGTACATGAGTGCCCTTATATTTTAAAAACCTATTGTCTTGGCCTTTTATCAGTACACTTGTGCTATATAATATAACAACATAAGAAGAATTTTGTAATTTTTTTAAAAAATATAGGAGCACAAGTGTAATTGCAAAATAAGTTATGGATAGAAATATTATAGAAAAACTTGAAGGGGCATAATAATTGTGATGTTTAAAATTAATAATTTTAAAATTATTCAAAATCTAATTGATGACAAGTGTTGTTAACTACTACATCTCATAATGTGACTCTGACAAACTCTTCTTTATGCATAGGCATCGTTTTGCTAATGTTGGAAGGGATCAACCTCATGCGCAATGTGGGAAGAGATACACAATGCATACAAGTCAAGAAGGGAGAAGGAGAGAAAAGACATTGCAATAAATCATTTTATAGCGATGTTTATTTGAGATATGTCACTAAATCGTCCATTATTAAGATATAGTAATATTATCCATTGTTAAATGATTTTTTATAATATAAATTAGTGATGAAACTCATATCCGTTGCTACATCATTAACAATGCTCTATATAGCAATGCATTATCCTTATTTGTTATTATTTTTAAAATTTGAAGCTAATCATCGTTAATTTTTAAGTTCATATTTAACAATGACTAGAACAAACTTTGAAAAATAATAACAAATAAGCAACGGTTATGACTTTCGTATCTAATTTCTAGTATAAAAATAATTTAGCAATGGATAATATTCGTCACTATAAATTTAATAATGGATTATTTAGTGACAGATTAAAAATAAATGTCACTATAGACCAAATTTGTTATAGTGTTAAAAACATACTATGGATTAGAATGAGATTATTTTACGAATTTTATTTAAATAGTTAAAATTTATTTTTGTTAAAAAAGGGATGGTTGAACAAGTTGTTTGATTCAATTGATTCAACTGGGTCAAGTGGTCGACTTTGACCGGATACGAAATTACTAATGCTCAATCTGGTGGTATTTTGATGGGGATTCTCTTTATTGCTGTAGGATTCCTATTCAAGATCACTATAGTTCCTTTTCGGGCAGCTTTTGGACGGACGACCGCCTATAGATGGTAGGGTAGGATGGGCAGTACTGCTTTTTTTTCATCTCCATAACTATATTCAAAAGTCACAATATAAAGTAAGAAACAAGATCAATATAATCAAATTCTTACTATATAAACAAAAATCGAACAATCTCCTCTCAAAGAAAGATGCAAAACCACAACTCATTAGGCGGATCTGACTCCTTCGACGACGTTAGGGTTGAAGTTGTGGTCGACTATTTATCTGGCCTATGAACCTGCACACATGCAACCTATCCATGATCATTTTTCGGATGAACAACTCTTGACTATTTCTAAGGTTGATCTCCCCTTATCAATAGTTGCAGATAATGTGAATTACTTGGCTGTTGGACAAATCCCCCAAGGTTGGTCCAAAGCAAAGAAGGACAAATTCCCAAGGTTGATCTTTGCCCAGATTAAACACATTATTGGGAGGAACCCGATTTATTTCATATTTGCGCAGACCAATAAGAAGAAGGTGTGTTGGAAGCGAGGACTGACTTGAGGTCCGACGTGCTTGCTTTCCCGACTTATATTATAGAACCGATAGCCCAAGACGAAGAAAAGCATAGCTTATAGGGACTAGAAGAGGGAAGGGTTGGTCCCGGGAGGGGAAGTTAGGGAAAAGCCTCGTGGGTCTGAGTACTACTGCTTCCTGCTTCAAGAGGAAGGAAGTGAGAGAGTGAAGCTAAAAAGACCTCATCATCATAGTACAGTTGAAGGAGTGGAGTATAATAGCGCCGACGAGTCTAAAATGTGGAGGTGCTTAGCTACATGCGAGTTAAGCAAGTGTGTCAGAGTGCGAGGCGAGATGACAGTGCACACTCAACTGGGTTTTGATCGATTTTGACTTGCTTTTATTTTCTGAGTAATAATTGAATGACTAGACTATTTTTTTATCTGTTCGTGGTTTAACCAGTTGAACTGGTCGATTTAGTTTGGTGTTTAAAATCTTGCTAATAGAAATAGTACAGAAAAAGATCAATCAACATAGACTGATCTACATATAATATTGCGCATATACGCATCGATTTCCATTTATTGATTTACATATAATTGCAATCAGCATAAACTTTATAAACTAAATCTTGGACTAATGAATGGAAGTTTGATTTTGCAATCGTATAAATATACAAAAATACCTAATAAACTAATAAATATTTATCGGTCTTGGAAAAAAATAAATTTGACATCATTGTTATGATATCAAAATATTATTATTAAATTAAAACAGTATTACATGGATCACTATGGCATAATCATTACTATTGCATAGTCATTAGGTTTTATATCTAAGACAGGGGAAATGCAATTACTTTTTGCTTTTTGTGAAATATGAACCATAAATTTAACTCAATTAGTACACATGTGACTTTATATTTGATATCAGGTATTGTGTATTTCACATGCACTTGACATATTTCCCTCCTTTGTCATGCCATTTCCAACTATCCACATGCTATAACTTGTAGTCAAATGCAACATGTTATTCTTTTTGGGTTTTGTATATTGGTTTAATGTAGCTGCCCCTAAGGGGAGCTAACTTGTCCCCCGCCCTATTTTCCCTATTTTTTTATTTTTTTGAAAATTTCTTCCGTGAATATTCATCACTATATCTCTATATTATGCTATTAAAATTTCGTACGAAACAGAGACTCCTACGTCCTCTATCCAGACAGTCATTTTTAAACGGTAGCAGAATTGCTAAAAACGACCTTGTCTGGATGATGGTCGTAGGAGTCTCTGTTTCGCACGAAATTTTAACAGCATAATATAGGGATATATTGATGAAAATCCACGGAAGAAATTTAAAAAAAATAAAAAAACCGGAGAAAATGAGGCGGGGGGAGCCAAGTTAGCTCCCTCTCAAGGGGGCAGCCCCATTTTACCCTTTGTATATTTACATGCTATATTTTTGTTCCATCACATTCATATGATATTTTACATACACAAGCTTTTTTAGCAACAATATGATGTTATCTTTATCTATGCTATTTTTTTTAATATTGTCATCTCCTTCCCTTCTATTTTTTGTGAAATACCTCCATTAGCGGTGTAAACGGACTGAACCTGAGCGAATCTATATTTTTTAAGTTCGATTCATTTATTTAATAAAGTATAAACTTGTGTTTGGGTTCGATTCCTTTATTTTCAAACAAAATCCGAATTGAACTTTTAACGAGCTGAATCTGAGCGAATATCGAACTTGAGAAATTTTCGCTCGACACCCCTAGCTTCCGTGTACATGCCATATTTTGCATTTACTTGCTACATTCAAACCACCTGATATAATTTCAGAAACATCTTGATTTGTCTAATCCATGTCTCTTTCCCGTGTTATTTTTTCATATTAATTTTTGCTACACCTAGCATGTTATTTTTATTCATGTTACTTTCAACTATCGGTTTTTTCCTTGGCATGCTATTCTTCATAGACATCTTATTTTTTGGTAGTTATACCACTTTATTTTTATCCATCCTATTATTTAGTCTTGCCTCCGTCACATGTTGGCTTGTAAACCATAGACATGTGCAGAGAATGACATCAGCAGAAATAAAAATACAAAGGTACATGTGATCATATATGCAAAGTTCGGATTCAGAATGATGATCGAAAGCAAAGTTGGTGTAGCTCCGACAGAGGATAAAATGAGTGTAAACCACTTAAGATGGTTTGAACATTTGTAAAGGAGGCTGGTTGATGCATCAGTTAGAAAATACGAGTTTTGAGATGTCGAGATGGCAAAAAGAGGGTGACGAAGGCCCAAGAAGTAGGGTTGAGCATTTGGCCGGGCCAACCCGACCCGGTCCGAAACCCGACCCATGTAGCCCGGCCCAAACCTGAGCCCGCAAAGAATTGGGCCGGGCTTTGGGCCTTAATTCAAGCCCAAATGTATATTCGGGCCGGGTTCGGGCCTGATAGGGCTGATGAATACTCATTCATCACTCTTTATTCTTATATTTTAGCTACAAAAACCTTTTGCAAATACATGTAGATATGTGTAAATAGGAATAATTACCAAAAGCATGGATTATGTAAAAACCTATAATTAGCATGTTTTTGTGCAAAAATAAAAGAATAAATATTAAAAAGAAAAAGAGGGAAATATTTAGAATAAATATTGAGCAACCTAACCCAAGGGAGGGCTCAGCATGGGCCTGACCCCATAAAAGCCAAAGTAGAGGGAGATAGGGGCTCATGTGTAAATATTTATGAAAATAAATAAAAAAATATTTTTCCTCACAAAAATAGCCCAAAATATACTTGTAAATACTCGTACATATTTATAAGTATAAAAACAAAAGATAAAAAGAGAAAATCAAAAAGAACAAAAATATCACTTTCATCATGTACATAGACTCACCTTCATATTTATTTAACCTTGTAAATAAATAAAATTAATTTTTATTTATTTTTGTAAATATTCTATATTATATAGTGTAAATAAATAAAATAAAAACAATCAAAACAAAAACCAAATAAAAATAGCAAAATTAAAAACACAAAAACATATTGTACATATACCATGTATATAAATGTGCACATATATTTATTTTGCCTATGTATATAAATAATAAAAATAAAATAAAAATATCTTTTTATTCCTTATTTTATAATGAAAATAAATAAAATATAAAATAGGAATAAAATTGCATAAAAATAATAATTAAAAAAAAATCAAAAATTCAAAAACTCTATAGTGTACATATACCTATATACTACATACTATGTATATACCTTATTTTTATTTCGAAAAAATTATTAAAAATCACTAAAAATTAGAAAAAAAATAAAATAAAAATATTTCATGTTTTGAGTTTTTGCTAAATCGGCCCCTAGCTACCTTAATTTTCACTCCTAAGATCCTGCCACGTGGCCGATTCCTGTTGGCTCCTGGGGATGTTGACCGCCCGGTCAACTACCCCCCCCAGGACCACTCCACTCGGGTCCTTAGCGGGTCCCCAACTTCTCAGATTTTTCCCCGCTAAACCCGATCGCCTACCACCTAAACCTCGGGTCCGACTCCTTAATGCCACATCCGGCACCCCACGTTTCTTCTCCGACCTTCAGAGTGCTTCCAGGAGGATCCTAGCGCACGCCAGAGGCCAGCGAGTCTAGCCGGCTACCTGTTCATCCAACATCCTCCGTCGTCGTCCGATCCCCTCAGCCCTCCAGTTTTGATCAAGACCGTCCATCTCAGGAGGCACCTGCACCGCCAGATCTTTGGAGAGGCGATCCCAGCCGCTCGATGCTCGTGGGTTAAGCCACAACGAGCCACCACCGTTGATCACGCCACGTGGCTTGACCTCGAGCGTCGGATCATCCCGAGGAGCCCAGCTGTAGAGAGGCCGCTGTTCACCACCGTCGGATGCGCCACGTGCCCTCCATCCAGCCGCTCCGAGAAATAAAGGGTAATTTACCCTTAGGCCCTCTTAGTTATTTTGTTTCGCTTTTAGTCTTGTAAATATTTAGCGTAGTTGTTTAAGTTTTGGTACATTTGCATAGAGACCCTGGTACTTGCTTTTATTTGCATTTATGCCCCTGTGCGTTGTATGACACGTGCTTCGTCACGTGTTTCTCTGGTTTATTTGCAATCCATGCCCTTGTAATTCTGGTTGTTATTAGTTGAATGAAAGTTTTTACTTATTTGCACTTATACCCCTGTGCATGGTTTATTTGAGCATGTGCGTGATATTTGTGGGTATTTTACAGATAAGCCCTTGGACTTTTGGTACCTGTTACCAATAAGTCCTCGGGACTTATTTTCATTGCATCTGGGTCCCTGAGTGCCCCAGGCACGCGCGTGGCACGTGTTTTGCTGGGTTAATTGCACCAGACCCCCCAGGCTCGCGGGTATTTGCACTTTGGTCCCTGTGCATTGTGCCCTCTCTTTATTTTTGAATAAAATAGCAAATTACCTCCAAATCCAATGAAAATTGGACACATGGCTCCTGCCATGGTGTAAAATTTTCGAGGATTTTTGAGGACATTTTTGTTTTCATTTGTTATTTTTAGAAAATTAAAAACCTTTAACTTTGCCACTGTCTAACTTTAAAAATCACAAAAAAATATTAAATAGCGTCTAAAAATTACAAAAAAAATTGTCTACTGTCTATTTTGTTGTGTTTGATTTTCTAGCCAATTTTGGCTATTTTTCATTACTGAAAACCACTAAAAATTGAAAAACACATAAAAACTTATAAAAATTCTAATAATTAAACCAAAAACCAAAAATAATAAAATAGGTGCCTAAATTTTCCTTGATTTATTCTCTTTACAGGAAAATTACCTCCCAGCTAATTTAGGGCTTTTAGATATTTTATCTAGCCTTTCTAGCTCGGCTGGACAGTACCTTTGATTTTAGCTACTGTTTGATTTTTAGAAAATTCAATAAACATCAGAAAATTCTCAAAAATTCACCAAAAACACTAAAAATTATAAAACACATAAAAATATTTTTGTTTGAATTTTTGGTTGATTTTTAGTGCTTTAAATAAATTGTTGAAGTGTGTGTTTCTTTGTTTTTCTTATTTTCTTAATTAGCTAAAAATCCAAAAAAATATAAAATAACTAAAAACCACTAAAAATATTTGCTCTTTTTATTTTATTTCTCTTTTTGACTACTTTGTAGACCGAGAGGCCAACCTGTGCTCCTTGAGTTCGACCCTGGTCGCTATACCAGGTTAATCCAATAGTAGGACCGCTTACGTGTTTTGATCGATTTTATCTATATTAGTGGTCTGATTTTTCTTGATTGACATAGCCGAGCGATTGAGGTCACAACGACTATCTAGATACCTTTACCTTGGTCGCTTGGTTCGTCATCAGAATGGCGCCGTTGCCGGGGAGCACGGCTTAGTAGTTTTTATTTTATTTTCATTTTTTTGTTTTTCGCGGCTTTTCGCAGCTCTTTCAGAGCTCGCGGCTTTCTCGCGGCTTCTGTTTACATTTTATTTTTGTTTTATTTTGTTTTATTTTCTTTTTCTTTTATTTTTGTTTTTGTTTTATTTTGAGTGTTTATTTTATTTTGTATTTTTGCATAGATACCCTCATTTTCAGTTTCATTTATTTTCCTTTTTTATTATTTGATTATTTTGGTCTGACCACTCTGTTCTTTCTTGCGTGGGCCCGAGGACCAAGTCGGCCGATCTCGAGAAGCCGACACAACCGCGAGACTCGGAGGCGGCTCCTTTCTTTACGGAGCCGCAGGAGAGAGCGAGAGAGAGAGTTGAGTGGGTGAGGTTAGATTAGGTTTTATTTTGATTATTATTGTAATAATACAGGTACTCTCAGACTGGACACTCTTGTGGACTTTTGGACTTAGCGGGTCTGTTTCGCCGAGCACCGGTGTGCTCGGGGGACCCTTAGGACTTTTTCGCGGCTTTTTACACGGCTTTGTTTTCTTTTCATTTTTTTTTCTGCCTTTTCCGGTGTTTACACGGTTTTCATCGAGCCCCTAGCTTTAGGATTTTCTCTTGCGTGTGCCGTAATTAGTAGGGTCCCCACACTTAAATATTTGCCTGTTCCTATAGTGCGCTAATTGGACTCACTAATAATCAATTAATAAAAATAATCGACTCATCTCCTTCGTAGCCTACGTGCCGCAGCTCACCCTGTAAAGCGCTTTCTCCTACCCCCGATTTCTCGGGCAGAGGAGGGGTGGGCCAAGACCGGACCCTTTGGCTTGGAGGTCGGTGACCGATTAGACGGTTCTGCGAGTAGAAATTGCTCATCTAGGACTCGGTTTTTCCCGCTGCATCATTTAGGTAGTTTATTTCCTGTCTTTAAATTCTGCGCGGATTACTTGCATGTAGAGTGCTGGAGACAAGGTATGCATTTCTGACTCGGCATGCATCATTGATTTCATCGCGCATCGGCTTTTTCGTCTTCTTCCCCTGTTTTAGATTAAATAACCAGGAGAACCGAAAAATTCGTTAGGCCTTTGTTTTTATTTGAAAAATACTAAAAAGAAAAACCATAAAATCGGGACTGGCTAAAACTATTGACCCTAAAAGACACTCACCATAAAAATTTGTCTTGGGGAGAGCAACCCCCTCATTGTTTGGTTTGGATGCGCGAGAGAGTGACCCGCACCCTAGGTAGAGCCCTCCGGTGCTAGTCCCGACTGATTACCGACTCTTCCGTGCGGGCCAGTCGGTTGGGGTAGCATCGGGTATCCTAACAGGTCACGTAAGCGCTCTGATATCTTGTGTGTTCACCTAATAAAAATTGACAAGATAATTTGACCGATCTTTCACGGTCTTCAGCTCGCGTTGCGTTGGTGAACCGAGGGTTTGCATTCTGATCATAGTTTTACCAGATCTCATCCACACTACTCGCCAGATCAAGATGATGGGTAGACGCTCTCTTAGGCAGCCTCTGGCTGCACCGCTTTCGGGCACGTCTACCCAATCATCTAGGTTGGCCCGCGAGAGCCGAGACCAGCTCTCTGAGCCCGAGTACGACTCCGCCCTGTTCCCCCTCGACCCCCTTTCTTTCGGTTCTGAGAGATATGAGCCAGAGGAGAGATTAGCAGATTTGACAGCACCTGAGTATGGCTCATTTGATTTTGCAGCAGACGTTATGGCCGGTAGTTCAGAGGATCGCTCCAGGACCGAGCACATCGTAATGGACCAGGGAGCGATCAACTCCACCCTGATCGCCTCGTTAGAGACCGTCCAGCAGCAGCTGAGGGATCAGGGAGCTTTCATGATCGACATGAGGAGAGAGATGGAGCAGATGAGAGCAGAGCGAGAGCAGAGGAGAGAGGGACCGAGGATCCCAGATGATGCGGATGCAGCAGCAGCAGCAGCTGCCGCAGCAGCGGCAGCTGCCGCAGCCGCGGTCGGAGGACCACCGAGACCGATGCGGGAGTTACACAACCCCGGATCGACGCTGACGCACCACTGGGTAGTACTTCCAGCGATCGTGGGGGACTTCAAGTTCCCCCCGAACACTTTGCAGCTACTCCCCCGCTTCCACGAACTCGCAACAGAGGAGCCCCATCTCCACCTCCAGGAGTTCTTGATGATATGCAGCACTGTCCACGACCGTCAGGTGGACCAGGACACGATCAGGATGATCGCCTTCCCCTTCTCCCTAGCAGACAGAGCAGCCACCTGGCTGAAGCATTTGGGGAAGTTTGTCTACACCTGGGAGCAGCTCCGCACCGAGTACTTGAATAAGTACTATCCACTCGGGCGGACGAATGCAGCGAGGGCCCTGATCAGCAACTTCTCCATGCTCCCCAACGAGCAATTCCACGAGGCATGGGAGAGGTTCCGAGAGCTCACAGACCGATGCCCGCACCACGATATCTCGAAGCCGAACCTTGTTCAGAGCTTCTTCAGCGGGTTGACACCAGAGCTCCAGGGCCTGGTGAATGCTTCTTGCGGCGGGTCCTACTTCACCAAGGACCACGACCAGGTCTGGGCCATCTACGAGGAGATGGCCGAGAATTACATGGTGATGTCCCAGACCCGGTTGTACACACAGGGGAGACCCCAGCAGCAGCCAGGACCCATGCAGTACCAGAGGATTGCACGGGTCGACGCCGGTCCATCCAGTTCATCCGCAGTTGCAGCAGCACAGGCAGAGTCATCCGCTGCGGATATGGGTATCATCAGCGAGAAGTTGGACCGGATGGAGCTGATCGAGAAGAAGCAGTGCCAGAGCATCACGCAGATGGAACAGATGGCACAGACTCTGAGCGACATGAAGACCCAACTCATGTGTCTCCAGGAGGCACATACGGCTTCACAGCCCCGTCTTCAGTCGCGAGGCGACACCGGCGGCAGCAGCAGCTCGTCCCAGCGCTCCAGCACCTTTCAGCAGCCTAGACAGGTTCACCTTGTACAGGCGGAGCCGTACCAGCAGCAGCAGCCATCCTACCAGTCCCCACCATCTCCAGACTTGCAGATGGTGGTATACCAGCCGGATCAGCCTCTGGCAGTACTCCCGCCAGCCCCATACGATGCAGAGCCGTTGATGGATGTCAACGGGATTTGGTATGACCTCCCCCAGCCTGGGATCCGACGAGACCATCCCAGATTCAGGTGGGGGAGTGGAGGTACCCAGCCCCAGCAGCAGTCATCCGGTCAGGGAGGGCAGTATGGCCAGCAGAGAGATCACCAGCAGCAGCCCCCAACCTATCAGTCACACCAGCAGTCGTCCTTCGTTCCTCGTCCCTATCAGCAGCAAGGACAGTCTTGGAGATGTGAGCAGCAGGCTCACCCACCACACCAGCAGCAGCATCCTTCCTCCTACCCCTCTTACCAGCATCACCAGTCCCAGCAGCTGCAGCACCAGAGAGGCTACCCATCGGGCTCCCATGAGAGCCCCGCCTTGGATGACATAGCCCGCCTCCTCACGGACCAGCAGGCTACCTTCAGACGGGAGATGGACGAGTTCCGCCAGGAGATGCGGGACCTTGTGAGAGGGAAGGCCGCCATTCCTGCACAGATAGAGCCGAATCCGAACAACCTGAAGAGGAAATCTGAGCAGGTAGTTTCCACTGAGCACGCCACTCCTAGTGATCCATTTGATGATATGTCTTCGGATCTATTTGATGCTGATTTTGTTACACTTAGGAGCGGTAGAGCACCAGCAGGCGGTGCCTCATCTGAGCGACGACTCGAGTATCCAACCAGGGCGCCAGATGAGGAGGAGGAGGAGAGCGGTACTGAGGCCGCACACGATGATGACAGTGGTACTGATGCCACCAAGGATGCTGATTCCACCGGCGGTACTGAGGCCACCGCTTCACCAGTTCGAGGAGGTGGTGCTGATGCCACTAGAGTAGCCGAGCCAGCCCACGGTACTGAGGCCGCGAGACGTCCAGTAGCAGAGCCAGCCCGTGGTGGTACTGAGGCCACCGGTGTTTGTATAGAGAAATCAGATGTTTTTCCTCATTCTCATGTATCTCAGAACACTGTTTTGAATAAAGGAAAAGGTTTAGTTTCTTCTGGTCCCACTGTGGTGCTTGATGTATGTGCGGATCCGGCCGTCGATCCGTCTAGGCCTTTTCCTAGTCCTTCATCTGCGAAGGACCCTGTGATCCCCTTCCCTAGAGCCCTTCAGATGGGGAAGGGGAAGAAAAAAGAAAAAGACCCAAAAAAGAGAGAGCAGGAGGAATTCAGCCAGAGCATGATCGACAGATTTCACATCCAGCTGACCCTCCAGGAGGCTTTACAGCACATCCCCCTTCTTCAGCGATCTTTGAGAGACAGGACCACAGTCAGGAGGAGGAGGAGGAACCACACTTCAGAGATTCATGTGCTGACGAAAGCCACGTGTTTCACGATCCAGAACCGTCTGCCGGCCAAGAGGCCAGATTCAGGGGCCCCGTATGTCAGATGCCAGATTAGTGAGCAGAGGTTCGACCGGACTCTATTGGATAGCGGATCGTCGATCAACCTCCTTCCGGCAGCCCTTCTCGACCGCTTCGAGTTGGGCACTCTTAGACAGAGCAGGACAATCCTTCAGTTTGCTGATCGATCTGTCAAGAGGCCGAAGGGGTTGTTGCGAGACGTTATCGTCACGATTCAGGGCCTGAAATTCCCCGTGGACTTCGTAGTGTTGGACATGGAGATCTCTGATTCAGTGGCCGATACCCCCATCATCCTTGGTCGTCCGTTCTTGGCCACAGCCAAGGCGGTGACTGATCATGATAGCGGGAAGGTATACTTTCGCGTCGAGGGCGAGAGTATACAAATAGAGACGGTCGAGGACTACAGAGCCAGAGAGAGCACGCTCAGAGGCCAGCACAGATTCAGAGCAGCTGACAGACGTCGAGCCAGACATCCACCAGGACTGTGATTTTGTGATCACAGATGATGAGGCAGCATGGGCAGACCCTTCAGCACAGGCCATCCTCTCATTTCCAGACACCACGGATGCAGAGATGACAGCAGAGGAGAGCTTGGAGAGCACAACCCTAGTCCAGGATACTACAGAGGCAGCAGAGCCGGTTCTCGACCGCGACACGGTTGTTAGTGATGGTGGTACTGAGGCCACCTTGAGTGACGGTGGTATTGATGCCACCTTGTTTGATGCAGATCCCTCGGATTCAGAGTCTGATTGGGCAGATTGTGATGACCAGATGCCAGACCTGAGTCCACCTGAGCCTACAGATGAGGAGGAGGTAGAGGCAGAGCAGATCAGAGACAACACAGTTGAGCAGCCTCCTCCAGATCCAGTTTGCGAGAGCTCGTATTCTTTCTCCCAGGCAGATTTGGAAGATTTAGCAGCATTCACGCACCTTCTTCCGAGGCCAGATTTGCCAGCGCCCAGCTGTCCAGAGCTGAAGCCGCTCCCTACTTCGCTGAAGTATCGGTTCCTTGCGGGCGAACCTGAGATGTACCCAGTCATCATCTCCGCCGATCTGACTGGAGAGCAGGAATCCCGTTTGATGGGGGTTCTTGAAAAGAACCGCAAGGCAATCGGATGGAGCGTAGCAGATCTCCATGGGATTAGTCCATCAGTGTGCTCCCACCATATCTATCTCGAGGAGGGGGCGAAGCCGTCGCGTGAGTTCCAGCGGCGGCTGAACCCCAACCTGAGAGAGGTCGTGATGAAGGAAATATCAAAATGGTGGAGTGCAGATTTTATTTATCCCATTTCCGACTCCAAGTGGGTTAGCCCCTTGCATGTGGTGCCCAAGAAGACCGACATCACGACTGTGATCAGTGAGTTGGGAGAGGAGATTGCTACACGAGTACCCACCTCTTGGAGGGTCTGTGTTGATTACAGGAGACTCAACCAGGCCACCAAGAAGGACCACTTCCCCCTGCCTTTTATTGACCAGATCATTGAGAGACTGGCAGGGAAGAGCCATTACTGCTTCCTGGGTGGGTACTCGGGCTACAACCAGGTGGCCATCGCTCCGGAGGATCAGGAGAAGACCACCTTTACCTGTCCCTTTGGTACATATGCCTTTCGACGCATGCCATTTGGGCTATGCAACGCCCCTGCGACTTTTCAGAGGTGCATGCTGTCGATATTTTCGGACATGGTAGGGGAGTGTTTAGAGGTCTTCATGGACGATTTCTCGGTCTACGACAACGGATTCGACTCCTGTCTTGACTGCCTAGACCGAGTTCTCCAGCGATGTATTGAGTACCATTTGGTTCTATCTTGGGAGAAGAGTCACTTCATGGTGACTCAAGGGATGGTGCTTGGCCATATCATCTCCAACAGGGGCATGGAGGTGGATCCGGCCAAGGTTGATGTCATTAGAAAACTCGCACCGCCGTCCAATTTGAGGCAGCTACGGTCATTCCTGGGGCACGTTGGATTTTACAGGAGATTTATTCAGGATTTCAGTAGGATTGCCCGGCCGTTGACTGACCTCTTGACGAAAGACACCGAGTTCCTTGTCGATGACAAATGTCTTTCGTCCTTTGCGACTCTCCAGCAGTGTGTTATTGAGGCTCCTGTCCTCCAGCCGCCTAATTGGTCTCTCCCATTTGAGATCATGACGGACGCCTCCGATTTTGCTGTAGGGGCAGTGCTGGGACAGAGGAGGGATGGAGTTCCATTTTCCATTCACAATGCTAGCCGCACATTGGATTCCGCCCAGCGGAATTACACGGTCACAGAGAAGGAGATGCTAGCCGTAGTGTTTGCCCTGGATAAGTTTCGATCGTATATCATTGGATCTAGAGTGACTTTGTACACAGATCACACCGCCATCAGATACCTCATGGCAAAGAAGGATGCCAAGGCCAGACTTACTAGATGGATCCTTCTACTCCAGGAGTTTGACATTGAGATCAAGGATAAGCCTGGAGTCAAGAATGTGGTGGCGGATCATCTCTCCCGTTTAGAGCAGCCTGAGGAGTCTGAGCAGATTGATCCCATTCGAGATACCTTCCCAGATGAGGCGATCCTTGCTATCGCTATGCCGATATTGTGAACTTTCTCGTTGCAGGGAAGGTCCCACAAGATTGGCCCAGGCAGAGGCTTGAGACCTTCCTTGCGAAGGCCAAGTCCTACCATTGGTAGGATCCCATCCTTTACCACGAAGGAGGGGATAGCGTCTGGCGTCGGTGTATTCCTCAGGAGGAACACCATAGCGTCCTCACTTACTGCCACAAGCTTGAGGCAGGAGGACATCATTCTGGGAGGAGAACGGCACAGAAAGTGCTCCAATCCGGCTTGTGGTGGCCTACCCTCTTCAAGGACTCAGATGAGTTCGTGAAGAGGTGTACTGACTGTCAGAGGATGGGCACTTGTGGACAGCGTGATATGATGCCAATGCAGCCCATTCACTTCTGTGAGGTTTTTGACGCATGGGGCATCGATTTCATGGGTCCATTCCCTAAGAGTCAGGGATTTGAGTACATTCTGTTGGCCGTAGACTATGTTAGTCGTTGGGTTGAGGCTATCCCCGCCCGAGCCGCTGATGCGAGGACAGTTTGCAGATTTTTGAGGAAGCACATCATCACGCGGTTCGGGGTTCCACGAGTTCTGATTTCTGATGGGGGGTCTCATTTCATCAACGACCAGGTGAAGGCCCTTGCTAGCGAGTTCGGTATAGACCATCGTGTTGCCACACCTTACCATCCACATACGAATGGTCTAGCCGAGGTGTCGAATAGGGAGATCAAGACGATATTGCAGAAAGTCGTCCGCCCTGACCGAAAGGACTGGTCACAGCTTTTGGACTCGGTCTTGTGGGCATATAGGACGTCTTTCAAGACACCATTGGGCACATCTCCCTTTCGCCTCGTATATGGCAAGCCGTGCCATTTACCTATTGAGCTGAGGCACAAGTCACTTTGGGCAGTTACAGATATTCTTATGGATCCAGATGGTATGGGAGACCAGAGGAGGGCAGAGTTGGCAGCCCTGGAGGAGCTTAGAGATACAACATTCTCAAACAACCTACATTATAAGGAGAAAGTGAAGGAGTGGCATGATTCTCATTTCAGCCACAAGCATTTTGAGATTGGACAGAGAGTATGGCTGTTTGATGCGAGGCTACGTTTGTTTCCAGGGAAGCTATAGAGCAAATGGAAGGGATCCTACTTGGTCAGAAAGGTACACGACAACGGTAGCATCGGCATATCTGAGTTGTCTTCTGAGAGTACCTTTCGAGTGAACGACCAGCGGCTCAAACCATTTCTAGATCATGAGCCGCGGGTCGCTGATCTTGCCCCTATTCATTTTGCGTGAGATGTGGTCTTTGACTCACATGTAATACATCTCACGCCTGAGTTTCACTGATCTTCCGCCTTGTATAGATCCAGATGCCCATATCACTACATTCTTTAGTCCCACATCCCTTTCTTCATCTTGTGATTATGCTATACTTAGGGTGCACTTTACCCTAAGTATAGGGGGGATGTGAGACCGTTTGGGTATTTCTTTTGTCTCTGCCTACCCCTGTTTTGCTGCCTATACTTAGGGATATTTCACCCTAAGTATAGGGGGGGGGGGGGTAGACCCTGTACATTCTCCACTCGGTTTTCCCTTAGTGTACAACCTGTTATACTTAGGATTATTTAATCCTAAGTATAGGGGGAAGACCCGAGACCCTCTTGACTTTTCATTCATTCTTCTTTGTATATAGCCTTTCTTTTCACTTCCCTATACCTAGCACGAGTTATGTCTTCTTCATCGCTCTTGACTCTGAGGACATCGTTCGAGCTAAGTATAGGGGGGTGTGTATATATTTCATATATACTTTAGCCATAACTCGTACTTTGTGTGAGTGTGTTAATAAATAAAATGGATAAAAATCACAAAAATTAAAAAATTTTCATGTACATAAACATTCTTTTATTTGCACATAAATAGCTAGTGTACAAAGTATTTTTGTAAAAATGATTTCAAAAATCTTTTGTGTAAAGCTTGTGTAAATATTTTATTATCAAAATTATGTATATAGTACAAAATTTTTCCAAAATGTTTTGAAAATCAAAAGTTTGCAAAAATCTTGTGTAAATGTGTGTAAATATCTTTTTGCAAAACTTGCACTTCATGCATCATCCATTCATGATTTCAAAACATTTTTCAAAAATTTTGCATGTTTGTAAAATTTGTGTAAATAAGCATCTTTTGTACATATGTATATAGTTTTCCTGGATGATAGTTGACATTTAAACTAGCCTGGAATCAAATTGAGAAATGGAGCTTGATTAAAATCTTAATCCACCTAACTTCCAAGAGGAACCTTATAGGGCTTAGGTTTAAGGATTTTCAGGTCCATGATGACTTAATTCTTTGAGTCCACTAGGCTATGATCACATGTCATCTCAATGAGCCTAAGTAGAGCACTTAACAACAACACATGACTCATATAGATTATGGCTTTACTTGGACACCAGCACTATGCACCGAGCTCTCTACGGATGAGGTGGTGAGGAGGCAGTCTTCCTTGACTTGGGGTAGCATATGAGGGTAGTACTTCTAGGCGGAACCTCTCTTCTTCTTTTAGTGAAGGAAGTGCGTCTCAACTTGGTTTGGTTGCCATGAGGTCTAACGACGGGAGTTGTGGGTTGCGATAAAGCTTCAAAAGAGGGATAGTCTACTGGCTCAAGAGGAAAAACTCCTTGTATATATGCTGCACATGTATATGTTGTATAGATGCACTTGAAAAAAAAATGTGCAAAAAGAAAATAACTCCAAAAAAGTGGTGGGTCTGAGAGAAAATGATAATCCCACCGGAGTATGTATATAGAGTGCAATAAGCAAAGCTTGGTTTCATGATCCACCTGTTGTAGCTTGCAGCAGGGAGACTTGGCTACACTGGTCAAGCTCCCAAGGGTACTTGGCTACACTGGCCTTGACCCATTCTCTTCTTCCTTCTCTTCTTGAGCCGGTTGAACTTGAACTTAGAAGGGAATACCCCGCTCCTCGAGGAAAGAGTGGCCAGATTGAGGTCATAGAGTTACCTTGTTGGGGAGGGTTGTCAAGTTGCCGTTTCTGAGGTGGAGAGCTTAGACCTCACATTCACAGGACAAGAAAAGATTCATGGTCTTCAGGGTTTGTGATTGATGACTTGTTCTGATCTGGAGCATTGAGGAGTCTTGGTTATAGATTAGTGGAACTTAGAGGCTGTTGAGTTTTAGACTTAAGTCCAAATGAGGTTCCGACACATTAATAATCCAAAGATCTGATCGAGCTCCATACCCCAATCTAATGAAGGTAAGTTTAATAATCAGCCTTGATCCATGTACATCCTCTTTTTCTTTTTCTTTTTCTTTTCTTTTTTTACTTCTTTTTCAAATAAGTGTTTGCTAAGGGACTAGCAAAGTTAAGTATAGGGGGGTGATGAATACTCATTCATCACTCTTTATTCTTATATTTTAGCTACAAAAACCTTTTGCAAATACATGTAGATATGTGTAAATAGGAATAATTACCAAAAGCATGCATTGTGTAAAAACCTATAATTAGCATGTTTTTGTGCAAAAATAAAAGAATAAAGATTAAAAAGAAAAAGAGGGAAATATTTAGAATACATATTGAGCAACCTAACCCTAGGGAGGGCTCAGCATGGGCCTGACCGCATAAAAGCCAAAGTAGAGGGAGATAGGGGCTCATGTGTAAATATTTATGTAAATAAATAAAAAATATTTTTCCTCACAAAAATAGCCCAATATATGCTTGTAAATACTTGTACATATTTATAAGTATAAAAACAAAAGATAAAAAGAGAAAAATCAAAAAGAACAAAAATATCACTTTCATCATGTACATAGACTCACCTTCATATTTATTTAACCTTGTAAATAAATAAAATTAATTTTTATTTATTTTTGTAAATATTCTATATTATATAATGTAAATAAATAAAATAAAAACAATCAAAACAAAAACCAAATAAAAATAGCAAAATTAAAAACACAAAAACATATTGTACATATACCATGTATATAAATGTACATATATATTTATTTTACCTATGTATATAAATAATAAAAATAAAATAAAAATATCTTTTTATTCCTTATTTTACAATGAAAATAAATAAAATATAAAATAGGAATAAAATTGCATAAAAATAATAATTAAAAAAAATCAAAAATTCAAAAACTCTATAGTGTACATATACCTATATACTACATACTATGTATATACCTTATTTTTATTTCGAAAAAATTATTAAAAATCACTAAAAATTAGAAAAAAAATAAAATAAAAATATTTCATGTTTTGAGTTTTTGCTAAATCGGCCCCTAGCTACCTTAATTTTCACTCCTAAGATCCTGCCACGTGGCCGATTCCTGTTGGCTCCTGGGGATGTTGACCGCCCGGTCAACTACCCCCCCCAGGACCACTCCACTCGGGTCCTTAGCGGGTCCCCAACTTCTCAGATTTTTCCCCGCTAAACCCGATCGCCTACCACCTAAACCTCGGGTCCGACTCCTTAATGCCACATCCGGCACCCTCGCCGGAGCTTCCTCCTCGGAATCCGCGCGCCTTCACGCCCTACCCGACCTCGTCTAGCCGGACCTGCACCCATATATAGCCGTTGCTCTGCCACCTCATTTCCCCATCTTTGGTCATTCGTATCCACCTCCTGTGAGCTCCAGCGCACTCGCGAGAGTGACAGCTTGCGTCCAGCGCCGTCGAAGCGAAGAGTGGAGGCGTATCCACTGATCCGGCGAGCACAGCCGCCGTTGCTCCGCCACCAGCATGAGCACCGAGCCTCGGAGGGAGACGCTCCTCGAGGCAATGACCAGGAGCTTCCCCAGCTCCTCCCCAGTCTCTTCGTCCACCCAGGTAACCTCGTAGGCCCTTCTTTTTCGCTGATTTCCGATTACGCCCAATTCGCTCCACCGCCGTCCATCGTCGATTCCCATCGTTTCCGACCACCATTCGATCATCGGGCATCGCCATAGCCCTCGCCGACTCCCCGCGCACCTTCTTCACCCCTCCATCCAACCCAGCTCGCACAGGAGCTGGGAGTCGAGCTCCTCCGTCTACCCCCTTCGCCGGAGCTCGCCATTTCGACCCCCAGTTCACCGTCGCTCCGCCTAACCGGGTCGAGGCAATTTGCCCTCGACCCGCGAGTCTCTTAGTGGTCTTTGCAGGTGCTACCAAGCCCATCTGAGGGCTTTGGTCATTCAGGCCAGGAGCCTCGCCTCCGCCGACCTCGCCGGAGCTCTCCAGAGCCCGGTTGGGTCATCGGAGCCTACCGGCAGACGCGGGAGCACCCCACGTTTCTTCTCCGACCTTCAGAGTGCTTCCAGGAGGATCCTAGCGCACGCCAGAGGCCGGCGAGTCTCGCCGGCTACTGATGAATCCACATTTCATCATCTTTATTCTATCATTTTGGCACCAAAAACCCTAGTAAATGCCTGTGAATACCCTTAAATCAAGCATATTAGCATCCATGCATGTGCATTCAGATAATGTCTAAAATACTGTAATTAAGGCCAAAATTATAGAATAAATAAAGAAAAGAAAAAGAATAAAATATTATAAATATTTTGTGACTCAAAACCCCCGAGACCTAGGCATCTTGATGAATAGATCGACAAGGAATAAAGTAGGGGGAGATAAGGTCAGAAATACCGAGAAAATACCTTTATATTCTATTCATTCTTTATTCATTTTGGGACCTATTTTTGGTTCCACTTCTTATACATCAAATAAAGAAACTTTGTACATGAAAGTTGTAGATAAATTAATAAAGAAAAATACAAAATTGATTTCACAGAAAAATAATGTACAGATAAAAAGTTATGGTCTGAATAAAAATCCAGAACCCCAACTTCCCAGACCCGTATCTCACAAATAAAAACTCCAAATGCAACGTACTCACCTTTAATTGTATATAGAAGAAAATAATCTATCCAATGGTGATGGTTTCGCATTTGGCGGAGCTACGGTTTGAAAATTGAGTTTTGGACCCTCGTTGTATAGCTATACTGATTAAAATATTCAATTTATTCTTTATTAATTATTTATTCATGTTTATATTTTTATAATCTTGTAAATATTACTTATAATAATTATGTACATTAAAATTGGAATAAAAACCTAAATAAAAATAAAATTAAAATACTTGTATACACAATACATAGATACATTACCTGTACATATACCTATACAAAACCTATTTGTATTTTATTAAATATACAAAACATATCAGAAAAATAAAATAAAAATATATTTGTGTATATAACAGTATTTTATAATTTTAGAAAATAATAAATTAAAATAATAAAATCAAAATACACAAAATAAAAATTTAATACTTAAATACATAGGTATTATACCTATATAGGGTTAAAAAGGTAACTTGTAAAAATATAACTCATAAAATTAATTAAAAATCATAATAAAATACTACATAAAATAACGAATATTTTTTATTAAATAATCATAAGTTAATTCGATTGTTTTCTATTTTTAAACGAATTAATAAAAGATTAATCAAGGTTTTTCCTGGTTGGTCCACGTGGACCAACCAGGCACAAACCCTAGTTGACTCCGGTCAACTAGGTGACCCTAGGTCCTGTAGCTCTGCCTGGCCTCGTTTTTGACCCACTTTTGTGGATTTTTCGAGGCCAGGTCTTTCATCTTCTGGTGATCCCACCTTCTGCAACCTTGATCTGCTATCATCTCTCATGCTCGCCCAGATGATTATTTGGGTTTTCGAGCGTTGAATCAACCACCACACCTCGGTCTCTCCCCCACGATCGTCAACCCTACTTAAGAAAATCCTGAAGCTCGATTCGAATTTGAACCGCGAATTCTCAGAGATCCACCTCCCTTGGTCGAGCAATAGGAGCCCGGAGGTGACAGCTTCGAGCCCCACGCATCCAAGCGGTGGGAGAGCGTCTAGATCGCCGCGCGTTCCAACCTCCGGCGACCGCCGTCGAGGTACCCCCTTCCCTCGCCCAATCTGGGCTTGAGGCAGCTTTATCTCCTTTAGTTTCGTTTGCATTTCATTCCTTATCATCTCGCGGTTCATTTCCCCCATTCATTCGTTTCAATCGTGGGTCGATTCGCCCAATCAACCCTCGTCGGAGCTATCTCCGGCCACAGTTGTTTTCCGAGCCTCCCCTCCATCGATCACGCATCCCCACGCCTCCGCGAGGTCCAGGCAGTTTGCCCTGGACCGTTTCACCATTTCTTGCAGGTCAAAGAGCAGTGAACGCACCTGGAAAGCATTTTGCGATCTTCGCCGGAGATACCTGGAGCTTCGAGCTCCGCCGCCTCCGCGCCAGCACCTCGACGCTTCTCCGACGAATCCGAGCCCTCCAGACCATAGAGTGACCTTCCGGGAGTCTGCAGCTCCATTTTGGAGCCCATCCACAGCCTGAGGAGCGAGATCGGAGTCAGGGAAGTGCGCCTCCGCCGGTGTTCTTCCCTGTTCTTCCTCCTCGCTTTTCCACCGTCTGATCGAGCCGCAGCTCCAGATCCAACATCGGCCGTCTGATCCATCCTCACCAGTACCGTCCGATTCTTCCCCGCGATCTAATCTCAGCCGGACATCTGCGAAGCGTCATCGGCCGTCCTCTGAGCGCCACGTGTTCGAGTGAAATCATCCCCGCCGTTGGATCGCGCGCAAATAGGGGTATTTTGCATCCTAACCCTTGCGCCTCTTTGCATTTAGATTTAATACTTAAATCTGCATCTGTAGTTTAAAAAACCTGGGACTATTTGCATCTCGACCCTTGGATTATTGTAATATTACAGGGATACCCCTGCCAGGTCACGTGTGAAAGCACGTGGGTTGGCATTTTTGTAGGGAACCCCCTCCGGGTTTTGACATTTGTATTCAGTCCTTAAAGTTGCCTATTAAGTGTAATAGTTTTGGATATTTTGCATTCAAGACCCTCTAGGTTTTTGTATTCGCACTCTTATCCCTCCCAGGCGCGTGCAAGTCACGCGCCCTGGTGGGTAAATTGCTCAAACACCCTTGCAGGTTTTGTTATTTATCTTTAACCCATTAAATGCGAGTTTTAGTATAAACTTTTGTGGAGATTTTGCATGTGTACCCCTGGTTGTTTTAATATTTGCACAACTGCCCCTGCTAGGCCTGTAATTTGTGCTGACTTGCTCTATTTATTTGGACCCCTGTTTTAACTCGAAAAATTCTCAAATTTTGAACTTAAGCTACTGGATACGTGTATTTTGATGGACTAATTTTAATTTTTGGTTTTATTTTATTTTTATATTTATTAAAAATCAAAAACATGCCTTTTGTGTACTATCTAGCTTAGAAAACACCAAAAAAATAGTAAAACACCTCCAAAAATTCTAAAAAAATTACCTAGTGTCTATTATATCCTATTCTAGTGTCAGTCCAAAAATCACTAAAAATCTCAAAAGAAAAACACTAAAAATTTAAAAACACTCAAAAACTTCAAAAAAATACATAAAATCAAGGAAACCTCTAAAAAATACAAACTCAGGTTCTTTGTTCCTCATTTTGTTCTTTTAATTTGAAAAATAGTTTGAAAAATTTTGATACTGGTTGCTATTTTTAAACCCCATTTTATTCACAACCAGCCCTTGTTTCACTGTTTTGAGTCATTTCAGTAATTAAAAATATCAAAAACACCTTGAAAAATCCCCAAAAATCACAAAAACAGTAAAAAATCCTAAAAATATCAAAAACATTTTAGTTCTGAATTTTTGGTTATTTTTGCACATGTTTATAAATACTTTACCTTGTCTTTTATTACCTTGCCTTTGAATTCCAATATTGAAAAAGACAAAGAAAAAAAATATAAAATATAAAATTATAAAAATCAGAAAATTAAAAATCAAAATACAAAATTAAAAATTAAATTAAAAATAAAAAAATTAAAAATTAAAAACCCACAAAAATTTCCTTTGCTTGTTTGCTTAGTGTAGACACATCACACACACACACTTGAGCACATTTGCTTGAACTACCCTGCTTGCTCCCTGTGTTCGAACTCTCTACATACTTGCACCTATACATCTTTTATGTAGAGTTAAAAATAAATTTGACTCCACATTTGCTTGTCATTGTTTGATATCTGATTGTGGGTTCATTGTTGATTAAATACGGGATTCACTTGTGAGTCGCCACAGCGACGGTTGTCTCCGCCTTGTGTGAGACGCCAATTTTGACCGCATCGAATCCCCTGTTTATCAAATGGCGCCATTACCGGGGAGCAACCACGAGTAGTTTACATTTTGTTTGTTTGATTGTGATTGTCTACTATAGCTTCATTCCATTTCTCTTGCATTTTTGATACATATTGATTGAGTTATCTGACCATTTCTTTTCTTGTCTTCTTGCGAGGGACCGCGGAGCAAGGCGGATCGCCTAGGTGACCCGGAGCAACCTTGGGACGCGGAGCCGGCTATTCTTAGCCAAGCCGGCAGGAGAGAGCGAGAAGAGTGAGAGAGAGTGATTAGTTAGCTTCTCTTTTATCTTTGCGAGAGAGTGATTTGTTGAATTGTAATAATACAGGTACACTTGGACTCTCTGGACACTTAGACACTACCGGGCCTAATTTCCGGGTATTTGTTCACCCGGGGGCTCACCGCAGTTTTGATCGTATTTTCATCGCTTGTCATTTTCCGGTTTTGTTTTCATTTTTCCTTTCTTTTGTGGATTGAGCTCCTAGATTAGGTCCTGCTTGATTCGATTAGCCTAGGTCCAAACACCCTAATAACTCTTGCATGTTCCTATAGATCGTTGTTGGACTTAGACTAATTAAACAGTTGGCTAGTAGCTTCCGATCCACGCGCCGCGAGCTCACACCCGAACAAGCGCTTTCTCCTAACTCAAATGTGTTGAGCAGAGGAGGGGTGAGCCTAGACCGGACACTCGGATTAGGAGTTAGTAGCTAACTTGTGGTTCTTCACTCTAGCAGTTGCCTGTTCTAGGACGATTTCCGCTTGCATATCGCCATGTAGTTTAGGTTTAAAAATTCTGCTTTGCATCCCGCATGGAGAGAGCTGGGATTCGCTGTAAGTCTTATTACTTTGCATGCATCATTTAGGCACAAAGGTGAGATTTCCACCTTGGTGTCGACTTGCACAACTTTTCCGACTCTACTCTTCCTCTGTTTTTGGAACAAAGTAGGATAAAGGAAAAACACAAAAATTGTTAGGCGCTTGTTTGAATCTACTCAAAAGAAGCGATAACACCAAAAAAATTAAAAAAGGGACTGCTAAAGAAAACTTGACCAAATTAAAATTGGTAATTGGATTCATTGCTTGGGGAGAGTAACACCCTCACTTGTCTTCAGGTTGCATGGGAAGGTCTCCTTCCAAGTGAGGTGAGCGCTTCGTAAGGATTAGAGCCCAAAACCCAACTTGTGGCTGCCTTGTGTATCGCCTGGATTTCCGAAGTATTGGCGCTACTATCGTACGTAGTCGAGTAGGACTTGGTCGCCATTGGTGACTCGCTATTGTGTGAGCACCGACCTCGTCCGAAGTACCGAGCCTAGGCCACGCCTTCACGGGTGTGTCTGTCTCACCGGTTGCGTCCGAGTAGGATCTTGCACGCTCACGGGTGATTCCGTTGCGAGCGAGGTCCGAAGTATCGGTTTCGCCTATCGGCTTCCTCCCTCTATTTCTTTGGCTGAGTAGGGATCCAGGAAGGGTTACAAGGACCTTAAAGAGCGCAAGTTACAGGTTACACAGGAGGAGGACAAGTACGGGGACACTTTCCTGACAGTACTCTCGCTCCTATAGGCGTAGCGTTCTAAGGACTCGTGACAAGATAAATACCTGAAAACAAGCTAAAATTGACCAGATAAAAAGCCGAACCTTCACGGCTTCACGAGTTGAGTTGGTGAATTCACCCTTGCTTTGTGTTTGATTTCTAGATTTATTTAGGTCAAGATCAAAAACACCGCACAATTGTGCACAATTTTGTTGCATATCATCATCTTCTTCTCTTGCATTATCCCCACTCTTCTCGAATAATCAAGATGATGGGACGGAGATCTCTTAGGCCGACCTTGTCGGCACCGCTATCTAGCACTCCTCCTTACTCATCTAGGAATACCTCGGAGAGTCCGCTCTCCGAGCCCGAGTTCACATCCACCCTGTTCCCCCTCGACCATCCTTCCATTCTCCTTCTCTCAGTCCAATTGTGTCAGAATTCAGTGCATCACAGAGTTCGGCTCATTCAACAGCACCTGAGATGGCCTCTTTTGCTTTTTCAGAAAATCCAGCAATGGCAGACAGAGGCGAGCACCCAGATGACCACGATCACCCTCCATTCATAATTGATCAGGTGGCCATCAACAATTCCTTTCTAGCGTCCCTGGAAAATATGCAGAGACAGATCCGTGACCAGGGAACATTCATGGGTGATCTGATGAGAGAAATAGCGCAGATGAGAGAGAACCGACCTGGGGGCGGTGGCGGTGGCGGAGGAGGAGGACCCGATGCAGGAGGAGGCGATCCAGACGCTGAGCGACCGCCACAGACTATCATGAGGGAACTGCACAACCCAGCTGCATCCTCACTCACCGGTGGATCAGACTCCCGCCAATCCACGGAGACTTCGAACTTCAGCCCACACGATTCAGCTGCTACCCAAGTTTCACGGGTTGCCGACCGAAGAGCCGCACCTCCACCTCCAGGAATTTGAGATGATTTTGCAGCACTATCCATGATCGGTTGATGACCGAGGACACAATAAAGATGATCGCCTTTCCGTTCTCTTTGGTTGATAGAGCCGCATACTGGCTCAAACACCTTGGGCGATTCGTCGATACATGGGCAGATCTCCGGACCGCATACCTAAAGAAGTACTACCCTCTCGGCCGGACCAATGCAGCTCGAGCCATGATCAGCAACTTCGTCATGATCCCAAATGAACAGTTCCATGAAGCATGGGATCGATTCAGAGAGCTCATCGACCGGTGTCCACATCACGACATATCCAAGCCCAACTTGGTGCAGAGTTTCTTCTGTGGGCTGACACCGGAGCTGCAGGGGCTTGTGAATGCCTCTTGCGGTGGGTCTTATTTCTCCAAGGGAGAAGACGACGTCTAGGCCATCTACGAAGGCATGGCAGAAAACTCTACAGTGATGGCCCAGGCCCGTGTCTATACACTGCAGAAGCCCCCGCAAGGAGCGGGATCATTTCAGAGGATCGCCCGCATCGATGCCAGTCCCAACACAACGTCAGTAGCCGCAGCCCAAGCCGAATCAGCCGCAGCCGATATGGGCATTATTAGTGAGAAGTTGGACCGCATGGAGATCCTCGAAAAGAAGCAGAACCAAGGTCTCGCTCAGATGGACCTTCTCACCAAAACCATGAGCGACCTGAAAACTCAAATCCTTTGCATTCAGGAGGCACAAGCTCATTCTCAACAGCCTCCCAGGTCACGGGCTGACCCCAGCAGTAGCAGCTCCAACCAACCCTCTACCTCATATCGACAGGTGAATCATATCCAGGCAGAGCCGGTTCCACTGCTACAGTATCACCCAGAGCAACCGCCGTCTCAGGAGACTCAGATGGTGGTGTATCAGCCGGAGCAGCCACTGGCAGTTCTTCCTCCACCCTCCTTCGAGCAGGAACCATTGATGGAAGTCAATGGGATTTGGTACGACCGGTACCCTCAGCCCGGGATTCGTCGGGATCACCCCGGATTCCGTTGGGGTAATGGTGGATCCTCATCCCAGCAGCAGAACCCTGCCCAAGGACACCAGAACAACCAGCCACAGCAGCATAACCAGCAGCCCCAGTATGCCCAGCCGCAACAATATCACAATGGTCCTCGTCCTGCCTATCAGGGACAACAGTGGAGGCAACGCCAGCCGCCTCAGCAGTCTTATCACCAGCCTTCCCCCCAATATCATCAGCAGCAACATCAACAGCAACCCCATTTCCAGCAGGGACAGACATCCGGTTCTCAGAGTCCAGCCTATGAGAACCCAGCCCTCGATGATCTTGCCTGCTTGCTATCTGAACAGCGAGCATCTTTCAGGCAAGAAATGGATGAATTCCGGCAGGAGATGCGGGATATCATCAAAGGCAAGGCCGCCATACCCGCTCAGATCGAACCTAACCCTAATAATCTAAAAAGAAAATCTGAGCAGGTAAAGTTCACAGAGGATACCTCTCCTAGTGACTATTTGAGTGACATGTCTTATTCCTATTATGATGCTGATTTTGTTACTACTAGGAGCGGTAGGATGCCAGCCGGCGGCGCCTCTTCTGAGCGACAGCCAGATGCAGGATCAGGAGCGCCAGAGGAGCAGAGGAGCGGTGCTGATGCCGCCCATGATGATGTTGAAGACGGTGGTGCTGATACCACCAATGATGGAGTCCAGGACGACGGTGCTGATGCCGTCGTGATACCAGATGCAGACGGTGGTGCTGATGCCACCATTTTGGATGCTGAACAGAGAGCGGTGCTGATGCCGCGAAGACCGGTTCTAGTGGTGGTGCGGAGGCCACCACATCTACTTTTGTTGAGCCACCAACTGTGATGTTACCACATTTTGTACCTAGAGACTGTGGGAACAAAACAAGAACAAAAATATGAATAAAGGAAAGGTTTCTGTTCAAATTGCGGATCCATATGTGATGAATGATGATAATTGTATGGATTCTCCGTCTTCACAGGCACAAGGACCGATTCCTCGTCCTCCATCTGAGGAGGCCCCTACCATCCCCTTCCCTGAGGCACTCCGCCGAGCGAAGGGGAATAAAAAAGAAAATCCAAAAAAAGAGCCAACAGGTAGAGTTCGGCAACGAAATGATTGACAGATTTCATATTCAGCTGACTCTGCGAGAAGCATTTGAGCATATCCCCTTCTTCAAGAAGAATTTGAAAGAAACAACTACTGTCCGAAGGAAGAAGAGGTACAGAGATCAAATCCATATGCTCACTCATGACACTTGCTGCGCCATTCAGAACACATTGCCAGCCAAGCGACCCGATACAGGAGCTTCCTATGTCAGATGCGAGATCCAGGAGCAGCGGTTCGATCGTACTCTGTTAGACAGCGGGTCTTCGATCAACCTCCTTCCGGCAGCCTTACTCAAGCAGTTCGAGTTTGGCCCTCTTCGTCGAAGCAGAACGGTCCTTCAGTTTGCTGATAGGTCGATTAAGAGGCCGAAGGGGTTGTTGAAGGACGTGGTCGTTACCATTCAGGGCCTAAAATTCCCCATGGACTTTGTTGTATTGGACATGGAGATCCCTGAGTCGGTAACTCATGCCCCCATCATACTTGGACGCCCATTCTTGGCCACTACCAAAGCGGTATCCGATCATGACAGTGGGACGGTATGTTTTCGCGTAGAGGGCGAAAGCATACAAATAGATACGATCGACCAGACCAGAGCCAGAGAGTTGGCGTGCTCAGAACAGTCCATCGAAGCCGAGCATATGACAGAGGAAGAGCTAGACATCCACCAGGTTTGTGATTTTGAGATGACTGATGATGAATCCAACTGGAAAGATCCCGTAGCACCGACCCTCGCCTTGCCTACAGATTCACTGTATCTCAAGCTCATGGCAGTCGAGAGCCGGGAGAGCACATCCCTGGATGAGGATATCTCTGAGGATGACAGTGTTGTGATGAGTGGTGCGGAGGAATTTCAATCATGCTCATCTTCTTCAGATCCCTCGGATTCAGACATTGACTGGGATGACTTTGATGATTATTTGACTTGTCTGATTCCTTCTGAGCCAGCAGCCATGACAGAGTGCGAGCCAGTGCAGTTTATTGATGATTCAGCAGGCCGCCCTTCGTCAGAAATTCATGCAGAGCGATAGTTCTCCCATGCAGACCTGGTAGCATTTACACAGACATATCAGAAGTCAGATCTGCCGCCTCCCAGTTGCCCAGACCGGAAACCTCTGCCGCAGTCGATGACATACAGATTCCTTGCGGGTGAGCCAGAAATGTACCCAGTCATTATCTCAGCATATTTGACTAGAGAACAAGAATCTCGTCTGATGGAGGTTCTTGAAAGAAACCGCAAGGCAATCGGTTGGAGTATAGCTGATCTCCAGGGGCTGAGCCCAAATCTTTGCTCCCACCACATCTATCTTGAAGATAACGCTAAGCCGTCGCGTGAGTTCCAACGACGGCTGAACCCGAATCTTCGAGACGTAGTCATGAAAGAAATTTCAAGATGGTGGAGCGCCGATTTTATCTATCCCATCTCCGACTCCAAATGGGTAAGTCCGTTACATGTGGTACCTAAGAAGACGGGTATCACTACAGTTGTCAATGAGTCTGGAGAAGAGATCGCAACCAGAGTACCAACTTCTTGGAGGGTCTGTGTGGACTACAGACGATTGAATGAGGCCACCAAGAAGGATCACTTCCCGCTACCATTCATTGATCAGATTATCGAGCGGCTAGCTGGGAAGAGTCATTATTGTTTTCTTGATGGGTACTCTGGATACAATCAAGTGGCCATTGCGCCCGAAGACCAGGAGAAAACGACATTCACCTGTCCGTTTGGGACTTATGCTTTCAGACGGATGCCCTTTGGTCTATGTAACGCTCCGGCGACATTCCAAAGGTGCATGTTGTCCATCTTCTCGGACATGGTGGGTGACTGTTTAGAGGTCTTCATGGATGACTTCTCGGTCTATGGCGATGGGTTCGACGCTTGTCTTGACTGCCTAGACCGTGTGCTCAAGCGCTGCATTGAGGTTAACCTTGTTTTATCCTGGGAGAAGAGTCATTTCATGATGACTCAGGGACGGTCCTTGGTCATATCGTCTCCAACAAGGGCATGGAGGTCGATCCGGCTAAGGTGGATATCATCAGAAAACTCAATCCGCCGTCCAACTTGCGTCAGTTACGGTCTTTTCTGGGGCATGTCGGTTTCTACCGACGATTCATTCAGGAAAAAAAGGACTTCAGTCGAATTGCCCGACCGCTTACTGACTTGCTCACCAAAGACACCGAGTTTATTGTTAATGACAAGTGTCTTGAATCTTTTGAGACTCTCAAAAAATGGTTGTTTCAGCTCCTGTCCTTCAGCCACCCGATTGGTCTCTCCCATTCGAGATCATGACGGATGCTTCAGATTTTGCCGTTGGGGCTGTGCTTGGACAGAGGAGGGATGGATTACCTTTTGCCATTCACTACGCCAGCCGGACTTTGGATGCCGCGCAGCGGAATTACACTGTGACTGAGAAAGAGATGCTGGCCGTAGTTTTCGCTCTTGATAAGTATCGATCATATATTCTCGGATCTAGAGTGACCATTTACACTGATCATACCGCCATCCGGTACTTAATGGCTAAGAAGGATGCCAAAGCACGTCTCACCAGATGGATCCTTCTACTCCATGAATTTGATATTGAGATTAAGGACAAGCCTGGAGTCAAGAATGTGGTGGCGGATCATCTCTCCAGATTGGAGAATCTTGAGGAATCTGAGCCCAGCGCACCTATCACAGAGACATTTCTAGATGAGGCGATCTTGGCTGTCACCTCGCTCCCGTGGTATGCTGACATTGTGAATTATCTTGTTGCCAAGACGATCCCACAAGGTTGGCCCAGGCAGAAACTCGAGACCTTCCTGGCGAAGGCCAAGTTTTATCATTGGGAGGATCCCGTCCTTTATCATGAAGGAGGGTATAGTATCTGGAGAAGGTGCATTCCTCAAGAAGAGCATCATAGCGTCCTCACATACTGCCACAAGCTTGAGGCAGGAGGACATCATTCTGGAAAAAGGATAGCACAGAAGGTGCTTCAATCCGGCCTATGGTGGCCTACTCTCTTCAAAGATTCTGATGAGTTCGTGAAGAGATGTACTGATTGTCAGAAAATGGGAACCTGCGGACAGAGAGACATGATGCCCATGCAACCCATTCACTTCTGTGAGGTTTTTGATGCATGGGGGATTGATTTCATGGGCCCATTTCCTAAAGTCAGGGATTCGAGCATATTTTGCTCGCTGTGGATTATGTCAGCCGATGGGTTGAGGCCATCCCCGCCCGAGCCGCATATGCTAAAACCGTTTGCAAATTTTTGAGGAAAAATATCATTTCACGGTTCGGAGTACCTAGAGTCTTGATTTCAGACGGGGGGTCTCATTTCATGAATGACAAAGTCAGGGCCCTTGCAGACGAGTTCGGCATTGATCATCGGGTTGCCACTTCATATCACCCTCAGACTAATGGTCTTGCCGAAGTATCGAATCGGGAGATAAAGACTATCTTGCAGAAAGTTGTCCGCCCAGACCGAAAGGATTGGTCACAGCTTTTGGACTCGGTCTTGTGGGCTTATCGGACATCTTTCAAGAATCCATTGGGGACATCTCCCTTTCGTCTCGTCTATGGCAAGCCGTGCCATTTGCCAGTGGAGATCAAGCACAAATCTTTTGGGCAGTTACTGAGTTGCTTCTAGATCCCGAGAGTATAGGAGACCAGAGAAGAGCAGAATTGGCAGCCCTGGAAGAACTTAGAGACACGGCCTTTTCGAATAGCTTACAGTACAAAGAGAAAGTGAAGACATGGAACGATTCGCATATCAGCCATAAACAGTTTGAACCAGATCAAAGAGTATGGTTGTTTGATTCCAGGCTGAAATTATTCCCAGGGAAATTGCAGAGCAAGTGGAAAGGACCGTATGTGGTCAGGAAGGTACATGACAATGGCAGCATCGACATATCCGAACCGTCATCTTCCTCTACCTTCCGCGTCAATGGTCAACGCCTGAAACTATATCTTGATCATGATCCACCGACCATTGACGTTGCCCCCATTCTTCTGGTATGAGATGTGTCCTTTGATTCTGATCATCTGCATCTCATACATGATAATCAATTCCATCTTCCGCTGTACAGATCCATCTGTTCATATCACTTTCATCTGTTAATTTATTTTCTTCTTTTCTTCTTTTCTTCTTTTCCTTTTCTATCTTCTTTATCTATCAAAAAAGTGCCGCCCTTGTAGACAGTTTTCCATACTTAGGACGTACCTTGTCCTAAGTATAGGGGGGTTGGCACCCCGAGTTTCTTTCATTTTCATTTCGATCCTCTCCACTGTCTCCTCTTCTTGTCTATACTTAGGGATATTTTACCCTAAGTATAGGGGGAGACAATTTGAGTACGATCTGTTCATTCCCACCCTTGACCCTCCCTGCATTGTGTACAGTCTGCTATACTTAGGATTATTTGATCCTAAGTATAGGGGGGACGGTCAACTTCTCATTCGTTGATTCCTTCATTAGTTTGTATTCTTTAGACTTGTCTATACTTAGTACGAGTTATGTCTTCTCTTCTCTCTCCGATCTATGAGGACATAACTCAAGCTAAGTATAAGGGGGTCGTATATACTGCGTATATACTTTAGCCATACCTCGTACTTTCATATTTTCTTAATAATATGACTAAAAATTCTTTAAAATTCATTTAAAATCCTTAATAAAAAGATGTGGTTATTCCTCAGATTCTTTTTGTATTTACTGATTAATAAATCAGGTGAAAATGTTTTTTTTTGCAAAATGTTTGAAAAATAGTTTGAAAATCTTTGTGAACATCTATTGAAAACTATTTTGAAAGTATTTTGTTACATGTTTTCAACCTGTGTGAAACTGTGTGGTTTGTAAAATTTCTTTTCTTTGTGTGAAATAAAATGTTTGAAAATGGTTGCAAAAATGATTTGAAAAACCTATATATACTGTTTTGAAAGCCTTTGCAAAATGATTTTCAAATGTGCGTAAAATGTTGTAAAAATTATTTTGGACTATAGTTTTCAAAAATTGTGTGTAAATTGTTTTCAAATAAGTTTGAGGAATACATACATCACACCAAAATCCACTATATGTATATATGTATAAAATTGATCACTTACCCTTGTAAATCCTTAAAATCCACTTCTTGTATATATAAGAAGCACTCCCGTGTACATATTTTAACCTAGTTTTCAGCCAAAATCTTTTTGTTTTCAAAATTCCCAAAAACTTTTGCAAAATTAAAATCCAAAAACATTTGAAAAATCTTTTTGGAAAAGACAAAAAAATGCATATGCATGTGCATCATCATCATATTTTCAAAAATCCATAAAAAGTTCAAAATCTTTGAAATTGCATCACAAAAATATTTTCTGCATTGCATTGCATGGCATTCGCATTTTTCGGATTGAGTTTGATAGTTGAACGAGTCTAAGTAAAATCTGGAGATTGGAGCTTGATTGGACCTTAAAATCTACCTAATAACAGGAACCTTATAGGAACAGGGTTTGAGGTACTTCAGGTCTAGTTGACTTAATTCTTTGAGGATCACGAGACTTGGTTCAATGGATTCTTGACTGCCTAAGTAGAGTATTTCGGAGCACACACACGATTCTTGTTGATAATGACCTAACTTGGACACCTGCACCTTTCACATGGCTCAACTCAGTTGGAGTGGTGAGGGGATTGGATTTGCCGGTATGAGACGCACACAAGTGGAAACACTTGTCCTCCTCTAGGGAGGGAAGTGCACCCCAACCCGTCCAGTGATTAGGAAGTCTAAAGACAGGAGGCTGTGGGTTGCGATAAAGCTTCAAAAGAGGGATAGTCTACTGGCTCAAGAGGAAAAACTCCTTATGTAAATGCTGCTGTATATAGTATTCGAAAAAAAAGAAGAGAAAAGTTCAGGCATGTACAAAAATAAAAAGCCTGCAAGTATGTACAAAGTCAATAAGCAAGCTTGAGTTTCAAAGTCAAATATGTGAGCCTGCAGCAGGATGACTTGACTACACTGGTCTTGCATCCCAGGATAGGTAGCTACACTGGCTACCGTCCATTCTTCTCTTCACCCCCTCCTCTTGAGCTGGTTGCCACTTGAACTTAGAAGGGAATACCCCGCTCCTCGAGGATGGAGTTGCTGGATTGGGGAATCATTGGGTTGACGTACTGGAGAAGTCAGTTTCTTTGTCATTCTAGTTGGGGAGAGCCACCATCACCTACACTGTACAAGTCAGATTCATAGTCGTAAGAGTTGGCGTATGAGTTGAAGTATTTCTGACCTGGCTATTGAGGGGACTTGGACAGAGTTTTGGGATTCTCAAGGACTGTTGGATTTCAAACATGGTTCTCACTAAGGTTCCGCCCGCACTAAATTTCCAAAGGTCCGACTTAAGCTCCAAACTTTGATTTTTTGAAGACAAGTTTGATAATCGAATAAAATCCAAGTTCTTCTTTTTCTTTTCTTTCTTTTTCTTTTTGCACTTATTTGCATAAGTGTTTGCTAGGGACTAGCAAAGGTAAAGTATAGGGGATGATGAATCCACATTTCATCATCTTTATTCTATCATTTTGGCACCAAAAACCCTAGTAAATGCCTGTGAATACCCTTAAATCAAGCATATTAGCATCCATGCATGTGCATTCAGATAATGTCTAAAATACTGTAATTAAGGCCAAAATTATAGAATAAATAAAGAAAAGAAAAAGAATAAAATATTGTAAATATTTTGTGACTCAAAACCCCCGAGACCTAGGCATCTTGATGAATAGGTCGACAAGGAATAAAGTAGGGGGAGATAAGGTCAGAAATACCGAGAAAATACCTTTATATTCTATTCATTCTTTATTCATTTTGGGACCTATTTTTGGTTCCACTTCTTATACATCAAATAAAGAAACTTTGTACATGAAAGTTGTAGATAAATTAATAAAGAAAAATACAAAATTGATTTCACAGAAAAATAATGTACAGATAAAAAGTTATGGTCTGAATAAAAATCCAGAACCCCAACTTCCCAGACCCGTATCTCACAAATAAAAACTCCAAATGCAGCGTACTCACCTTTAATTGTATATAGAAGAAAATAATCTATCCAATGGTGATGGTTTCGCATTTGGCGGAGCTACGGTTTGAAAATTGAGTTTTGGACCCCCGTTGTATAGCTATACTGATTAAAATATTCAATTTATTCTTTATTAATTATTTATTCATGTTTATATTTTTATAATCTTGTAAATATTACTTATAATAATTATGTACATTAAAATTGGAATAAAAACCTAAATAAAAATAAAATTAAAATACTTGTATACACAATACATAGATACATTACCTGTACATATACCTATACAAAACCTATTTGTATTTTATTAAATATACAAAACATATCAGAAAAATAAAATAAAAATATATTTGTGTATATAACAGTATTTTATAATTTTAGAAAATAATAAATTAAAATAATAAAATCAAAATACACAAAATAAAAATTTTATACTTAAATACATAGGTATTATACCTATATAGGGTCAAAAAGGTAACTTGTAAAAATATAACTCATAAAATTAATTAAAAATCATAATAAAATACTACATAAAATAACGAATATTTTTTATTAAATAATCATAAGTTAATTCGATTGTTTTCTATTTTTAAATGAATTAATAAAAGATTAATCAAGGTTTTTCCTGGTTGGTCCATGTGGACCAACCAGGCACAAACCCTAGTTGACTCCGGTCAACTAGGTGACCCTAGGTCCTGTAGCTCTGCCTGGCCTCGTTTTTGACCCACTTTTGTGGATTTTTCGAGGCCAGGTCTTTCATCTTCTGGTGATCCCACCTTCTGCAACCTTGATCTGCTATCATCTCTCATGCTCGCCCAGATGATTATTTGGGTTTTCGAGCGTTGAATCAACCACCACACCTCGGTCTCTCCCCCACGACCGTCAACCCTACTTAAGAAAATCCTGAATCTCGATTCGAATTTGAACCGCGAATTCTCAGAGATCCACCTCCCTTGGTCGAGCAATAGGAGCCCCGGAGGTGACAGCTTCGAGCCCCACGCATCCAAGCGATGGGAGAGCGTCCAGATCGCCGCGCGTTCCAACCTCCGGCGACCGTCGTCGAGGTACCCCCTTCGCTCGCCCAATCTGGGCTTGAGGCAGCTTTATCTCCTTTAGTTTCGTTTGCATTTCATTCCTTATCATCTCGCGGTTCATTTCCCCCATTCATTCGTTTCAATCGTGGGTCGATTCGCCCAATCAACCCTCGCCGGAGCTATCTCCGGCCACAGTTATTTTCCGAGCCTCCCTCCCATCGACCACGCATCCCCACGCCTCCGCGAGGTCCAGGCAGTTTGCCTGGACCTTTTCACCATTTCTTGCAGGTCAAAGAGCAGTGAACGCACCTGGAAAGCATTTTGCGATCTTCGCCGGAGATACCTGGAGCTTCGAGCTCCGCCGCCTCCGCGCCAGCACCTCGACGCTTCTCCGACGAATCCGAGCCCTCCAGACCATAGAGTGACCTTCCGGGAGTCTGCAGCTCCATTTGGATCCCATCCACAGCCTGAGGAGCGAGATCGGAGTCAGGGAAAGTA